>JAQISU010000066.1:3852500-4452500 GCA_029339505.1 Unio delphinus
ATCATTGAATTTGAAGCAAACTCTGCATGAAATAGAATATTTGAAGATTAGTGCAATCTATGAAGACTTGAGACAACAATTCAGTAGCAATAATGGGATGAGTTAGAATATGCTTTAATATTAGAACAGACTTGAACTCATGATTATACAAAATGGTCCTTTTTAAATCGGAAACAAACATAGCATAAAAGAGATTGAGAAATATGTTCGGAAAATAGTGATAATTTTGAATGTATCTAACACATTGCTTGAAATGGGATTATCGTATATAAAATAAAATGTATTATTTGCTCACGTTAAATGCATGTGATGAACCTTATTCTACGCCACAGCGATCCTTTACACGCAAGGCGGACATTTATTTAAGTGTTGCCTGAGATCGTTATTCTGTGTTATCTTTTGAATGTGATACCATTCCTTTTGATATAACAGCATAGTTTTAATAGTTGCCTCTGCAAACTTTCCAAAGATTGGGGTATTTGTTAGATACATACTGTATGAAATACCTATGAATTATTGTTTAATATGGAAAATGTATTTTTGTTGCAGGGTAGTGATGAGGTACGTAATTTCAAATGAAATAAATCAAGATTGTGGAATAATGGACATTAGTGTATATTCGTTTGCAATCAAGTCAAGCTCAGAGCAGATGGTTTTATGATTTAAAAGCAGTTAGAGTAAGATACGAGAAACTTATTAAGTGATATGAAGACATTTCCCTTTAATATTGAAAATATCCATTTAAATTAGTACAGCCTTTTACGCACATAACTTTAATTGTGTTCATGTTTACATTTATTAGAAGCACGGCATGAAATATGCTGTTGATAGATAAAGAAAATGAGTAACGTGATATATAGGAAATTAACATAGATGTGGAATGTGCGACATACTCTATCTGAAACTGGTTATCATATGGATAGTGCAATATAATACTGGTACCATTTATTTTATGTGGAAGATATATATTCCGAGCAAAATCTATCATTATGTTGTAATATACAAAAATATTTATATTAAGACAACCTGTTACTCTCAGTGGTCCTTTTAACATGTGATATGACGAAGCATAAACTTGATTGTTGGGATAATAGGAGCATGATTAAAATTTGAAAAAAATAAATAAAAACAAACTTTTGGATGAAGTGTTAAAACCGTGTGTCTGAATGAGGATATTGTATCTGAAAGGAAATAGAATCCTAGTTCCTTTTCAATCTATTTTGAAAATCGTTAATGTACGAACCATCGAATCTTGAATGATCACAAGATGACTTTACAAGACGTTTGAAACTTGGCTTTTCAGAATCATTTATTTGCATAATTCGAATATCTTAAGACTGAATATAATTCCCAAAGACATACACAGGTCTAGAACTCAATTTCAAATAAACGGGTGGGTTTCTAGTAAAATCACAAACGTCAGAGGTAGACAACACAGAACATTAGTTAGGTGGAGATAAATTCTACTCTCAGTCACGATCTTTCCAAGACGTCTAATATTGTAAACAATGAAGCCTTGAGAAACGTATTTTGTAGCAGTAAATGTATGTGCCAGAATATGTTTTTATATTAATGCTATTTATTTTTACACCATATATGGTAATCATGACATGTCATTCAATTGGAAATGAAATCTGCCTGAAATAGTAGTTTGTCAAATTCGTGGAATCTGTTAAGACTTGAGACAACAATTAAGTGGCAAAATATTGATCAGATAGAATATGTATTTATATTTGAACGGCCTTTTACGCTCATGACTATAAGAAGGGTCCTTTTTAAATGTGAAACTAACACAGAATAACTGAGATTGAGAAACAAGTTTGGAAAATGTTGATAATTTCGAATGTGTCTAATACATTGTTTGAAAAGGGATTATCTTAGATAAAATAAAATGTATTATTTACGCACCTTGAATGCATGTGATGAACTTTATTCTTACTCGTTATTCCGTGTTTTCTTTTGAATGTGTTAATATTAATGTTAATAGCATAGTTTTAAATGCTGATGCTGCAAACTTTCCAAAGATTGGGGTGCGCGTTATATACATATTGTATGAAATACCTAAGATGTTTTGCTTATATGGAACATTTGTTTTTGTTTCAGGATTATGATGTAAGTAGTCGCAGATGAGATAAACACAGGTTGTGGAATAACGTAAATTAGTGCATATTCGTTCGAAATCCATTCCAGCGCAGACCATATTCTTGTTTTTCTGATGTAAAAGCAGATAGAGTAAGATAATAGGAACTAAATGAGTGATATGGAAACATTTCCATTAAACATGGTAAATCTGCATTTAAATTAGTACAGTGTTTTATGCTTATTATATATGTATGGCCATGTTTACATTTTTCTAGAAGCACGGCATCAAGTAAGTTGTTGATATATATGGTGAATGAGTAACTTGATAGTATGCCGAATACAGTAAAAGAGGTTTTAGTATTTATAGTGCAATGTTACTGCTACCCTTTCCTTAAAGTAAGAGATGTTTATTCATAGCAAAATTTATCATTATGTTGTAATATGCAATCGTAGTTATATTATTACCACATGGTATGCACCTTGTTATAGTAATGATTATTTTTACATGTGCAATATCGCAGCATAAATAAGATTGTTTGAATATTAGAGGATGAGTAAAATTACAAAGAAAACTAAAATGGAGCTAAGATGTAAAACCTAGTGATTGAAAAAGAGAATATCTTATTTGAAAGGAAATTAAATACTAGTTCCATTTCAATCTATTTGAAAATCATTAATTTACCTACCAGCGAATGATTGCATTTATTGTACTAATATGTTTTAGTGACAGTAGATATAGTCATGCACTGATAATATAATGATGTTGTAAAATAGTTGTTAATAATAGCATTTCAGTTGTAAATCGACTATGTAGGGTTAAGAAACAAAATACAATTGAGTAATTTAATTTTTATCTTTTACTTTAATAGATTAGAACGTAAATATTCTAAAAACATTATACTGTATTAAATCCCGTAAATACTAAATGTTATAACCCATGTCCAAATGTTTAGAAAATTCCTAATGAAAAGCGATAATCTTGGATAATCTCAAGATGACTGTACAAGACGATTGATGTTTCGACTTTCTTTATCCATTATTTGCATAATTTGCATATCTTAAGACAGAGTATTATTTCCCAAAGATATACACAGGTCTAGTACTGATTTTCAATTAAACACGAGGGTTATTAGGCAACATCATGAAAAATGTCAGAGATAGACAACACATAATATTAGTCAGCTGGAGATAAATTCTACTTAGAATCACAATATTTCCAAGAAGTCTAATATTGTAAACTCTGAAGTATTGAGAAACGAATTATGTAGCAATAAATGTATGAGCTAGAATACGTTTCTGTATTAATACTATTTGTTATAACACTGCATATTTTAATCATGAAATATCATTGAATTTGAAGCAAACTCTGCATGAAATAGAATATTTGAATATTAGATGAATCTATGAAGACTTGAGACAACAATTCAGTAGCAATAATGGGATGAGTTAGAATATGCTTTAGTATTAGAATAGACTTGACCTCATGATTATACAAAATGGTCCTTTTTAAATCGGAAACAAACACAGTATAAAAGAGATTGAGAAACATGTTCGGAAAATAGTGATAATTTTGAATGTATCTAACACATTGCTTGAAATGGGATTATCGTATATAAAATAAAATGTATTATTTGCTCACGTTAAATGCATAAGATGAATCTTATTCTACGCTACAGCGATCCATTACACTTAAGGCGGACATTTATTTAAGTGTTGCCTAAGATCGTTATTCTGTGTTATCTTTTGAATGTCATACTATTCCTTTTGATATAACAGCATAGTTTTAATAGTTGCTGCTGCAAACTTTCCAAAGATTGGGGTATTTGTTAGATACATACTGTATGAAATACCTATGAATTATTGTTTAATATGAAAAATGTATTTTTGTTGCAGGGTGATGATCAGGTACGTAATTTCAAATGAAATAAATCAAGGTTGTGGAATAATGGACATTAGTGTATATTCGTTTGCAATCAAGTCAAGCTCAGAGCAGATGGTTTTATTATTTAAAAGCAGTTAGAGTAAGATACGATAAACCTATTAAGTGATATGAAGACATTTCCCTTTAATATTGAAAATATCCATTTAAATTAGTACAGCCTTTTACGCACATAACTTTAATTGTGTTCATGTTTACATTTATTAAAAGCACGGCATGAAATATGCTGTTGATAGATAAATAAAATGAGTAACGTGATATATAGGAAATTAACATAGATCTGGAATGTGCGACATACTCTATCTGAAACAGGTTATGATATGTATAGTGCAATATAATACTGGTACCATTTATTTTATGTGGAAGATATATATTCCGAGCAAAATCAATCATTATGTTGTAATATACAAAACTATTTATATGAAGACAATCTGTTACTCTCAGTGGTCCTTTTAACATGTGATATGACGAAGCTTAAAATTGATTGTTGGGATAATAGGAGCAGGATTAAAATTTGAAAAAAATAAATAAAAACAAACTTTTGGCTGAAGTGTTAAAACCGTGTGCCTGAATGAGGATATTGTATCTGAAAGGAAATAGAATACTAGTTCCTTTTCAATCTATTTGAAAATCGTTAATTTACGAACCATCGAATCTTGAATGATCACAAGATGACTTTACAAGACGCTTGAAACTTGGCTTTTCAGAATCATTTATTTGCATAATTCGAATATCTTCAGACTGAATATAATTCCTAAAGACATACACAGGTCTAGAACTCAATTTCAAATAAACGGGTGGGTTTCTAGTAAAATCACACACGTCAGAGGTAGACAACACAGAACATTAGTTAGGTGGAGATAAATTCTACTCTCAGTCACGATCTTTCCAAGACGTCTTATATTGTAAACAATGAAACCTTGAGAAACGTATTTTGCAGCAATAAATGTATGTGCCAGAATATGTTTTTATATTAATGCTATTAATTTTTACACCACATATGGTAATCATGACATGTCATTCAATTTGAAACAAAATCTGCCCGAAAGAGTAGTTTGGCACGTTAGTGGAATCTGTTAAGACATGAGTCAACAATTAAGTGGCACAAAATTGATCAGATAGAATATGTATTTATATTTGAACGGCCTTTTACGCTCATGACTATAAGAAGGGTCCTTTTTAAATGTGAAACTTACACAGAATAACTGAGATTGAGAAACAAGTTTGGAAAATAGTGATAATTTCGAATGTGTCTAATACATTGTTTGAAATGGGATTGTTGTAGATGATACGAAATGTATTATTTACGCACCTTGAATGCATGTGATTAACCTTATTCTTACTCGTTTTTCCGTGTTATCTTTTGAATGTGTTATTATTAATGTTAATAGCATAATTTCAATAGTTGATGGTGCAATCTTTCCAAAGATTGGGGTGCGCGTTATATACATATTGTATGAAATACCTAAGATGTATTGCTTGATATGGAACATTTTTTTTCTGGATCTTTATTATGTAAGTAGTCGCAGATGAGATAAACACAGGTTGTGGAATAACTTAAATTAGTCCATATTCGTTCGAAATCCATTCCAGCGCAGACCATTTTTTGTTTTTCTGATGTAAAAGCAGTTAGAGTAAGATAATGGAACTAAATGAGTGATATGGAAACATTTCCTTTAAACATGGAAACTCGGCATTTAAATTAGTACAGTGTTTTATGCTTATTATTTATTTATGGCCATGTTTTCATTTTTTTAGAAGCACGGCATGAAGTAAGTTGTTGATATATATGGTGAATGAGTAACATGATAGTGTGCCGAATACATTAAAAGAGGTTTCAGTATTTATAGTGCAATGTTACTGCTACCCAATCCTTAATGTAAGAGATATTTATTCATAGAAAAATTTATCATCATGTTGTAATATGCAATCGTAGTTATATTATTACGACATGGTATGCATATTGTTATAGTAATGATTATTTTTACATGTGCAATATCGCAGCATAAATAAGATTGTTTGAATATTAGAGGATGAGTAAAATTACAAAGAAAACTAAAATGGAGCTAAAATGGAAAAACCGAGTGATTCAAAAAGAGAATATCTTATTTGAAAGGAAATTAAATACTAGTTCCATTTCAATCTATTTGAAAAGTTTTAATTTACCTACCAGCGAATGATTGCATTTATTGTACCAATTTGTTTTAGTGACAGTAGATATAGTCATCCACTGATAATAAAATGATGTTGTAAAATAGTTGTTAATAATAGCATTTCAGTTGCAAGTCGATTATGTGGGGTTAAGAAACAAAAAAATACAATTTAGTAAATTAAATTTTATATTTACTTTAATAGATTAGAACGTAAACGTTCTAAAGACATAATTCTGAATTAAATCCCCCAAATCCTAAATTGTCCAAATGTTTGGAAAATTCCTAATGAAAGGCGATAATGTTGGATTATCACAAGATAACTGTACACGATCCTTGATGTTTCGACTTTCTTTATCCATTATTTTCATAATTTGCATATCTTAAGACAGAGTGTAATTTCCCAAAGATATACACAGTTCAAGAACTCATTTTCAAATAAACACGAGGGTTATTAGGCAACATCATGAAAAATGTCCGAGATAGTGAACACATAAAATTAGTCAGGTGGAGATAAATTCTACTTTCAGTCACAATATTTCCAAGAAGTTTAATATTGTAAACTCTGAAGTATTGAGAAACGAATTATGTAGCAATAAATGTATGAGCTAGAATATGTTTCTATATTAATACTCTTTGGTATAACACTGCATATTTTAATCATGAAATATCATTGAATTTGAAGCAAACTCTGCATGAAATAGAATATTTGAAGATTAGTGCAATCTATGAAGACTTGAGACAACAATTCAGTAGCAATAATGGGATGAGTTAGAATATGCTTTAATATTAGAACAGACTTGAACTCATGATTATACAAAATGGTCCTTTTTAAATCGGAAACAAACACAGCATAAAAGAGATTGAGAAATATGTTCGGAAAATAGTGATAATTTTGAATGTATCTAACACATTGCTTGAAATGGGATTATCGTATATAAAATAAAATGTATTATTTGCTCACGTTAAATGCATGTGATGAACCTTATTCTACGCTACAGCGATCCTTTACACGCAAGGCGGACATTTATTTAAGTGTTGCCTGAGATCGTTATTCTGTGTTATCTTTTGAATGTGATACCATTCCTTTTGATATAACAGCATAGTTTTAATAGTTGCCTCTGCAAACTTTATAAAAGATTGGGGTATTTGTTAGATACATACTGTATGAAATACCTATGAATTATTGTTTAATATGGAAAATGTATTTTTGTTGCAGGGTAGTGATGAGGTACGTAATTTCAAATGAAATAAATCAAGGTTGTGGAATAATGGACATTAGTGTATATTCGTTTGCAATCAAGTCAAGCTCAGAGCAGATGGTTTTATGATTTAAAAGCAGTTAGAGTAAGATACGAGAAACTTATTAAGTAATATGAAGACATTTCCCTTTAATATTGAAAATATCCATTTAAATTAGTACAGCCTTTTACGCACATAACTTTAATTGTGTTCATGTTTACATTTATTAGAAGCACGGCATGAAATATGCTGTTGATAGATAAAGAAAATGAGTAACGTGATATATAGGAAATTAACATAGATGTGGAATGTGCGACATACTCTATCTGAAACAGGTTATCATATGGATAGTGCAATATAATACTGGTACCATTTATTTTATGTGGAAGATATATATTCCGAGCAAAATCTATCATTATGTTGTAATATACAAAAATATTTATATTAAGACAACCTGTTACTCTCAGTGGTCCTTTTAACATGTGATATGACGAAGCATAAACTTGATTGTTGGGATAATAGGAGCATGATTAAAATTTGAAAAAAATAAATAAAAACAAACTTTTGGATGAAGTGTTAAAACCGTGTGTCTGAATGAGGATATTGTATCTGAAAGGAAATAGAATCCTAGTTCCTTTTCAATCTATTTTGAAAATCGTTAATGTACGAACCATCGAATCTTGAATGATCACAAGATGACTTTACAAGACGTTTGAAACTTGGCTTTTCAGAATCATTTATTTGCATAATTCGAATATCTTAAGACTGAATATAATTCCCAAAGACATACACAGGTCTAGAACTCAATTTCAAATAAACGGGTGGGTTTCTAGTAAAATCACAAACGTCAGAGGTAGACAACACAGAACATTAGTTAGGTGGAGATAAATTCTACTCTCAGTCGCGATCTTTCCAAGACGTCTAATATTGTAAACAATGAAGCCTTGAGAAACGTATTTTGTAGCAGTAAATGTATGTGCCAGAATATGTTTTTATATTAATGCTATTTATTTTTACACCATATATGGTAATCATGACATGTCATTCAATTGGAAATGAAATCTGCCTGAAATAGTAGTTTGTCAAATTCGTGGAATCTGTTAAGACTTGAGACAACAATTAAGTGGCAAAATATTGATCAGATAGAATATGTATTTATATTTGAACGGCCTTTTACGCTCATGACTATAAGAAGGGTCCTTTTTAAATGTGAAACTAACACAGAATAACTGAGATTGAGAAACAAGTTTGGAAAATAGTGATAATTTCGAATGTGTCTAATACATTGTTTGAAAAGGGATTATCTTAGATAAAATAAAATGTATTATTTACGCACCTTGAATGCATGTGATTAACTTTATTCTTACTCGTTATTCCGTGTTTTCTTTTGAATGTGTTAATATTAATGTTAATAGCATAGTTTTAAATGCTGATGCTGCAAACTTTCCAAAGATTGGGGTGCGCGTTATATACATATTGTATGAAATACCTAAGATGTTTTGCTTATATGGAACATTTGTTTTTGTTTCAGGATTATGATGTAAGTAGTCGCAGATGAGATAAACACAGGTTGTGGAATAACGTAAATTAGTGCATATTCGTTCGAAATCCATTCCAGCGCAGACCATATTCTTGTTTTTCTGATGTAAAAGCAGTTAGAGTAAGATAATAGGAACTAAATGAGTGATATGGAAACATTTCCATTAAACATGGTAAATCTGCATTTAAATTAGTACAGTGTTTTATGCTTATTATATATGTATGGCCATGTTTACATTTTTCTAGAAGCACGGCATGAAGTAAGTTGTTGATATATATGGTGAATGAGTAACTTGATAGTATGCCGAATACAGTAAAAGAGGTTTTAGTATTAATAGTGCAATGTTACTGCTACCCTTTCCTTAAAGTAAGAGATATTTATTCATAGCAAAATTTATCATTATGTTGTAATATGCAATCGTAGTTATATTATTACGACATGGTATGCACCTTGTTATAGTAATGATTATTTTTACATGTGCAATATCGCAGCATAAATAAGATTGTTTGAATATTAGAGGATGAGTAAAATTACAAAGAAAACTAAAATGGAACTAAGATGTAAAACCTAGTGATTGAAAAAGAGAATATCTTATTTGAAAGGAAATTAAATACTAGTTCCATTTCAATCTATTTGAAAATCATTAATTCACCTACCAGCGAATGATTGCATTTATTGTACTAATATGTTTTAGTGACAGTAGATATAGTCATGTACTGATAATATAATGATGTTGTAAAATAGTTGTTAATAATAGCATTTCAGTTGTAAATCGACTATGTAGGGTTAAGAAACAAAATACAATTGAGTAATTTAATTTTTATCTTTTACTTTAATAGATTAGAACGTAAATATTCTAAAGACATTATACTGTATTAAATCCCGTAAATACTAAATGTTATAACCCATGTCCAAATGTTTAGAAAATTCCTAATGAAAGGCGATAATCTTGGATAATCTCAAGATGACTGTACAAGACGATTGATGTTTCGACTTTCTTTATCCATTATTTGCATAATTTGCATATCTTAAGACAGAGTATTATTTCCCAAAGATATACACAGGTCTAGAACTGATTTTCAAATAAACACGAGGGTTATTAGGCAACATCATGAAAAATGTCAGAGATAGACAACACATAATATTAGTCAGCTGGAGATAAATTCTACTTAGAATCACAATATTTCCAAGAAGTCTAATATTGTAAACTCTGAAGTATTGAGAAACGAATTATGTAGCAATAAATGTATGAGCTAGAATACGTTTCTGTATTAATACTATTTGTTATAACACTGCATATTTTAATCATGAAATATCATTGAATTTGAAGCAAACTCTGCATGAAATAGAATATTTGAATATTAGATGAATCTATGAAGACTTGAGACAACAATTCAGTAGCAATAATGGGATGAGTTAGAATATGCTTTAATATTAGAATAGACTTGACCTCATGATTATACAAAATGGTCCTTTTTAAATCGGAAACAAACACAGTATAAAAGAGATTGAGAAACATGTTCGGAAAATAGTGATAATTTTGAATGTATCTAACACATTGCTTGAAATGTGATTATCGTATATAAAATAAAATGTATTATTTGCTCACGTTAAATGCATAAAATGAATCTTATTCTACGCTACAGCGATCCTTTACACGCAAGGCGGACATTTATTTAAGTGTTGCCTGAGATCGTTATTCTGTGTTATCTTTTGAATGTCATACTATTCCTTTTGATATAACAGCATAGTTTTAATAGTTGCTGCTGCAAACTTTCCAAAGATTGGGGTATTTGTTAGATACATACTGTATGAAATACCTATGAATTATTGTTTAATATGAAAAATGTATTTTTGTTGCAGGGTGATGATCAGGTACGTAATTTCAAATGAAATAAATCAAGGTTGTGGAATAATGGACATTAGTGTATATTCGTTTGCAATCAAGTCAAGCTCAGAGCAGATGGTTTTATGATTTAAAAGCAGTTAGAGTAAGATACGATAAACCTATTAAGTGATATGAAGACATTTCCCTTTAATATTGAAAATATCCATTTAAATTAGTACAGCCTTTTACGCACATAACTTTAATTGTGTTCATGTTTACATTTATTAGAAGCACGGCATGAAATATGCTGTTGATAGATAAATAAAATGAGTAACGTGATATATAGGAAATTAACATAGATCTGGAATGTGCGACATACTCTATCTGAAACAGGTTATGATATGTATAGTGCAATATAATACTGGTACCATTTATTTTATGTGGAAGATATATATTCCGAGCAAAATCTATCATTATGTTGTAATATACAAACATATTTATATGAAGACAATCTGTTACTCTCAGTGGTCCTTTTAACATGTGATATGACGAAGCTTAAAATTGATTGTTGGGATAATAGGAGCAGGATTAAAATTTGAAAAAAAAAAATAAAAACAAACTTTTGGCTGAAGTGTTAAAACCGTGTGCCTGAATGAGGATATTGTATCTGAAAGGAAATAGAATACTAGTTCCTTTTCAATCTATTTGAAAATCGTTAATTTACGAACCATCGAATCTTGAATGATCACAAGATGACTTTACAAGACGCTTGAAACTTGGCTGTTCAGAATCATTTATTTGCATAATTCGAATATCTTCAGACTGAATATAATTCCCAAAGACATACACAGGTCTAGAACTCAATTTCAAATAAACGGGTGGGTTTCTAGTAAAATCACACACGTCAGAGGTAAACAACACAGAACATTAGTTAGGTGGAGATAAATTCTACTCTCAGTCACGATCTTTCCAAGACGTCTTATATTGTAAACAATGAAACCTTGAGAAACGTATTTTGCAGCAATAAATGTATGTGCCAGAATATGTTTTTATATTAATGCTATTAATTTTTACACCACATATGGTAATCATGACATGTCATTCAATTTGAAACAAAATCTGCCCGAAAGAGTAGTTTGGCACGTTAGTGGAATCTGTTAAGACATGAGTCAACAATTAAGTGGCACAAAATTGATCAGATAGAATATGTATTTATATTTGAACGGCCTTTTACGCTCATGACTATAAGAAGGGTCCTTTTTAAATGTGAAACTTACACAGAATAACTGAGATTGAGAAACAAGTTTGGAAAATAGTGATAATTTCGAATGTGTCTAATACATTGTTTGAAATGGGATTGTTGTAGATGATACGTAATGTATTATTTACGCACCTTGAATGTATGTGATGAACCTTATTCTTACTCGTTATTCTGTGTTATCTTTTGAATGTGTTATTATTAATGTTAATAGCATAATTTCAATAGTTGATGGTGCAATCTTTCCAAAGATTGGGGTGCGCGTTATATACATATTGTATGAAATACCTAAGATGTATTGCTTGATATGGAACATTTTTTTTCTGGATCTTTATTATGTAAGTAGTCGCAGATGAGATAAACACAGGTTGTGGAATAACTTAAATTAGTCCATATTCGTTCGAAATCCATTCCAGCGCAGACCATTTTTTGTTTTTCTGATGTAAAAGCAGTTAGAGTAAGATAATGGAATTAAATGAGTGATATGGAAACATTTCCTTTAAACATGGAAACTCGGCATTTAAATTAGTACAGTGTTTTATGCTTATTATTTATTTATGGCCATGTTTTCATTTTTTTAGAAGCACGGCATGAAGTAAGTTGTTGATATATATGGTGAATGAGTAACATGATAGTGTGCCGAATACATTAAAAGAGGTTTCAGTATTTATAGTGCAATGTTACTGCTACCCAATCCTTAATGTAAGAGATATTTATTCATAGAAAAATTTATCATAATGTTGTAATATGCAATCGTAGTTATATTATTACGACATGGTATGCATATTGTTATAGTAATGATTATTTTTACATGTGCAATATCGCAGCATAAATAAGATTGTTTGAATATTAGAGGATGAGTAAAATTACAAAGAAAACTAAAATGGAGCTAAGATGTAAAAACCGAGTGATTGAAAAAGAGAATATCTTTTTTGAAAGGAAATTAAATACTAGTTCCATTTCAATCTATTTGAAAATCTTTAATTTACCTACCAGCGAATGATAGCACTTATTGTACTCATTTTTTTAGTGACAGATATAGTTATCCACTGACAATATAATGATGTTGTAAAATAGTTGTTAATAATAGCATTTCAGTTGCAAGTCGAATATGTGGGGTTAAGAAACACAAAAATACAATTTAGTAAATTAAATTTTATTTTTACTTTAATAGATTAGAACATAAATGTTCTAAAGACATAATTCTAATTAAATCCCCCAAATCCTAAATTGTCCAAATGTTTGGAAAATTCCTAATGAAAGGCGATAATCTTGGATAATCACAAGATGACTGTACAAGACGATTGATGTTTCGACTTTCTTTATCCATTATTTTCATAATTTGCATATCTTAAGACAGAGTATAATTTCCCAAAGATATACACAGTTCAAGAACTCATTTTCAAATAAACACGAGGGTTATTAGGCAACATCATGAAAAATGTCAGAGATAGTGAACACATAAAATTAGTCAGGTGGAGATAAATTCTACTTTCAGTCACAATATTTCCAAGAAGTTTAATATTGTAAACTCTGAAGTATTGAGAAACGAATTATGTAGCAATAAATGTATGAGCTAGAATATGTTTCTATATTAATACTATTTGTTATAACACTGCATATTTTAATCATGAAATATCATTGAATTTGAAGCAAACTCTGCATGAAATAGAATATTTGAAGATTAGTGCAATCTATGAAGACTTGAGACAACAATTCAGTAGCAATAATAGGATGAGTTAGAATATGCTTTAATATTAGAACAGATTTGACCTCATGATTATACAAAATGGTCCTTTTTGAATCGAGAACAAACACAGCATAAAAGAGATTGAGAAACATGTTCGGAAAATAGTGATAATTTTGAATGTATCTAACACATTGCTTGAAATGGGATGATCGTATATAAAATAAAATGTATTATTTGCTCACGTTAAATGCATGTGATGAACCTTATTCTACGCTACAGCGATCCTTTACACCCAAAGCGGACATTTATTTAAGTGTTGCCTGAGATCGTTATTCTGTGTTATCTTTTGAATGTGATACTATTCCTGTTGATATAACAGCATAGTTTTAATAGTTGATGCTGCAAACTTTCCAAAGATTGGAGTATTTGTTAGACACATCCTGTATGAAATACCTATGAAATATTGTTTAATATGGAAAATATATTTTTGTTGCAGTATGATGATCAGGTACGTAATTTCAAATGAAATAAATCAAGGTTGTGGAATAATGGACATTAGTGTATATTCGTTTGCAATCAAGTCAAGCTCAGAGCATTTGATGGTTTTATGATTTAAAAGCAGTTAGAGTAGATACGAGAAACTTATTAAGTGATATGAAGACATTTCCCTTTAATATGGAAAATATCCATTTAAATTAGTACAGCCTTTTACGCACATAACTTTAATTGTGTTTATGCTTACATTTATTAGAAGCATGGCATGAAATATGCTGTTGATAGATAAAGAAAATGAGTAACGTGATATATAGGAAATTAACATAGATCTGGAATGTGCGACGTACTCTGTCTGAAACAGGTTATCATATGGAGAGTGCAATATAATACTGGTACCATTTATTTTATGTAGAAGATATATATTCCGAGCAAAATCTATCATTATGTTGTAATATTCAAAAATATTTATATTAAGACAACCTGTTACTCTCAGTGCTCCTTTTAAGATGAGAAATGACGAAGCATATATATGATTCTTGGGATAATAGGAGCATGATTAAAATTTGAAAAAAATAATTTAAAAAAACTTTTGGCTGAAGTGTTAAAACCGTGTGTCTGAATGAGGATATTGTATCTGAAAGGAAATAGAATACTAGTTCCTTTTCAATCTATTTGAAAATCGTTAATTTACGAACCATCGAATCTTGAATGATCACAAGATGACTTTACCAGACGTTTGAAACTTGGCTGTTCAGAATCATTTATTTGCATAATTCGAATATCTTAAGACTGAATATAATTCCCAAAGGCATACACAGGTCTAGAACTCAATTTCAAATAAACGGGTGGGTTTCTAGTAAAATCACAAACGTCAGAGGTAGACAACACAGAACATTAGTTAGGTGGATATAAATTCCACGCTCAGTCACGATCTTTCCAAGACGTCTAATATTGTAAACAATGAAGCCTTGAGAAACGTATTATGTAGCAATAAATGTATGTGCCAGAATATGTTTTTATATTAATGCTATTCATTTTTACACCACATATGGTAATCATGACATGTCATTCAATTTGAAACAAAATCTGCCTGAAATAGTAGTTCGGCACATTAGTGCAATCTGTTAAGACTTGAGACAACAATTAAGTGGCAAAATATTGATCAGATAGAATATGTATTTATATTTGAACGGCCTTTTACGCTCATGACTATAAGAAGGGTCCTTTTGAAATGTGAAACTAACACAGAAAAACTGAGATTGAGAATCAAGTTTGGAAAATGTTGATAATTTCGCATATGCCTAATACATTGTTTGAAATGGGATTATCGCAGTTAAAATGAAATGTATTATTTACGCACATTGAATGCATGTGATGAACCTTATTCTTATTCGTTATTCTGTGTTATCTTTTGAATGTGTTATTATTAATGTTAATAGTATTCCTTCAATAGTTGATGGTGCAATCTTTCCAAGGATTGGGGTGCGCGTTAGATACATATTGTATGAAATACCTAAGATGTATTGCTTAATATGGAACATTTATGTTTTTTTCAGGATCCTTATTATGTAAGTAGTCGCATAAGAGACAAACACAGGTTGTGGAATAACTTAAATTAGTGCATATTCGTTCGAAATCCATTCCAGCGCAGACAATTTTCTTGTTTTTCTGATGTAAAAGCAGTTAGAGTAAGATAATGGGAACTAAATGAGTGATATGGAAACATTTCCTTTAAACATGGAAACTCGGCATTTCAATTAGTACATTGTTTTATGCTTATTATTTATTTATGGCCATGTTTACATTTTTCTAGAAGCACGGCATGAAGTAAGTTGTTGATATATATGGTGAATGAGTAACATGATAGTGTGCCGAATACATTAAAAGAGGTTATAGTATTTATAGTGCAATGTTACTGCTACCCTTTCCTTAATGTAAGAGATATTTATTTATAGGAACATTTATCATTATGTTGTAATATGCAATCGTAGTTATATTATTACGACATGGTATGCACCTTGTTATAGTAATGATTATTTTTACAGGTGCAATATCGCAGCATAAATAAGACTGTTTGAATATTAGAGGATGATTAAAATTACAAAGAAAACTAAAATGGAGCTAAGATGTAAAAACCGAGTGATTGAAAAAGAGAATATCTTATTTGAAAGGAAATTAAATACTAGTTCCATTTCAATCTATTTGAAAATCTTTAATTTACCTACCAGCGAATGATTGCATTTATTGTACTAATTTGTTTTAGTGACAGTAGATATAGTCATCCACTGATAATATAATGATGTTGTAAAATAGTTGTTAATAATAGCATTTCAGTTGTAAGTCGATTATGTGGGGTTAAGAAACATAATACAATTTAGTAATTTAATTTTTATCTTTTACTTTAATAGATTAGAAAGTAAATATTCTAAAGACATTATTCTGTATTAAATCCCTCAAATCCTAAATGTTATAAGCCATGTCCAAATGTTTAGCAAATTCCTAATGAACGGCGATAATCTTGGATAACCACACGATTACTGTACAAGACGATTGATTTTTCGACTATCTTTATCCATTATTTGCATAATTTGCATATATTAAGACAGAGTATAATTTCCCAAAGATATACACAGTTCAAGAACTCATTGTCAAAAAAACACGAGGGTTATTAGACAACATCATGAAAAATTTCAAAGATAGACAACATATAAAATTAATCAGGTGGAGATAATTTCTACTTACAATCACAATATTTCCAAGAAGTCTAATATTGCAAACTCTGAAGTATTAAGAAACGAATTATTTAGCAATAAATGTATGAGCTAGAATATGTTTCTATATTATTACTATTTGTTATAACACTGCATATTTTAATCATGAAATATCATTCAATTTGAAACAAACTCTGCATGAAATAGAATATTTGAAGATTAGTCCAATCTATGAAGACTTGAGACAACAATTCAGTAGCAATAATAGGATGAGTTAGAATATGCTTTAATATTAGAACAGACTTGACCTCATGATTATACAAAATGGTCCTTTTTAAATCGGAAACAAACACAGCATAAAAGAGATTGAGAAACATGTTCGGAAAATAGTGATAATTTTGAATGTATCTAACACATTGCTTGAAATGGGATTATCCTATATAAAATAAAATGTATTATTTGCTTACGTTAAATGCATGTGATGAACCTTATTCTACGCTACAGCGATCCTTTACACGCAAGGCGGACATTTATTTAAGTATTTCCTGAGATCGTTACTCTGTGTTGTCTTTTGAATGTGATACTATTCCTGTTGATATAACAGCATAATTTTAATAGTTGATGCTGCAAACTTTCCAAAGATTGGAGTATTTGTTAGATGCATACTGTATGAAATACCTATGAATTATTGTTTAATATGGAAAATGTATTTTTGTTGCAGGGTGATGATCAGGTACGTAATTTCAAATGAAATAAATCAAGGTTGTGGAATAATGGACATTAGTGTATATTCGTTTGCAATCAAGTCAAGCTCAGAGCATTTGATGGTTTTATGATTTGAAAGCAGTTAGAGTAGGATAAGAGAAACTTATTAAATGATATCAAGGCATTTCCCTTTAATATTGAAAATATCCACTTAAATTAGTACAGCCTTTTACGCACGTAACTTTAATTGTGTTCGTGTTTACATTTATTAGAAGCACGGCATAAAATACGCTGTAAATAGATAAAGAAAATGAGTAACGTGATATATAGGAAATCAACATAGATCTGGAATGTGCGACGTACTCTGAAACAGGTTTTATCATATGTATAGTGCAATATAATACTGGTACCATTTATTTTATGTGGAAGATATATATTCCGAGCAAAATCTATCATTATGTTGTAATATACAAAACTATTTATATTAAGACAACCTGTTACTCTCAGTGGTCCTTTTAACATGTGATATGACGAAGCATAAAATTGATTTTTGGGATAATAGGAGCATGATTAAAATTTGAAAAAAATAAATAAAAACAAACTTTTGGCTGAAGTGTTAAAACAGTGTGCCTGAATGAGGATATTGTATCTGAAAGGAAATAGAATACTAGTTCCTTTTCAATCTATTTGAAAATCGTTAATGTACGAACCATCGAATCTTGAATGATCACAAGATGACTTTACAAGACGTTTGAAACTTGGCTTTTCAGAATCATTTATTTGCATAATTCGAATATCTTAAGACTGAATATAATTCCTAAAGACATACACAGGTCTAGAACTCAATTTCAAATAAACCGGTGGGTTTCTAGTAAAATCACAAACGTCAGAGGTAGACAACACAGAACATTAGTTAGGTGGATATAAATTCCACGCTCAGTCACGATCTTTCCAAGACGTCTAATATTGTAAACAATGAAGCCTTGAGAAATGTATTGTGTAGCAATAAATGTATGTGCCAGAATATGTTTTTATATTAATGCTATTCATTTTTACACCACATATGGTAATCATGACATATCATTCAATTTGAAACAAAATCTGCCTGAAATAGTAGTTCGGCACATTAGTGCAATCTGTTAAGACTTGAGACAACAATTAAGTGGCAAAATATTGATCAGATAGAATATGTATTTATATTTGAACGGAATTTTACGCTCATGACTATAAGAAGGGTCCTTTTGAAATGTGAAACTAACACAGAAAAACTGAGATTGAGAATCAAGTTTGGAAAATGTTGATAATTTCGCATGTGCCTAATACATTGTTTGAAATGGGATTATCGCAGATAAAATAAAATGTATTATTTACGCACCTTGAATGCATGTGATGAACCTTATTCTTACTCGTTATTCTGTGTTATCTTTTGAATGTGTTATTATTAATGTTAATAGTATTATTTCAATAGTTGATGGTGCAATCTTTCCAAGGATTGGGGTGCGCGTTATATACATATTGTATGAAATACCTAAGATGTATTGCTTAATATGGAACATTTATGTTTTTTTCAGGATCCTTATTATGTAAGTAGTCGCAGAAGAGACAAACACAGGTTGTGGAATAACTTAAATTAGTCCATATTCGTTTGAAATCCATTCCAGCGCAGACAATTTTCTTGTTTTTCTGATGTAAAAGCAGTTAGAGTAAGATAATGGGAACTAAATGAGTGATATGGAAACATTTCCTTTAAACATGGAAACTCGGCATTTCAATTAGTACATTGTTTTATGCTTATTATTTATTTATGGCCATGTTTAAATTTTTCTAGAAGCACGGCATGAAGTAAGTTGTTGATATATATGGTGAATGAGTAACATGATAGTGTGCCGAATACATTAAAAGAGGTTACAGTATTTATAGTGCAATGTTACTGCTACCCTTTCCTTAATGTAAGAGATATTTATTCATAGAAAAATTTATCATCATGTTGTAATATGCAATCGTAGTTATATTATTACGACATGGTATGCACCTTGTTATAGTAATGATTATTTTTACAGGTGCAATATCGCAGCATAAATAAGACTGTTTGAATATTAGAGGATGATTAAAATTACAAAGAAAACTAAAATGGAGCTAAGATGTAAAAACCGAGTGATATAAAAAGAGAATATCTTATTTGAAAGGAAATTAAATACTAGTTCCATTTCAATCTATTTGAAAATCTTTAATTTACCTACCAGCGAATGATTGCATTTATTGTACTAATTTGTTTTAGTGACAGTAGATATAGTCTTCCACTGATAATATAATGATGTTGTAAAATAGTTGTTAATAATAGCATTTCAGTTGTAAGTCGATTATGTGGGGTTAAGAAACAAAATACAGTTTAGTAATTTAACTTTTATCTTTTACTTTAATAGATTAGAACGTAAATAATCTAAAGAAATTATTTTGTATTAAATCCCCCAAATCCTAAATGTTATAAGCCATGTCCAAATATTTAAAAAATTCCTAATGAAAGGCGATAATCTTGGATAACCACAAGATTACTGTACAAGACGATTGATTTTTCGACTTTCTTTATCCATTATTTGCATAATTTGCATATCTTAAGACAGAGTATAATTTCCCAAAGATATACACAGGTCAAGAACTCATTGTCAAATAAACACGAGGGTTATTATACAACATCATGAAAAATTTCAAAGATAGACAACACATAAAATTATTCAGGTGGAGATAAATTCTACTTACAATCACAATATTTCCAAGAAGTCTAATATTGTAAACTCTGAAGTATTGAGAAACGAATTATTTAGCAATAAATGTATGAGCTAGAATATGTTTCTATATTATTACTATTTGTTATAACACTGCATATTTTAATCATGAAATATCATTGAATTTGAAACAAACTCTGCATGAAATAGAATATTCGAAGATTAGTGCAATCTATGAAGACTTGAGATAACAATTCAGTAGCAATACTGGGATGAGTTAGAATATGCTTTAATATTAGAACAGACTTGACCTCATGATTATACAAAATGGTCCTTTTTGAATCGGAAACAAACACAGCATAAAAGAGATTGAGAAATATGTTCGGAAAATAGTGATAATTTTGAATGTATCTAACAGATTGCTTGAAATGGGATTATCCTATATAAAATAAAATGTATTATTTGCTTACGTTAAATGCATGTGATGAACCTTATTCTACGCTACAGCGATCCTTTACACGCAAGGCGGACATTTATTTAAGTGTTGCCTGAGATCGTTATTCTGTGTTATCTTTTGAATGTGATACTATTCCTGTTGATATAACAGCATAGTTTTAATAGTTGATGCTGCAAACTTTCCAAAGATTGGAGTATTTGTTAGATGCATACTGTATGAAATACCTATGAATTATTGTTTAATATGGAAAATGTATTTTTGTTGCAGGGTGATGATCAGGTACGTAATTTCAAATGAAATAAATCAAGGTTGTGGAATAATGAACATTAGTGTATATTCGTTTGCAATCAAGTCAAGCTCAGAGCATTTGATGGTTTTATGATTTAAAAGCAGCTAGAGTAAGATACGAGAAACTGATTAAAGGGATATGAAGGCATTTCCCTTTAATATTGAAAATATCCATTTAAATTAGTACAGCCTTTTACGCACATAACTTTAATTGTGTTCATGTTTACATTTATTAGAAGCACGGCATAAAATACGCTGTTGATAGATAAAGAAAATGAGTAACGTGATATATAGGAAATAAAGATAGATCTGGAATGTGCGACGTACTCTGAAACAGGTTTTATCATATGTATAGTGCAATATAATACTGGTACCATTTATTTTATGTGGAAGATATATATTCCGAGCAAAATCTATCATTATGTTGTAATATATAAAACTATTTATATTAAGACAACCTGTTACTCTCAGTGGTCCTTTTAAGATGTGATGTGACGAAGCATAAAATTGATTGTTGGGATAATAGGAGCATGATTAAAATTTGAAAAAAAATAAATAAAAACAAACTTTTGGCTGAAGTGTTAAAACCGTGTGTCTGAATGAGGATATTGTATCTGAAAGGAAATAGAATCCTAGTTCTTTTTCAATCTATTTGAAAATCGTTAATGTACGAACCATCGAATCTTGAATGATCACAAGATGACTTTACAAGACGTTTGAAACTTGGCTTTTCAGAATCATTTATTTGCATAATTCGAATATCTTAAGACTGAATATAATTCCTAAAGACATACACAGGTCTAGAACTCAATTTCAAATAAACGGGTGGGTTTCTAGTAAAATCACAAACGTCAGAGGTAGACAACACAGAACATTAGTTAGGTGGAGATAAATTCTACTCTCAGTCACGATCTTTCCAAGACGTCTAATATTTTAAACAATGAAGACTTGAGAAACGTATTATGTAGCAATAAATGTATGTGCCAGAATATGTTTTTATATCAATGCTATTCATTTTTACACCCCATATGGTAATCATGACATGTCATTCAATTTGAAACAAACTCTGCCAGATATGGTCGTTAGCAGATTATGGGAATCTTTTAAGACTTGAGACAACAATTAAGTAGCAAAAACGGGATCAGATAGAATATGTATTTATATTTGAACGGCCTTTTACGCTCATGACTATAAGAAGGGTCCTTTTGAAATCTGAAACTAACACAGCATTACTGAGATTGAGAAACACGTTTGGAAAATAGTGATTATTTCGAATGTGTCTAATACATTGTTGGAAATGGGATTATCGTAGATAAAATGAAATGTATTATTTACGCACCTTGAATGCATGTGATGAACCTTATTCTTACTCGTTATTCTGTATCATCTTTTGAATGTGTTAATATTCATGCTAATAGCATAGTTTCAATAGTTGATGGTGCAATCTTTCCAAAGTTTGGGGTGCGCGTTAGATACATATTGTATGAAATACATAAAATGTAATGCTTAATATAGAAAATTTATTTTTGTTTCAGAATCCTGATGTAAGTAGTCTCAGATGAGATAAACACAAGTTGTGTAATGACGATAATTAGTGCATATTCGTTCTAAATCCATTCAAGCGCAGAACATTTTCTTGTTTTTCTGATTTAAAAGCAGTTGGAATAAGATACTGGGAACTAAACGAGTGATATGGAAACATTTCCCTTTAATATGGAAAATCTGCACTTAAAGTAGTACAGTCTTTTATGCTTATTATTTATTTATGGCCATGTTTACATTTTTTTAGAAGCACGGCATGATGTAAGTTGTTGATAAATATGGTGAATGAGTAACATGATAGTGTGCCGAATACAGTAAAAGAGGTTATAGTATTTATAGTGCAATGTTACTGCTACCCTTTCCTTAATGAAAGAGATATTTATTCAGAGAAAAATTTATCATCATGTTGTAATATGCAATCGTAGTTATATTATTACGACATGGTATGCACCTTGTTATAGTAATGATTATTTTTACAGGTGCAATATCGCAGCATAAATAAGACTGTTTGAATATTAGAGGATGATTAAAATTACAAAGAAAACTAAAATGGAGCTAAGATGTAAAAACCGAGTGATTGAAAAAGAGAATATCTTATTTGAAAGGAAATTAAATACTAGTTCCATTTCAATCTATTTGAAAATCTTTAATTTACCTACCAGCGAATGATTGCATTTATTGTACTAATTTGTTTTAGTGACAGTAGATATAGTCTTCCACTGATAATATAATGATGTTGTAAAATAGTTGTTAATAATAGCATTTCAGTTGTAAGTCGATTATGTGGGGTTAAGAAACAAAATACAGTTTAGTAATTTAATTTTTATCTTTTACTTTAATAGATTAGAACGTAAATAATCTAAAGACATTATTTTGTATTAAATCCCCCAAATCCTAAATGTTATAAGCCATGTCCAAATGTTTAAAAAATTCCTAATGAAAGGCGATAATCTTGGATAACCACAAGATTACTGTACAAGACGATTGATTTTTCGACTTTCTTTATCCATTATTTGCATAATTTGCATATCTTAAGACAGAGTATAATTTCCCAAAGATATACACAGGTCAAGAACTCATTGTCAAATAAACACGAGGGTTATTATACAACATCATGAAAAATTTCAAAGATAGACAACACATAAAATTATTCAGGTGGAGATAAATTCTACTTACAATCACAATATTTCCAAGAAGTCTAATATTGTAAACTCTGAAGTATTGAGAAACGAATTATTTAGCAATAAATGTATGAGCTAGAATATGTTTCTATATTATTACTATTTGTTATAACACTGCATATTTTAATCATGAAATATCATTGAATTTGAAACAAACTCTGCATGAAATAGAATATTCGAAGATTAGTGCAATCTATGAAGACTTGAGATAACAATTCAGTAGCAATACTGGGATGAGTTAGAATATGCTTTAATATTAGAACAGACTTGACCTCATGATTATACAAAATGGTCCTTTTTGAATCGGAAACAAACACAGCATAAAAGAGATTGAGAAATATGTTCGGAAAATAGTGATAATTTTGAATGTATCTAACAGATTGCTTGAAATGGGATTATCCTATATAAAATAAAATGTATTATTTGCTTACGTTAAATGCATGTGATGAACCTTATTCTACGCTACAGCGATCCTTTACACGCAAGGCGGACATTTATTTAAGTGTTGCCTGAGATCGTTATTCTGTGTTATCTTTTGAATGTGATACTATTCCTGTTGATATAACAGCATAGTTTTAATAGTTGATGCTGCAAACTTTTCAAAGATTGGAGTATTTGTTAGATGCATACTGTATGAAATACCTATGAATTATTGTTTAATATGGAAAATGTATTTTTGTTGCAGGGTGATGATCAGGTACGTAATTTCAAATGAAATAAATCAAGGTTGTGGAATAATGAACATTAGTGTATATTCGTTTGCAATCAAGTCAAGCTCAGAGCATTTGATGGTTTTATGATTTAAAAGCAGCTAGAGTAAGATACGAGAAACTTATTAAAGGGATATGAAGGCATTTCCCTTTAATATTGAAAATATCCATTTAAATTAGTACAGCCTTTTACGCACATAACTTTAATTGTGTTCATGTTTACATTTATTAGAAGCACGGCATAAAATACGCTGTTGATAGATAAAGAAAATGAGTAACGTGATATATAGGAAATAAACATAGATCTGGAATGTGCGACGTACTCTGAAACAGGTTTTATCATATGTATAGTGCAATATAATACTGGTACCATTTATTTTATGTGGAAGATATATATTCCGAGCAAAATCTATCATTATGTTGTAATATATAAAACTATTTATATTAAGACAACCTGTTACTCTCAGTGGTCCTTTTAAGATGTGATGTGACGAAGCATAAAATTGATTGTTGGGATAATAGGAGCATGATTAAAATTTGAAAAAAAATAAATAAAAACAAACTTTTGGCTGAAGTGTTAAAACCGTGTGTCTGAATGAGGATATTGTATCTGAAAGGAAATAGAATCCTAGTTCTTTTTCAATCTATTTGAAAATCGTTAATGTACGAACCATCGAATCTTGAATGATCACAAGATGACTTTACAAGACGTTTGAAACTTGGCTTTTCAGAATCATTTATTTGCATAATTCGAATATCTTAAGACTGAATATAATTCCTAAAGACATACACAGGTCTAGAACTCAATTTCAAATAAACGGGTGGGTTTCTAGTAAAATCACAAACGTCAGAGGTAGACAACACAGAACATTAGTTAGGTGGAGATAAATTCTACTCTCAGTCACGATCTTTCCAAGACGTCTAATATTTTAAACAATGAAGACTTGAGAAACGTATTATGTAGCAATAAATGTATGTGCCAGAATATGTTTTTATATCAATGCTATTCATTTTTACACCCCATATGGTAATCATGACATGTCATTCAATTTGAAACAAACTCTGCCAGATATGGTCGTTAGCAGATTATGGGAATCTTTTAAGACTTGAGACAACAATTAAGTAGCAAAAACGGGATCAGATAGAATATGTATTTATATTTGAACGGCCTTTTACGCTCATGACTATAAGAAGGGTCCTTTTGAAATCTGAAACTAACACAGCATTACTGAGATTGAGAAACACGTTTGGAAAATAGTGATTATTTCGAATGTGTCTAATACATTGTTGGAAATGGGATTATCGTAGATAAAATGAAATGTATTATTTACGCACCTTGAATGCATGTGATGAACCTTATTCTTACTCGTTATTCTGTATCATCTTTTGAATGTGTTAATATTCATGCTAATAGCATAGTTTCAATAGTTGATGGTGCAATCTTTCCAAAGTTTGGGGTGCGCGTTAGATACATATTGTATGAAATACATAAAATGTATTGCTTAATATAGAAAATTTATTTTTGTTTCAGAATCCTGATGTAAGTAGTCTCAGATGAGATAAACACAAGTTGTGTAATGACGATAATTAGTGCATATTCGTTCTAAATCCATTCAAGCGCAGAACATTTTCTTGTTTTTCTGATTTAAAAGCAGTTGGAATAAGATACTGGGAACTAAACGAGTGATATGGAAACATTTCCCTTTAATATGGAAAATCTGCACTTAAAGTAGTACAGTCTTTTATGCTTATTATTTATTTATGGCCATGTTTACATTTTTTTAGAAGCACGGCATGATGTAAGTTGTTGATAAATATGGTGAATGAGTAACATGATAGTGTGCCGAATACAGTAAAAGAGGTTATAGTATTTATAGTGCAATGTTACTGCTACCCTTTCCTTAATGAAAGAGATATTTATTCAGAGAAAAATTTATCATCATGTTGTAATATGCAATCGTAGTTATATTATTACGACATGGTATGCACCTTGTTATAGTAATGATTATTTTTACAGGTGCAATATCGCAGCATAAATAAGACTGTTTGAATATTAGAGGATGATTAAAATTACAAAGAAAACTAAAATGGAGCTAAGATGTAAAAACCGAGTGATTGAAAAAGAGAATATCTTATTTGAAAGGAAATTAAATACTAGTTCCATTTCAATCTATTTGAAAATCTTTAATTTACCTACCAGCGAATGATTGCATTTATTGTACTAATTTGTTTTAGTGACAGTAGATATAGTCTTCCACTGATAATATAATGATGTTGTAAAATAGTTGTTAATAATAGCATTTCAGTTGTAAGTCGATTATGTGGGGTTAAGAAACAAAATACAGTTTAGTAATTTAATTTTTATCTTTTACTTTAATAGATTAGAACGTAAATAATCTAAAGACATTATTTTGTATTAAATCCCCCAAATCCTAAATGTTATAAGCCATGTCCAAATGTTTAAAAAATTCCTAATGAAAGGCGATAATCTTGGATAACCACAAGATTACTGTACAAGACGATTGATTTTTCGACTTTCTTTATCCATTATTTGCATAATTTGCATATCTTAAGACAGAGTATAATTTCCCAAAGATATACACAGGTCAAGAACTCATTGTCAAATAAACACGAGGGTTATTATACAACATCATGAAAAATTTCAAAGATAGACAACACATAAAATTATTCAGGTGGAGATAAATTCTACTTACAATCACAATATTTCCAAGAAGTCTAATATTGTAAACTCTGAAGTATTGAGAAACGAATTATTTAGCAATAAATGTATGAGCTAGAATATGTTTCTATATTATTACTATTTGTTATAACACTGCATATTTTAATCATGAAATATCATTGAATTTGAAACAAACTCTGCATGAAATAGAATATTCGAAGATTAGTGCAATCTATGAAGACTTGAGATAACAATTCAGTAGCAATACTGGGATGAGTTAGAATATGCTTTAATATTAGAACAGACTTGACCTCATGATTATACAAAATGGTCCTTTTTGAATCGGAAACAAACACAGCATAAAAGAGATTGAGAAATATGTTCGGAAAATAGTGATAATTTTGAATGTATCTAACAGATTGCTTGAAATGGGATTATCCTATATAAAATAAAATGTATTATTTGCTTACGTTAAATGCATGTGATGAACCTTATTCTACGCTACAGCGATCCTTTACACGCAAGGCGGACATTTATTTAAGTGTTGCCTGAGATCGTTATTCTGTGTTATCTTTTGAATGTGATACTATTCCTGTTGATATAACAGCATAGTTTTAATAGTTGATGCTGCAAACTTTCCAAAGATTGGAGTATTTGTTAGATGCATACTGTATGAAATACCTATGAATTATTGTTTAATATGGAAAATGTATTTTTGTTGCAGGGTGATGACCAGGTACGTAATTTCAAATGAAATAAATCAAGGTTGTGGAATAATGAACATTAGTGTATATTCGTTTGCAATCAAGTCAAGCTCAGAGCATTTGATGGTTTTATGATTTAAAAGCAGCTAGAGTAAGATACGAGAAACTTATTAAAGGGATATGAAGGCATTTCCCTTTAATATTGAAAATATCCATTTAAATTAGTACAGCCTTTTACGCACATAACTTTAATTGTGTTCATGTTTACATTTATTAGAAGCACGGCATAAAATACGCTGTTGATAGATAAAGAAAATGAGTAACGTGATATATAGGAAATAAACATAGATCTGGAATGTGCGACGTACTCTGAAACAGGTTTTATCATATGTATAGTGCAATATAATACTGGTACCATTTATTTTATGTGGAAGATATATATTCCGAGCAAAATCTATCATTATGTTGTAATATATAAAACTATTTATATTAAGACAACCTGTTACTCTCAGTGGTCCTTTTAACATGTGATGTGACGAAGCATAAAATTGATTGTTGGGATAATAGGAGCATGATTAAAATTTAAAAAAAAATAAATAAAAACAAACTTTTGGCTGAAGTGTTAAAACCGTGTGTCTGAATGAGGATATTGTATCTGAAAGGAAATAGAATCCTAGTTCCTTTTCAATCTATTTGAAAATCGTTAATGTACGAACCATCGAATCTTGAATGATCACAAGATGACTTTAAAAGACGTTTGAAACTTGGCTTTTCAGAATCATTTATTTGCATAATTCGAATATCTTAAGACTGAATATAATTCCTAAAGACATACACAGGTCTAGAACTCAATTTCAAATAAACGGGTGGGTTTCTAGTAAAATCACAAACGTCAGAGGTAGACAACACAGAACATTAGTTAGGTGGAGATAAATTCTACTCTCAGTCACGATCTTTCCAAGACGTCTAATATTTTAAACAATGAAGACTTGA
This sequence comes from Unio delphinus, assembly GCA_029339505.1. NCBI lineage: Eukaryota > Metazoa > Mollusca > Bivalvia > Unionida > Unionidae > Unio > Unio delphinus. The sequence goes on from JAQISU010000066.1 coordinate 3,881,419, forward strand.
GAAACGTATTATGTAGCAATAAATGTATGTGCCAGAATATGTTTTTATATCAATGCTATTCATTTTTACACCCCATATGGTAATCATGACATGTCATTCAATTTGAAACAAACTCTGCCAGATATGGTCGTTAGCAGATTATGGGAATCTTTTAAGACTTGAGACAACAATTAAGTAGCAAAAACGGGATCAGATAGAATATGTATTTGTATTTGAACGGCCTTTTACGCTCATGACTATAAGAAGGGTCCTTTTGAAATCTGAAACTAACACAGCATTACTGAGATTGAGAAACACGTTTGGAAAATAGTGATTATTTCGAATGTGTCTAATACATTGTTGGAAATGGGATTATCGTAGATAAAATGAAATGTATTATTTACGCACCTTGAATGCATGTGATGAACCTTATTCTTACTCGTTATTCTGTATCATCTTTTGAATGTGTTAATATTCATGCTAATAGCATAGTTTCAATAGTTGATGGTGCAATCTTTCCAAAGTTTGGGGTGCGCGTTAGATACATATTGTATGAAATACATAAAATGTATTGCTTAATATAGAAAATTTATTTTTGTTTCAGAATCCTGATGTAAGTAGTCTCAGATGAGATAAACACAAGTTGTGTAATGACGATAATTAGTGCATATTTGTTCTAAATCCATTCAAGCGCAGAACATTTTCTTGTTTTTCTTGATTTAAAAGCAGTTGGAATAAGATACTGGGAACTAAACGAGTGATATGGAAACATTTCCCTTTAATATGGAAAATCTGCACTTAAAGTAGTACAGTCTTTTATGCTTATTATTTATTTATGGCCATGTTTACATTTTTTTAGAAGCACGGCATGATGTAAGTTGTTGATAAATATGGTGAATGAGTAACATGATAGTGTGCCGAATACAGTAAAAGAGGTTATAGTATTTATAGTGCAATGTTACTGCTACCCTTTCCTTAATGAAAGAGATATTTATTCAGAGAAAAATTTATCATCATGTTGTAATATGCAATCGTAGTTATATTATTACGACATGGTATGCACCTTGTTATAGTAATGATTATTTTTACAGGTGCAATATCGCAGCATAAATAAGACTGTTTGAATATTAGAGGATGATTAAAATTACAAAGAAAACTAAAATGGAGCTAAGATGTAAAAACCGAGTGATTGAAAAAGAGAATATCTTATTTGAAAGGAAATTAAATACTAGTTCCATTTCAATCTATTTGAAAATCTTTAATTTACCTACCAGCGAATGATTGCATTTATTGTACTAATTTGTTTTAGTGACAGTAGATATAGTCTTCCACTGATAATATAATGATGTTGTAAAATAGTTGTTAATAATAGCATTTCAGTTGTAAGTCGATTATGTGGGGTTAAGAAACAAAATACAGTTTAGTAATTTAATTTTTATCTTTTACTTTAATAGATTAGAACGTAAATAATCTAAAGACATTATTTTGTATTAAATCCCCCAAATCCTAAATGTTATAAGCCATGTCCAAATGTTTAAAAAATTCCTAATGAAAGGCGATAATCTTGGATAACCACAAGATTACTGTACAAGACGATTGATTTTTCGACTTTCTTTATCCATTATTTGCATAATTTGCATATCTTAAGACAGAGTATAATTTCCCAAAGATATACACAGGTCAAGAACTCATTGTCAAATAAACACGAGGGTTATTATACAACATCATGAAAAATTTCAAAGATAGACAACACATAAAATTATTCAGGTGGAGATAAATTCTACTTACAATCACAATATTTCCAAGAAGTCTAATATTGTAAACTCTGAAGTATTGAGAAACGAATTATTTAGCAATAAATGTATGAGCTAGAATATGTTTCTATATTATTACTATTTGTTATAACACTGCATATTTTAATCATGAAATATCATTGAATTTGAAACAAACTCTGCATGAAATAGAATATTCGAAGATTAGTGCAATCTATGAAGACTTGAGATAACAATTCAGTAGCAATACTGGGATGAGTTAGAATATGCTTTAATATTAGAACAGACTTGACCTCATGATTATACAAAATGGTCCTTTTTGAATCGGAAACAAACACAGCATAAAAGAGATTGAGAAATATGTTCGGAAAATAGTGATAATTTTGAATGTATCTAACAGATTGCTTGAAATGGGATTATCCTATATAAAATAAAATGTATTATTTGCTTACGTTAAATGCATGTGATGAACCTTATTCTACGCTACAGCGATCCTTTACACGCAAGGCGGACATTTATTTAAGTGTTGCCTGAGATCGTTATTCTGTGTTATCTTTTGAATGTGATACTATTCCTGTTGATATAACAGCATAGTTTTAATAGTTGATGCTGCAAACTTTTCAAAGATTGGAGTATTTATTAGATGCATACTGTATGAAATACCTATGAATTATTGTTTAATATGGAAAATGTATTTTTGTTGCTGGGTGATGATCAGGTACGTAATTTCAAATGAAATAAATCAAGGTTGTGGAATAATGAACATTAGTGTATATTCGTTTGCAATCAAGTCAAGCTCAGAGCATTTGATGGTTTTATGATTTAAAAGCAGCTAGAGTAAGATACGAGAAACTTATTAAAGGGATATGAAGGCATTTCCCTTTAATATTGAAAATATCCATTTAAATTAGTACAGCCTTTTACGCACATAACTTTAATTGTGTTCATGTTTACATTTATTAGAAGCACGGCATAAAATACGCTGTTGATAGATAAAGAAAATGAGTAACGTGATATATAGGAAATAAACATAGATCTGGAATGTGCGACGTACTCTGAAACAGGTTTTATCATATGTATAGTGCAATATAATACTGGTACCATTTATTTTATGTGGAAGATATATATTCCGAGCAAAATCTATCATTATGTTGTAATATATAAAACTATTTATATTAAGACAACCTGTTACTCTCAGTGGTCCTTTTAAGATGTGATGTGACGAAGCATAAAATTGATTGTTGGGATAATAGGAGCATGATTAAAATTTGAAAAAAAATAAATAAAAACAAACTTTTGGCTGAAGTGTTAAAACCGTGTGTCTGAATGAGGATATTGTATCTGAAAGGAAATAGAATCCTAGTTCTTTTTCAATCTATTTGAAAATCGTTAATGTACGAACCATCGAATCTTGAATGATCACAAGATGACTTTACAAGACGTTTGAAACTTGGCTTTTCAGAATCATTTATTTGCATAATTCGAATATCTTAAGACTGAATATAATTCCTAAAGACATACACAGGTCTAGAACTCAATTTCAAATAAACGGGTGGGTTTCTAGTAAAATCACAAACGTCAGAGGTAGACAACACAGAACATTAGTTAGGTGGAGATTAATTCTACTCTCAGTCACGATCTTTCCAAGACGTCTAATATTTTAAACAATGAAGACTTGAGAAACGTATTATGTAGCAATAAATGTATGTGCCAGAATATGTTTTTATATCAATGCTATTCATTTTTACACCCCATATGGTAATCATGACATGTCATTCAATTTGAAACAAACTCTGCCAGATATGGTCGTTAGCAGATTATGGGAATCTTTTAAGACTTGAGACAACAATTAAGTAGCAAAAACGGGATCAGATAGAATATGTATTTATATTTGAACGGCCTTTTACGCTCATGACTATAAGAAGGGTCCTTTTGAAATCTGAAACTAACACAGCATTACTGAGATTGAGAAACACGTTTGGAAAATAGTGATTATTTCGAATGTGTCTAATACATTGTTGGAAATGGGATTATCGTAGATAAAATGAAATGTATTATTTACGCACCTTGAATGCATGTGATGAACCTTATTCTTACTCGTTATTCTGTATCATCTTTTGAATGTGTTAATATTCATGCTAATAGCATAGTTTCAATAGTTGATGGTGCAATCTTTCCAAAGTTTGGGGTGCGCGTTAGATACATATTGTATGAAATACATAAAATGTATTGCTTAATATAGAAAATTTATTTTTGTTTCAGAATCCTGATGTAAGTAGTCTCAGATGAGATAAACACAAGTTGTGTAATGACGATAATTAGTGCATATTCGTTCTAAATCCATTCAAGCGCAGAACATTTTCTTGTTTTTCTGATTTAAAAGCAGTTGGAATAAGATACTGGGAACTAAACGAGTGATATGGAAACATTTCCCTTTAATATGGAAAATCTGCACTTAAAGTAGTACAGTCTTTTATGCTTATTATTTATTTATGGCCATGTTTACATTTTTTTAGAAGCACGGCATGATGTAAGTTGTTGATAAATATGGTGAATGAGTAACATGATAGTGTGCCGAATACAGTAAAAGAGGTTATAGTATTTATAGTGCAATGTTACTGCTACCCTTTCCTTAATGAAAGAGATATTTATTCAGAGAAAAATTTATCATCATGTTGTAATATGCAATCGTAGTTATATTATTACGACATGGTATGCACCTTGTTATAGTAATGATTATTTTTACATGTGCAATATCGCATCATAAATAAGATTGTTTTTATATAAGAGGATGAGTAAAATTACAAAGAAAACTAAAATGGAGCTAAGATGTAAAAACCGAGTGATTCAAAAAGAGAATATCTTATTTGAAAGGAAATTAAACACTAGTTCCATTTCAATCTATTTGAAAATCTTTAATTTACTTAACAGCGAATGATTGCATTTATTGTACTAATTTGTTTTAGTGACAGTAGATATAGTCATCCACTGATAATATAATGATGTTGTAAAATAGTTGTTAATAATAGCATTTCAGTTGTAAGTCGATTATGTGGGGTTAAGAAACAAAAAATACAATTTAGTAATTTAATTTTTATCTTTTACTTTAATATATTAGAACGAAAATGTTCTAAAGACATTATTCTGTATTAATTCCCCCAAATCTTAAATGTTATAACCCATGTCCAAATGTTTAGAAAATTCCTAATGAAAAGGCGATAATCTTGGATAACCACAAGATGACTGTACAAGACGATTGATGTTTCGACTTTCTTTATCCATTATTTGAATAATTTGCATATCTTAAGACAGAGTATAATTTCCCAAAGATATACACAGGTCAAGAACTCATTTTCAACTAAACACGAGGGTTATTACGCAACATCATGAAAAATGTCAGAGATATTGAACACATAAAATTAGTCAGGTGGAGATAAATTCTACTATCAGTCACAATATTTCCAAGAAGTTTAATATTGTAAACTCTGAAGTATTGAGAAACGAATTATGTAGCAATAAATGTATGAGCTAGAATATGTTTCTATATTAATACTATTTGTTATAACACTGCATATTTTAATCATGAAATATCATTGAATTTGAATCAAACTCTGTATGAAATAGAATATTTGAAGATTAGTGCAATCTAAGAAGACTTGAGACAACAATTCAGTAGCAATAATAGGATGAGTTAGAATATGCTTTAATATTAGAACAGACTTGACCTCATGATTATACAAAATGGTCCTTTTTAAATCGGAAACAAACACAGCATAAAAGAGATTGAGAAACATGTTCGGAAAATAGTGATAATTTTGAATGTATCTAACACATTGCTTGAAATGGGATTATCGTATATAAAATAAAATGTATTATTTGCTCACGTTAAATGCATGTGATGAACCTTATTCTACGCTACAGAGATCCTTTACACGCAAGGCGGACATTTATTTAAGTGTTGCCCGAGATCGTTATTCTGTGTTGTATTTTGAATGTGATACTATTCCTGTTGATATAACAGCACAGTTTTAATAGTTGCTGCTGCAAACTTTCCAAAGAATGGAGTATTTGTTAGATACATACTGTATGAAATACCTATAAATTATTGTTTAATATGGAAAATGTATTTTTTTTGCAGGGTACTGATAAGGTACGTAATCTCAAATGAAATAAATCAAGGTTGTGGAATAATGGACATTAGTGTATATTCGTTTGCAATCAAGTCAAGCTCAGAGCATTTGATGCTTTTATGATTTAAAAGCAGTTAGAGTAAGATACGAGAAACTTTTTAAGTGATATGAAGACATTTCCCTTTAATCTGGAAAATATCCATTTAAATTAGTACAGCCTTTTACGCACATAACTTTAATTGTGTTCATGTTTACATTTATTAGAAGCACGGCATGAAATATGCTGTTGATAGATAAAGAAAATGAGTAACGTGATATATAGGAAATTAACATAGATCTGGAATGTGCGACATACTCTGTCTGAAACAGGTTATCATATGTATAGTGCAATATAATACTGGTACCATTTATTTTATGTGGAAGATATATATTCCGAGCAAAATCTATCATTATGTTGTAATATACAAAAATATTTATATTAAGACAACCTGTTACTCTCAGTGGTCCTTTTAACATGTGATATGTCGAAGCATAAAATTGATTGTTGGGATAATAGGAGCATGATTAAAATTTGAAAAAAATAAATAAAAACAAACTTTTGGCTGAAGTGTTAAAACAGTGTGCCTGAATGAGGATATTGTATCTGAAAGGAAATAGAATACTAGTTCCTTTTCAATCTATTTGAGAATCGTTAATGTACGAACCATCGAATCTTGAATGATCACAAGATGACTTTACAAGACGTTTGAAACTTGGCTTTTCAGAATCATTTATTTGCATACTTTGAATAACTTAAGACTGAATATAATTCCCAAAGACATACACAGGTCTAGAACTCAATTTCAAATAAACGGGTGGGTTTCTAGTAAAATCACAAACGTCAGAGGTAGACAACACAGAACATTAATTAGTTGTAGTTAAATTCTACTCTCAGTCACGATCTTTCCAAGACGTCTAATATTGTAAACAATCAAGACTTGAGAAACGTATTATGAAGCAATAAATGTATGTGCCAGAATATGCTTTTATATTAATGCTATTCATTTCTACACCCCATATGGTAATCATGACATGTCATTCAATTTGAAACAAACTCTGCCAGATATGGTCGTTAGCAGATTATGGGAATCTTTTAAGACTTGAGACAACAATTAAGTAGCAATAAAGGGATCAGATAGAATATGTATTTATATTTGAACGGACTTTTACGCTCATGACTATAAGAAATGTCCTTTTGAAATGTGGAAACTAACACAGCATAACTGAGATTGAGAAACACGTTTGGAAAATAGTGATAATTTCGAATGTGTCTAATACATTGTTTGAAATGGGATTATCGTAGATAAAATGAAATGTATTATTTACGCACCTTGAATGCATGTGATAAACCTTATTCTTACTTGTTATTCTGTATTACCTTTTGAATGTGTTAATATTCATGTTAATAGCATAGTTTCAATAGTTGATGGTGCAATCTTTCCAAAGTTTGGGGTGCGCGTTAGATACATATTGTATGAAATACCTAAGATGTATTGCTTAATATAGAATTTTTTTTTTCTTCAGAATCCTCATGTAAGTAGTCGCAGATGAGATAAACACAGGTTGTGTAATGACGATAATTAGTGCATATTCGTTCTAAATCCATTCAAGCGCAAAACATTTTCTTGTTTTTCTGATTTAAAAGCAGTTGGAATAAGATACTGGGAACTAAACGAGTGATATGGAAACATTTCCCTTGAATATGGAAAATCTGCACTTAAATTAGTACAGTCTTTTATGCTTATTATTTATTTATGGCCATGTTTACATTTTTTTAGAAGCACGGCATGAAGGAAGTTGTTGATAAATATGGTGAATGTGTAACATGATATTGTGCCGAATACAGTAAAAGAGGTTATCGTATTTATATTGCAATGTTACTGGTACAATTATTTAATGTGAGATATATTTATTCATAGCAAAATGTATCGTCATGATGTAATATGCAATCGTAGTTATATTATGACGACATGGTACGCACCTTGTTATAGTAATGATTATTTTTACATGTGCAACAACGCAGCATAAATAAGATTGTTTGAATCTTAGTGGGTAAGTAAAATTACAAAGAAAACGAAAAATGGGGCTAAGATGTAAAAACCGAGTGATTCTAAACGAGAATATCGTATTTGAAAGGAAATTAAATACTAGTTCCATTTCAATCTATTTGAAAACTTTTAATTTACCTACCAGCGAATGATTGCATTTAATGTACTAATTTGGTTTAGTGACAGTAGATATAGTCATCCACTGATAATATAATGATGTTGTAAAATAGTTGTTAATAATAGCATTTCAGTAGTACGCCGATTATGTGGGGTTAAGAAACAAAAAATACAATTTAGTAACTTAATTTTATCTTTTACTTTAATAGATTAGAACGTACATGTTCTAAAGACATTATTCTGAATTAAATCCCCCAAATCCTAAATGTTATAACCCATGTCCAAATGTTTAGAAAATTCCGAATGAAAGGCGATAATCTTGGATAATCACAAGATGATTGTACAAGACGCTTGATGATTGGACTTTCATTATCCATTATTTGCATAATCTGCATATCTTAAGACAGGGTATAATTTCCCAAAGATATACACAGGTCTAGAACCCATTTTCATATAAACACGAGGGTTATTAGTCAACATCAAGAAAAATGTCAGAGATAGACAACACATAAAATTAGTCAGTTGGAGATAAATTCTACTTACAATCACCATATTTCTAAGAAGTCTAATATTGTAAATTCTGAAGCATTGAGAAACGAATTATGTAGCAATAAATGTATGAGCTAGAATATGTTTCTATATTATTACTATTTGTTATAACACTGCATATTTTAAACATGAAATATCATTGAATTTGAAGCAAACTCTGCATGAAATAGAATATTTGAAGATTAGTTGAATCTATGAAGTCCTGAGACAACAATTCAGTAGCAATAAAGGGATGAGATAGAATATGCTTTAACATTAGAAATGACTTTTACCTCATGATTATACAAAATGAACCTTTTAAAATAGGAAACAAACACAGCATAAAAGAGATTGGGAAACATGTTCGGAAAATAGTGATAATTTCTAATATCTCTAACACATTGCTTAAAATGGGATTATCGTATATAAAATAAAATGTATTATTTGCTTACGTTAAATGCATATGATGATCCTTATTCTACGCCAGAGCGATCCTTTACACGCAAGGTTGACATTTATTTAAGTATTGCCTGAGATCGTTTTTCTGTGTTATCTTTTGAATGTGATACTATTCCTGTTGATATAACAGCATAGTTTTAATAATTGCTGCTGCAAACTTTCCAAAGATGGAGTATTTGTTAGATACATACTGTATGAATTACCTCGGAATTATTATTTAGTAAGGAAAATGTATTTTTGTTGCAGGGTACTGCTCAGGTAAGTAATCTCATGAAATAAATCAATGTTGTGGAATAATGGACATCAGTGTATATTCGTTCGCAATCAAGTCAAGATCAGAGCATTTGATGGTTTTATATTTTAAAAGTAGTTAGACTAAGATACGAGAAACTTATTAAGTGATATGAAAACATTTCCATGGAAAATATCCATTTAAATTAGTACAGCCTTTTACGCACATAACTTTAATTGTGTTCATCTTTAAATTTATTAGAAGCAAGGCATGAAATAAGCTGTTGATAGAAAAAGAAAATGAGTAACGTGATATATAGGAAATTAACATACATCTGGAATGTGCGACGTACTCTGTCTGAAACAGGTTATCATATGTATAGTGCAATATAATACTGGTACCATTTTTTTTATGTGGAAGATATATATTCCGAGCAAAATCTATCATTATTATGTAATATACAAAAATATTTATATTAAGACAACCTGTTATACTCAGTGGTCCTTTTAACATATGAAATGACGAAGCATAAAATTGATTGTTGGGATAATAGGAGTATGATTAAATTTTGAAAAAAATAAATAAAAACCAACTTTTGGCTGAAGTGTTAAAACCGTGTGACTAAATGAGGATATTGTATCTGAAAGGAAATAGAATACTAGTTCCTTTTCAATCTATTTGAAAATCGTTAATTTACGAACCATCGAATCTTGAATAATCACAAGAAGACTGTACAAGACGTTTGGAACTTGGCTTTTCAGAATCATTTATTTGCATAATTCGACTGTCTTAAGACTGAATATAATTCCCAAAGACATACACAGGTCTAGAACTCAATTTCAAATAAACGGGTGGGTTTCTAGTAAAATCACAAACGTCAGAGGTAGACAATACAGAACGTTAGTTAGGTGTAGATGAATTCTACTCTCAATCACGATCTTTCCAAGACGTCTAATATTGTAAACAATGAAGCCGTGAGAAACGAATTATGTAGCAATAAATGTATGTACCAGAATATGTTTTTATATTACTACTATTCATTTTTACACTGCATATGGTAATCATGACATGTCATTCAATCTGAAACAAAATCTGTCTGAAATAGTAGTTTGGCACATTAGTGGAATCTGTTAAGACTTGACACAACAATTAAGTAGCAATAAAGGTATCATATAGAATATGTATTTATATTTGAACGGCTTTTTACGCTCATTGTTATTAGAAGGGTCCTTTTTAAATGTGAAACTAACACAGCATAACTGAGATTGAGAAACAAGTTTGGAAAATAGTGATAATTTCGAATATGTCTAATACATTTTTTGAAATGGGATTATCGTACCTTGAATGCATTTGATGAACCTGTTCTTACTCGTTATTCTGTGTTATCTTTAGAATGTGTTAATATTCATGTTGATAGCATAGTTTTAATAGTTGATGGTGCAATCTTTCCAAAGATTGGGGTGCGCGTTAGATACATATTGTATGAAATATCTAAGATGATTGCTTAATATGGAATATTCATTTTTGTTTCAGAAGCCGTATGTAAGTAGTCGGAAATGTGATAAACACAGGTTGTGGAATAATGTAAATTAGTGTATATATATATAGTGTTAATTGAGATCGTTATTCTATGTTTTCCCCTTCGATATGGTAAATATGCATTGAAATTAGTTCAGCGTTTAGTATGGGCATTTCAGTAGTATGTTGATTCTGTGTAGGTTTAAAGGAAACTTTGCAATTTTGTAAAGTAAAAAATAATGTATTTTGTTAGACTACAGAGAAGATTCCTGAAGACACAGTATTCTGAATTTACTTTACAAAATCCCAAATGTTATATCCCAAGTATAAATATTTAGAATATTTCGAATTTAATCCTATAATCTTGAATGTTCTGATGATCTCACATAATGACTGTGGAACATTCTTGAAGGCTGGGTTTTCAGAATTATTCTTTTGCATAATTAGGATGTCTTAAGACAGATTAGATTAAATGAAGCATTTAACATAATAATTTCAGTGTTAGATGAAACTATTTTCCTTTATTATGGGTAATATGCATTTAAGTTTGGACAGCCTTTTTCGCCGATTACATTAATTGTGACCATTGATAGGAACACGACATGTAATAAGTTCTTGATATATGAAGTAAATGAGTAAAACGATAGTGGATATTGACAGCATATTGAATGTGCCGAAGACAGTGTTGGAATTAGAGTATTATATACATAAGGAAAGTACTGGTACCCTTTAGTTCCATCTGATGATATTATCTATAACAAAATCGATCATTCACTTGCAGGTACATAGTGTTGAAGTGATAGCTGATATCGTAATTGTCTCAGACAATTGCTTTGACATTATTATAATCAGAAAATGGGTAGCGTTTGCTGTAATTATTCCAAGGATATCAGAAAGAGAAAGTCATAATGTGAATTTGCAAAATACACTTTTTGCACTATGGCTATATATATTTATTATATACTACAGTGTGAAATATAGAAAATTACAGGCAAAATATTTTTCATATTTTGTCATTCCTATATTTTCACATGTGAAAAATAAATCCATGTATTTTCACATGTGAAAATATAACATTTTTCCCATGATGCAATTTAGCTCTTGGACTACTTTTTGTTTATAACAAGAGTTATTCCCCTTGCCTTTTGCATACAAATTGTCTTCTGCTGACAAGAAATAGGGAACAAGCTGATGACTTGGTGCTTATGGAATTAGAAATGGATATAGAAGTAGATGAAATGATTGCAGGTGTTGACTTTAATATAATAGAATCCGCAGCAGATGCGCCTGTGAATCAAAACTCCAGGTTTAGGAAACTTAAAGAGGCAGAAGTGCAAATTTTTTTGGAAGAGCAGGAAAACAAGAACACAAGAATCAAAATAGAAAATGATGTTAAACTGCTCGCAACATATCTCAATTCAGTTTGTGAAATGAGGAATATGGAATTGTTCCCACATCCCAAGCTGAATGACCATATTGGGAACTTCTTTCTGGCAATTCAAAGGAAAAATGGAACTGAATTTGAGCCAACAACTCTCAGGAGCTTTCTTTCCTCATTTGATAGGCATCTGAGAAAGAAAAATTATGGATTTTCCCTCATAAATGATATTCAGTTCAGCAAATGTAGAGAAATGCTTAAATTGAAAATGAAGCAATTGAAAAGGATGGGAAAAGGAAATCTCCCAAATGCAGCAGAACCTATTACTGATGCATAAATTGATGCTTTGTATCAATGTAAACAACTAGGACCTGATAATCCTAAATCTCTTCAGAACTTATTGTGGCTTATATGTATCACATATTTTGGAATGAGAACCGCCATCGAGACACATGAATTAAGATGGGGTGATATTGATGTCAGACAAGAGGAGTCGGGTGAAGAATATCTCATTTATACACAAGAGCGACAGACGAAAACTCGATCTGGGACAAATCCTAGAAATGTAAGAAAGGTGAAACCCAGGGCATATTTTATTCCAGATAATTTGGACCGTTGTCCAGTGGCCCTCTATAAGCTTTTTAAATCCAAGCGACCCAAAGAGATGCTCGAGTCGGACAGTCCATTTCTCCTGACAGTGAACATATTGGCTCCACGTCCTGGCCAGGCATGGTACAAAAATCTACAATGGGCATCAACAAAATATATTCAATAATGAAAGAAATGAAAAGCTATCTTAAACCTACCGGGAAGAAGCTTGTGCCATACAGGTATAATTTTGTGTAACCCAAAAAGTCAGCAAACATCTAAAAATACATATTTTTCTTGCAAAAGTGACTAATTAAAAAATACAATCAGTTCAAATGATTCTTTTGGTTTCTTTTCCTTCAGGGATTACTGTATTGCAAGACATCCCGATTTTGTACACAGTGTAACAATAAATTTAAACAAAAACATTAATAATGAATTAAAGAGGATTACTTGATTTCATATTTCATCATTTTTAAATGTAATTTCTACTCGCTAAACTATTGTGGGTGGTCGATGGAGAACAAAGCATTGAAACCGTGATCAGGATTTGAACCTGAATCTTCAGATTGTAAAATCTGATGTTTTTTCCAATTAAACTATCCCAGTGTACTTTACAGCTTTTATTCTCCATGTGTCCCTTCTTTTTTCAGTGCCAGGAAGCATTTATTACAAAAACGTAATGACCATGACATCCCAGCAACGCATATTATGCAAATAAGTGGACATACAAATGTTCAGAGTGTAAACAGTTACTCCAAGCACAATGAAGTTCAACAAAAGTCAATCTCGAACATATTATCAAACAAAGAGCGACTGCTGTTACCTACAGGTGCCTCTAAAACCCAACCCATACAACTACGTCTTCTACACTTTTACCTTCATCTTCTCCTCCAGACCAGAATGAATCTCTTGACCACACAGGAAATGAAGGAAGATTCAAACAGCATGATTTAAGCAGCTTCTTTAAAGGAAATACAATTAACGCTAACACATTGACAATAAACATCCATCATCACCATGCAACTTCACATTTGGACGGCGTGCAGGGTGGGCAGTCGCCAATACATGCCAAAGGGAGAAGAATACTCCCCTTAGCAGACACTTATTCACAATAAAGCCTCCGCAAAGCTAACATTCTCAACTTTTTTAAGTTCCACATGTTCAATATTGTTCCATTTGTTTGATTTTTACACTTGTTAAAGGAGTTCAATGTGTCGAATCGAGCTAAAGCCTTCTGATGAAATCACGGTTCAGTGTACATATTCTTCCGCGAATGATGTGTAAATACAAGACCGACCGTTGACACCCACACATTGAAAATGTTCTGCTGGTTTGTGGTTTTTTTTGTATGTAATAAGTGGCATTAAAGTATTTATTTCAATTTATTTCATTGAGAAACCAAATAATAAATTAAATGTGCCAAATGAAAATGAATCATGTCTCCTTTCTTGAGAACTCTTTGCAGTCGCTCCCAACACTATACTTCTAGTGGTTAATGTTTTTTTTCTTTTTTTTCTTTCTTTTAATGGGCGCTACTAAGAAGTGACTCATTGGGTTCTAAAACAAACAAAAAAATGTATATAATAAAAAGAAAATTTTCTTTTCCTACGTTAATACCGGATATATTTCATCTTGTGGTAAAAAAGAACGACATATTTTAACGAGTGGCGAAGCCACTCGTTAAAATATCACGTTTTCTGTACCACACGATGAAATATATCCGGTATTAACGTAGGAAAAGAAAATATCATATATATATATATATATATATATATATATATATATATATATATATATATATATATATATATATATATATATATATATATATTTGAACATGCAAAATTGATTGTCTTTAATATCGTGTTATGACATCTATTTAGGACAAAATCAATCACTATCTTGCAAGGTACAAAACGTTCAATCAATATTATGTATCGTTGTTCCCTCATGGTGTACTTGTTAATATTAGAAGTTTGGTAGCATTTGATGCAGTTGCATATATAGTTACGGGACGTAATAGTTTCTTCACTAATATCAAGGTTACATTTCTTTCTGTGTCGGGTAATTAATTTCACCTGAGAAAATCAGGAAACGCAGTACTGGTACCATTTCGTTCCATGTGATGACATTATCTATAGCAAAATCGATCATTATCTCGCAAGTACAAAAATGCTGAAGCGATAGAAAATATCTTAATTGTCTGATAGAATTATCATGCTGCAACATTGTTATAATCAGAAAATGAGTAGCGTTTGCTGTAATTGCTCATATGATATCAGAATGTATTTGATTATTCACTAATTGAAAACCTTTTTCGTTTCAGCCAAAGGTAAGTAATTTCATCTTAGAAAACAATAGCTGTGAAATCAGTGGATAGTGTACTCGAAATCAAATTCAGACAAGACCACTTGATGATCTTAATTATCTTAAACAAATTAGAGTGACGTATAAAGAACTATGTGTGTCATATAATTCCATTTGTTGTGGCTCCAGTGCCGTAGGCTGACGTTTGCTGTACTGACCCATCCAAACTAAATATTGAATTGTGCACCTTGGGGATATATCAAGCATTATAACAGAAATTGAAGCTATACTGTACAGCCTCTTTATTCCAAGAAGCTTACTATTGTAAAGTATGAAGTCTTGAAGTCCTGAGAAAAGAATTATTTTGCAATAAATGAATGAGCTAGAAAATGTTTCTATACTAATACTACTCGTTTTTACACTTTTTACACTACCTATTTTAATCATGACCTTTCATTCAATTTGAAACAAACTCTGCCTAAAATAGCATATTGCTAGATTAGTGGAATCTATGAAGATTTGAGCCAACAATTAAGTAGCAATAAAGGGATCGAATAGAATATGCATTTACATTATAATGAATAATATAATTTGCCAATGAAAACCCCTGATGTAGAACTTAAATCCAATTTAACACCTCGCTTACTCGGCACCATTCTGACAAATTGTAAATTATGACACTGCATCATTTTATTCTTTACTTACAGAACGTTCTTTAATGTATATCACACAAAAATGAATTTAGATTGCATATATCAGTTGCATATGTCAATATTACATTTTCAGTTTCAGTCAATTTTTGTGTTTGCTTCTACGTGTTTACATCAATTGTAGTACAAGAAAGCAGAGATACCTGTTAACCGATACTACTACTACTACTACCACTACTACTACTACTAACAAAAATTCTTAATATTAATAGTAATATATCTTATAGAAAGTTTATTACTATAAAAATAATAATAATAATAATATTAATACTTAATAATAATATTTTCCATTATAGTAGTCTTGACGATGCAGCTGGAAAGATTACAGTGTCCGATGGTACGACAACAGAGTCGCAGTGTGTGCTATAATAACGAATCATATGCTGCCATCATTATTATAGGCAATGGCATGATTTATTATAAACGTACATAATGATGCTTACTAATGACAGTTCTGTTGCAAATAGTTGTATTGAGTAATTTATATATTCCTTATTGTTTCTTAGTTGCTTTTCTGTGTGTTTAGCTTCATGTGAAAGATCTGGCGATATTGTACATAAAAAGATCGACCATACTTGTGTGGATATTTTTCATAACAAGATCGATATGATTGTGATTTCCTTTATACTTTAAGATTATTCATAAACTAATATATGGTTGTACAACATAGTTTGAAAGTGTTTAAAGCGTAGATAATTTCGTTGATTGAAAACTAAATGATGCTCACGTAAATTAGGCAATCTCATGAGTTGATCAAGTTCAATGGACACTTGGCTCTTCACAGTATTCTTTTACAGTTATATTATTTAAAACTTATAAATGACGACAACGATATTATTGAACACGGTTATTAATACATGCGTGTTCAAATACATATGTCAGTAACTGCATTGTTTCCTGTGACCGCTTAAATGTGTTCGTAAGTATTGGAAAATATCAAGTATTGATGCAGCCACTAGCATGCACGCGCGTAAGATTTTTCAACATATTGTTTGTAAAGCACCAATATTGAAATCGTCAGAGTATTGTAGAACAAATGCAAATGAAGTAATCAAAATTTGTAATTACTCATTGTGTCAAAGTATCGTTGTTTGAGTTTATATTGGTGTGTTGTAAAGGTATTCAAAAGGTTTAGAGTGTATATTATCCTGAGCATTACATTAAATTGATTTTCTTTCTGTGGATGGTCCATTTTTCGTTAGCATCATATAATTTGTTCATGTAATAGTAATATCTATTCTTGCACATGAAGATATCGGTTTTAAAATAACGATGCAACTGTATGAAAAATATTTCACTGTACCTTTCATATGAAATGCTATGTCGTTCCTAGAGTAACCAGTGTATATGTTTTGTTGACTTTAGATTATATGTTTGATGGTATTATTCAAAAGTAAATGTAATAAAGCACAATGTTACTAGAAGCCCTTGAAGAAATTCAACTATTAAGTAAAATAAGGTTATTCAACATTAAATAAAGACTTTAACAAACTCTATATCGGACAGTTCTTGATAAAGTTTCTGTATATATGTCTTTAATAATTTTGATAGCTTAAGTTTAAAAATGTAGTTAGAAATGTGATTTATAGTGAATAAAGTTGTAATGTAAGATTGATGATTAAATAGATAAAAAACAGATGTAGATTATGTAGTTGAGGAATTAAAAATAATGAATTACTTTGAACTTGACTTTGTGATAGATTTTTGGAATTGTTTGAGGTAAAAAAATTCTTTTTGTTTTCGTTTTAAAAGAGCAGTTGTAAAATTATTGAAATTGGTGTAATACTTTCAGTAGTATTTAAGGGTGGCTTATTTGAAGCATCAAATTAGATTGTTGCCATTACTGATCGTTGTAGATAATTTAATTTGGCATTTGCTTGTTTGGTAAGTGCCTGTAGGGTTTATTATTGTCAGTTGTTAGTCATAAAATACTTCGTTTCTGTAAACTGTAGTTACGATTGGAATAAAATCCCCATCAAAAGATATGATCATAGTGTAGCAATTTGAATATCATTCTGAATATGTAATCTATAATTTTGTAATCTTTTGTTTTTACATGTATTTTCTTGTGGTTTGCTTTTTTATTATTTTTACAATATGCTAGGAACTTAATATGTATTTACGTGTTATTGATATAAACATCGTTTGTGTGATGAGTAGTGAACAATAGAAGAACATTTGAGTGAAATCCACTTTAATCCACTTTAGATTCATTACTAGTTTAACAGTTGCAAAAACAAGTTTGAGATTTTAGATTTCAACACATGAAGGTTACTTAGGTTACTTAGTTCAGAAAAGAGACAGATCAATGTAGCCGGTTCGGGTTGATATACCCGCAGTATTCAAGATCCAATTTTTCTGGTTGTGGATTTGCCACGCTCACATTTTTTATTTAAGAAATGATACTAGAAATTTACTTTGCAGTTTGTAGTGAGTGCACAGTGCAGACAAATTTTCAATACTGTGTTATCACTTCGACCTGTTTGTATAGATATATATTTTGTGTTTTAAGATTAAGACATGATTGGACAAAAATAGAATATAATCAGAATTATTAAAACATTGTTATAGTTTGTAACTGCATATATATCTGCCATCATAAAAATCAGCTTTAAAGTGGCACGTGTCCTTGTTTTCTTTTCATGGCTTTGTTCCTGTTTTAATGAGATTTTAGTTTAACCACAAGTGATTTTAGAAATCAAGCCTTTGTGAGTTCACTTGAATGTCATTTGCTAAAATTAAAAAAAACACCTAAACACGTTTAATTTAAGATTTACTCTTTCAGTGAAAGATAAATTATTTTGCATGTAGATCTAGTTAGTTGTTTTAGGTGATTTTAAAGAAGAGGTTTCGTTCAATAAAGAAGAATTAATGCAGTTAAAAAACCTACTGAGTATATATGTTTTAATGCCTACTAATCAAATCATTTAAAAAGATTTTTTTATCTGTAGGTGCCTGTTGCAGTGTATAATCTAGGTAATATTCTTGGCTATTTGAACATATTTATGTTGCATACTTATTTCTTGTCATCTAATCAAACCAATGCCATAACCTTCTGTGTATATTTTGGTGGCTGACATAAAGACCAAATTGGTGAACGCTTTTCCACGACACATCATGAAAAGGCTTTAGTGATTTTTGTAAATAACCTTATAGACAGTTTGTATCTATAGTTATAGATGTATAGTGTTCTGGTCCGGATTATTTAATATCACTGAATTCCGTAGATTTGCTAAAACAAAGTCGCCAAAGTCAGGATGTTGAATGAAAGATTTTGTTACCACCCTTGCACATCAAGATGGGTCTGATGAAAAACTTTGTCAAGGACATGCACAAGAACAAGCAGCTTTCAAGTACCGCCATGGGCAAATATCCATGTTTATGTGATGCTAAGATGAAGTACGATGGCTTTATCGGTCATCATATTCGTGATGATGCATTTGACAGTGTACTGCGTGGCAAGGACAAGGCGGCATGGAAAACCTTCGAGTTAGTGGCAACAACGTATCTTTCAAACAGAAAGGCAGATAACGACAGTGAGTTGGTGGAAATCCTCCTCAAGGCAAAAGTCTTGGTTGGAACATGTCACTAAATATACATTTTTGCACTCTTATTTATATTTTTTTTCCACGTACCTGCGAAGTAGTGAGCAACGAGCAATGAGAGTCATTTCACCAGGACATTGCAAAAATGGCGAAACGCTATCGTGGCAAAAAGAGGTCATCAATGCTTGCAGACTACTTTTAGACTGTGACAAGAGATGATACATTTAACGATCCCAAGACACAAGCCAAGAAGCACCTAATAGACACTAAATAAGAACTAAACTATGTACTTTTATTTATAGGGTTAGGGTTATTTACATACATATATCAATAAAGCTGGGATTAAACAACTTGGTTTTGGTTTGAGTGCTGAACGGGCCATTTTGATAGCTCTCTGGCTGGCACCTGCTTGTCGTTTAATTTTAAAAGTTGTTGCTTGTGTTCTGGTCTACAAAGAACACAATCTACCGTCCAACACTCACACTTTGACTGTCTAAAGAGAAATTCATTTGCAGATAGAGTTAGATATCCATATTTTGGCCTGTTTTAAAACAGTATTGATTTGTTTCCAGTTCTCTATATGACCCTCTTTATGAAATAAGATGTTTAGTTACACTATTCTTGTATAAGTTCATTACGAATATTGTTCGTGTTTACGTTTTATTGAAATACAACTACAACTACAACTACTAATGTATTAATAGTATGTACTATTGAAAACGTAAAGGCTCAATTAATTTTAAGTTGGTCTTTATTACATCTTCTTAACATTATTATACCAGATGTGCTGATTGTGTTTCTTGAGAGTAAAGGTGATATAAATGTTCATATATATTGACGTCACTATGGTCTTAAACAACGTAACAGAAAGAAGAGACACCAACAGGATTATTACAGACTAAACTAACACTCTAAACTAACACTAACTTTATATTTCTAAGCTGCAAAGTAAAATTTTAACAGGAACATACAATATTGCAAATTGAGTCCTAAATATTTAATCACAAGTCAAAATGTTTTTGAATCTGAATGTATAATAATAGTCTTGAATCTACTCCTGTACCATTTTTTGTATATATCACAGTTGTATAATCCATAAAGTCTTTGAAACCAATAATGCAATAATATTGTCTCAGTACAACAATGTTGAAGAGAACTTGTTATTCCAATGAATAGTTTCAATTTAAAAAAATAAATGACTCCAAAGACTGAACTTAAAACACAAATGGTGGGAGAATGGTGTCGTTGCGATGTCAACTAGCTGGTGTACAATCGGCTAGATCATATTATCTTTTACTTGCTCTCATCGGGATTTAATTTCTTCCCTAGCCAGATATTGGAGCATGGTGGCCACACTGCTTTTCACCCGATAAGCACCAACAGTAAACCGCGCCGCACAACCTTATACTGCCTCTAGTTATGTAATGTTTGATTTGGTAGATGGGTCCCAAACAGTCTAAGCATACGCCGACTGTGTTGGTTTTAGTTGTTCTGGAATGGTGCTAGTGGTACCATTGTTTGCAACATATTCTATGTGGCTGTTCCATGATAAGGTTATATCGACGAATGTTTGGCCTTGAATGTCATCGCTAGTTCTTGGACATTAATTTAATATTGGCTAAGATGATCCGTCTCTTAATGGTAATACGGATGACATCGAACGTGTCAGGATTTGATACATCATAAATCCCCTTTCACAGCCCTTTTTACAGGCAATCTAAGTCGGCTTGGCGTAATTACGGGACTTTGTCCGAGTTCAGTACTCTGTACAGCAAGCTGTAAAGTCTAACTTAGGAGTCGTCTCTCGAGGTAAGTGGTTGACGCAGATTAAGAACAGAGACAGTTCCTTGTAGAACGACTGAAGCGACTGGGCTGATGAAGATAACTGGCCTTCGATCACAGCCTTGGACACCGTAGTAATGAAAACTGGCCACAATTCGATTGTGAGAGACTTTATCTAATACTTTGGTGAACTCGGGTAGGATCGATTCTATATTTTGTTTCTTGCTAGGGGTGTATGTGGTTTCTTGAGAGGGTGTACCACCTCTGATGGCTAAAAGTCGTACTCCTTCATTGGTATCTAGCACGTCTTTGGTTCCCACGTGGCAGTCAATTCTCACCCGTGGCTCCACTGCACTCAACTCCGTCTCCAGCTATCTCTACGTTGTCGTGCGGCATTAATCAGATGTTTTGGGGCTAGAGGGTGAGGTCGACGAACTGCTTAACTCTTCCCCACTTAAACCAAAGTCATCCATCCATTCCATTTCATCACCCACAAAAGTCCTGTGGCGACAGGCAAGTGACTCAGCGGCAGGTGTGGGTCCACTGTCTACCTTGGTCACAAAGCTGCACACAGGAGGATCATACCATTAGGGTCGTTCACCACTTAAATGGAGCAGCAGTGGAGTCAGGCAGCTCCTTGAGCGAATGTGCAACACTCTTTAAGAATGCTCCATCTCACCTTCACGGCACGAGGAAGGGGTTAGTGAAGGTGCCTAAAACATTGCCTGCTATGAACGTGCGCAACCAGCATCCCGCGGCTGGCCATTACAGCGGTTAAAATGTAAACCAAAGTCACCGCGCAAGTCATGTTTTGTCATCCACTCATTCCTTTACATCACCCACTAAAGACGTGTGGCGACAGGCAAGTGACGAAGCGACAGGTGTGGGTCCACTGTCAGCCGTGGGCGCAAACCTACACACAGGCCAATTAGGTCATTAAGGTCGTTCACCACTGACATGGAGCATTAGTGGAGTCTGACAGCTCCTTGAGCGACCAAGCAGCTGTCTTTATGAATGCACCATATCACCTCTATGGCACGAGGAAGGGGTTAGTAAAAGTTGCCCTAAACATTGCCTGCTATAAACCTCCCTAACCAGTATACCACGCCTGGCGGGGATCCGTCAAAATACAGAAACAAGCAACAACATAGGACTGTTCCTCTGACTATTGACGCATGGAATGTACTCACCTTACTGGACAGAAATGATGCAAAAAGACCACAGCGGAGAACCGCCTTAATACGAAAGGAACTCGCCAGACACAACGAGGATAGTGCTGTCCTGACCCAGACCCAGCAAGCATGAGAAGGCAAACTCTGTGAAAGGGGGTCAGGATACAATTTATTTTAGAGCGGCCTAGTAAGTAAGAGCGCCGTGAGGCTGGTATCTGCTTTGCAGTGAAGACAGCACTAAGGGGAGTAAATGACAAACTCATGACCATGAAAAGCCTCTTCTTGTTTGGAAGGGATCACATTACCATCATCAGGTGCTATTATCCAACCATGACCAACCCAGAAGAAGGGAAGGTCAAGTTCTATGTGGATTATCTTCACTCCTCATTGCTGACATTCAAATGGCAGAAAAGCTAGTCATTCTGGCCGATTTCAATGCAAGAGTAGGCTGTGATCCCGTTGCCTGGTATGGAGAGCTAGGAAAGTACGGAGTGGGTCACCGTACCGTGGGTCTTCCATCTCCCTACCCGTAACCAGACGTTATGGATGAATCCTCGCTCTAAGCACCTCATCTACTACGTTATTATCAGGAATACAGACAAGCAGAATGTGCGTGTTAGCAAGTCCTGTTGTGACTCTGACTGCATATACCGGAAACTTATAGATGAACTCGTTGCTAAGTAATACAGCGATTCCTTTTAACGATAATAAATAAATTATCAACGACAATGTGGAGCTGTATTGGTCAGAGTAACAAATTCACAATTACCAGTCAAAAAAATCAACTTCGGGTGATGGTCTTGGTAACCTTAGTCAAGGGTAATTTGCAAGAAGGGCTCCAACAATAGCATCTATCGCAAACAAAAATTATCGATGAAAGCTTTTAATGTTATTGGTGAAACAGTTTTTGGTGCTATTGTTAATGTTGCCAGTAATGCCCTTACTGCAGCCAAGGAATACAAGTATATATTTTCTACCCGCTAAAGTATTTGTCGAAGTAGAAGGTGCAATTATATATTTTAAAAATATGATACAGAATATGGGGGGGAAGGCTGTCAAAGTCGGTTTTGTTAACAACTGGATTATGGCACTGTTTGACACACATTGATTGATGGACGAAATATCGAATTCATTCAAATAAATGTTGATTGCTTATGATTATATAAGATCAGCTGGTCCGACAATGATGTTTCACAAAGATGACTCCGATCATCCCAATGACAATCCATATGTTGAGAGATGACCAAAAGACCGTGATGCTCCTGCTGCTGATGATAATATCAAAGATGTGATTATTCAGTCTAATTCGAAGTACAATTTAGGATTTATAACACGTCAAATTATGTAGAAAATGTTCATGTGCATTTCCACGATCTCACGCTTTCAGTGTTTGTAGAACTGTTAGAACGTTGTTTCCGAGCCTTGCATACAATTGTACTCGTACAAAATGTGCTGATAATGATGCTATATGGCAACCAGGAGGCGCTGCTGGTAAAGTATTATCATCATAACTCTCAATGTGGATGCCAGTAATGACTCCATCATTCACCGAAGAAGATAAATTATTATCATTTATATATTCAGGCGGTAAATGATTACTATAATGGCTAACAACAACAGCAAATAGTATTAAGAGTAAAATTAATGGTATATTTACATGGCATATAGCAACTCAAAAAGACGTTTTTCACCACGACATATATTTGTTGCGCTACAAGATCATACACTATTAAATTCTCAAGAGTGGAGTCATATAATAATTTGACAAACTTGGTATTTCTGAAGTCTCACTAAGAATAAACGGCCAACAAGAACCATCTGAAGATATTTTTGGACAAAACTAAGCAGCATGTGCATTTCATTCTTTGATAACATTTATGGAACGTGACCAAAATGTTGATATCGATCTGCAAATATCACAATTAGATATTACAAATTTATATCCCAATTATTACTTTTCGTCGGAACATCTTGCTTTAAACAGAAAAACTGGCATTAATATAAACTTTCAAGCTCGTGTATCTCTTCCAGCTGCTCCAGGTCCCCTTATCTCTAATTACTTGAAGGTGCTAGCGGACGAATGAGAGTCATTGATGTACCAGTAGACAACTTGTAACACAATTACATCACTCGTAATATTATAAATGTCATATCATCATGTAAATGTTACTATGACTAAGGATCAGATTAAAAACTACATATCGCGTGATTGAAAAAATCTGGAACTACAATAACGCTAAAACACAATCTGATTACAGGTAGTCAGAATAATTTGTCACTGAGAGAAAGCCAGCCCAAAAAATTGAATGATGCTAAACATGACAATACTGAACATACTCTAGCCGCGGATGCTATTTCATATATAATTAAGCAGGTAGTATATTTAAACCTCTTTCAAAAATACCAGCAAAATATTTCAGGTGTCTCAAAATCGGTCGCCCTTGAGACTATTGGGACAGCGACGGGAACGACAATACAGAAAGCAATGGGGCAAGGATACAAAAACAGTAAAAGTCTAAGATTACCGATGAGTCGTTTAATGTACGGCAAAGGCCTGAGATTACCATGGAATCGAAAAGGTCTGAGACTACCAGGACCGAGTAAATAACACTGATATCGAATTTTGTTTAAAAAAATCGATGCTTTTAAAAAATTAAAAATAAAAACTGTTAGAGGTGTTTCTTGCGAGACCAGTTACATTCCAGACCAAACGTCACTGAAACCGGTATCACTAATTTCGATAGTTCCACTGGACCTGGAACTCACTGGACCACATACCCGACTAATCCTCGTCGCATGTTATTGATATAAACATCGTTTGTGTGATGAGTAGTGAACAATAGAAGAACATTTGAGTGAAATCCACTTTAATCCACTTTAGATTCATTACTAGTTTAACAGTTGCAAAAAAAAAGTTTGAGATTTTAGATTTAAATGATTTTCTGCCTTGGGGCATATCAACTCATGAAGGTTACTTAGGTTACTTAGTTCAGAAAAGAGACAGATCAATGTAGCCGGTTCGGGTTGATATACCCGCAGTATTCAAGATCCAATTTTTCTGGTTGTGGATTCGCCACGCTCACATTTTTTATTTAAGAAATGATACTAGAAATTTACTTTGCAGTTTGTAGTGAGTGCACAGTGCAGACAAATTTTCAATACTGTGTTATCAATTCGACCTGTTTGTATAGATATATATATTTTGTGTTTTAAGATTAAGGCATGATTGGACAAAGATAGAATATAATCAGTATTATTAAAAAAATTGTTATAGTTTGTAACTGCATATATATCTGCCATCATAAAAATCAGCTTTAAAGTGGCACGTGTCCTTGTTTTCTTTTCATGGCTTTGGTCTTGTTTTAATCAGATTTTAGTTTAATCACAAGTGATTTTAGAAATCAAGCCTTTGTGAGTTCACTTGAATGTCATTTGCTAAAATTAAAAGAATTAACACCTAAACACGTTTTATTGAAGATATACTCCTTCAGCGAAAGATAAATTATTTTGCATGTAGATCTAGTTAGTTGTTTTAAGAGATTTTAAAGAAGAGGTTTCGTTCAATAAAGAAGAATTAATGCAGTTAAAAAACCTACTGAGTATATATGTTTTAATGCCTACTAACCAAATCATTTAAAAAGATTTTTTTATATGTAGGTGCCTGTTGCAGTGTATAATCTAGGTAATATTCTTGGCTATTTGAACATATTTATGTTGCATACTTATTTCTTGTCATCTAATCGAACCAATGTCATAACCTTCTGGGTATATTTTGGTGGCTGACATAAAGACCAAATTGGTGAACGCTTTTCCACGACACATCATGAAAAGGCTTTAGTGATTTTTGTAAATAACCTTATAGACAGTTTGTATCTATGGTTATAGATGTATAGTGTTCTGGTCCGGATTATTTAATATCACTGAATTCCGTAGATTCGCTAAAGCAAAGTCGCCAAAGTCAGGATGTTGAATGAAAGATTGTGTTACCACCCTTGCACATCAAGATGGGTCTGATGAAGAACTTTGTCAAGGACATGCACAAGACCAAGCAGCTTTCAAGTACCGACAGGGGCAAATATTCAAGTTTAAGTGATGCTAAGATGAAGGACGATGGCTTTATTGGTCATCATATTCGTGATGATGCATTTGACAGTGCACTGCGTGGCAAGGAAAAGACGGCATGGATAGCCTTCGAGTTAGTGGCAACAACTTATCTTCGAAACAGAAAGGCAGATAACTACAGTGAGTAGGTGGAAAACCTCCTCAAGGCAAAAGTTTTGGTTGGAACATGTCACTAAATATACGGTTTTGCACTCTTATTTATATTTTTCCACCGACCAGCGAAGCAGTGAGCAACGAGCACTGAGAGTCATTTCACCAGGACATTGCAAAAATGGCGAAACGCTATCGTGGCAAAAAGAGCTCTTCAATGCTTGCAGACTATTGTTGGACTGTGACAAGAGATGATACATTTAACGATCCCACGACACAAGCCAAGAAATACCTAATATACACTGAATAATAACTAAAGTATGTTCTGTTATTTATAGGGTTAGGGTTATTTACATACATATATCAATAAAGCTGGCAATAACCAGCCTGGTTTTGGTTTGAGTGCTGAATGGGCCATTTTGATAGCTCACTGGCACCTGCGGTTCTAAGAGGAAATGCCAGTATATGAAAGCTATAACAAGTTGTTTAATTTTAAAAGTTGTGTCTTACTTTAAAAAACCCAAGCTACCGTCCCACTCTCACACTTTGCCTGTCCAAAAAGAAACACATTTGCAGAAAGAGTTAGACATCAATATTTTCGCCTGTATTTAAAACAGTATTATTCGTTTCCAGTTCGCAATATGACCCTCTCTATGAGAATAGTTGTTTAATTACATTGTTCTTGTATACGTTCTTTACGATATTGTTCTTGTATACGTTTTTTTTTTAAATACAACTACAACTACTACTGTATTAATAGTACTCAATATTGACAACACAATTAATTAATTAAATTTAAGTCAGTCTTTTTTGTTATCCCAGATGTGCTGATTGTGAGAAAAGATACTATAAACATGTATATATATTTACGACACTATGGACTTAAACAACGTAACAGAAAGAAGAGACAACAACAGGGTAATTACAAACGAACACTAAATTTATATTTCGAAGCTGCAAAGTAAAACTTGAGAGGAACATACAATATTGCAAATTCGATCATAAATATTCAAGTACAGATCCAGATATAATTAAATGTGCTCGTATAGCAATAGCCTTGAATCTACTCATGGACCATTTTGTATATATATCACAGTTGTATAATCCATAATATCATTGTAAACAATAATGCCATAATATTGTCTCAGTCCCACAATGTTGTAGAGCGCTTTGTTATTCCAATGATTAGTTTAAATAAAAACGTAAATGATACCAAATACTGAACTTAAATCAAAAATGGTAGGATAATGGTGTCGTTGGGATGTTAACTTGCTGGTGTACAATCGGCTAGATCATATTAACATTTACTTGTTATCATCGGGATTTAACTTCGTCCGTAGCTAAAATGTTGGTGCATGGTCGCCACACTGCTGGCTCCCCGATAGTCGCCAACAGTAAACCGTGTCGCACTATGTTGTACTTTATCAAGTTAGGGAATATTTTATTTGGTTGACGTGTCCAAAACAGTTGATTCATACGCCAACTATGTTAGTTTTAGTTGTTCGGGGCATGTGGACAGGTGGTGGTGTTATTTGCGACATATTTATTGTGGCTGTTCCATGATAAGGTGATATCGATGATGACTCCACAATATTTGGCCTTGAATGTCATCGACAATTCTTGAACATTAACTTAATATATGGCTGAGGTAAACCATCTCGTTTTGGTAATACGGATGACATCAAACTGTTCAGGATTTGATACAGCATCCATTCACAGCCCTTTCCACATTGTTGGAGGCAGCCTAAGTCAGCTAGGAATAATTATGCGATTTTGCCCATGTTCAGTATTCTGTACAGCAAGTTGTAAAGACTAACTTATGAATAATCTCTCAACGGTAAGTCGTTGACGAAGACCAAGAACAGAAAGGATTCCTGGCAGTTCCTTTTGGAACGACTGAAGTAACGGAGGCTGATGAAGATAACTGGACTTCGAGCACAACCTTCGGCTTTTTCCGGTTAAAATGTTGTTTACCCACTAAAGGGTCTTACCTCGGACACCGTAGTTATACAAACTGGCCACAATTCGATTGTGAGAGACGTTATCTAATACTTTGGAAAAAATAGAGTAGGTGCAATGCCATCGGTTGATTCTGGCTAGGGGTGTATGGGGTATCATGAGGTGGAGTGCCATCTCTGGCTGGCAAAGCAGTCGCACTCCTTCGTTGGTAGATTGTCCACCTTTAGTCCCATGTGGAACTCAACTCTCACCTGTGCCTCCACTGCACTCTCCTCCGTCTCTGGCCATCGTGACGTTATCGTTCTACAGCAATCAAATATTTTTGGGCTAGAGAGTTAGTCGACGAACTGCACTACTCTTTTTCACTTAAAACCAAAGTCACCGCGCAAGTCATTTTTGTCATTTGCACATTCCGTTTCATCGCCCACTAAAGTCGAATGGCGACAGGCAAGTGACGAAGCGACAGGTGTGGGTCCAATGTCAGCCGTGGGCGCAAACCTACACACAGGCGGTTCAGGCCATTAAGGTCGTTCACCACTACATGGAGCATCTGTGAAGTCAGACAGCTCCTTGAGCGGCCAAGCAGCCTTCTTTATGTATGCACCATACCACCTCTATGGCACGAGGAAGGGGCTAGAAAAAGGTGCCCTAAACATTGCCTGCTATAAACCTCCCTAACCAGTATACCATGCCTGGCGGGGATCCGACAAAATACAAAAACAAACAGAAACATAGGACTGTTCCTCTCACACTTGACGCATGGAATGTACTCACCATACTGGACAGAAATGATGCGAAAAGATCCCAGAGGAGAACCGCCTTAATACGAAAGGAACTCGCCAGACACAACGCGGATATTACTGTCCTGACCCAGACCCAGCAAGCATGAGAAGACGAACTCTGTGAAAGGGGGTCAGGATACATTTTATTTTAGAGCGGCCGAGTAAGTAAGAGCGCCGTGAGGCTGGTGTCTGCTTTGCAGTGAAGACAGTACTAAAGGGAGTAAATGACAAAATGATGACCATGAAAAGCCTCTTCTTGTCTGGAAGGGATCACCTTACCATCACCAGGTGCTATGATCCAACCATGACCAACCCAGATGAAGGGAAGGTCAAGTTATATGAGGATTATCTTCACTTCTCATTACTGACGTTCAAGTAGCATAACAGCTAGTCATTCTGGGAGATTTCAATGCAAGAGTTGGCTGTGATCCCATTGCCTGGTATGGAGAGCTAGGAAAGTACGGAGTGGGTCACCGTACTGTGGGTCTTCCATGTCTCTACCCGTAACAAGACGTCATGGATGAATCCTCGCTCTAAGCACCTCATCTACTACGTTATTATCGGGAATAAAGACAGGCGGAATGTGCGTGTTAGCAAGTCCTGTTGTGACTCAGACTGCATTTACCGGAAACTTAAAGATGAACTCGTTGCTAAGTAATACAGCGATTCCTTTTAACGATAATAAATAAATGATCAACGTCAATGTGGTGCTGTATTGGTCAGAGTTACAAATGCACGATTATCTGTGAAAAAAAGCAACTTACGGTGATGGTCTTGGTAATCTTAGTCAAGGGTTATTTGCAAGAAGGACTCCAACAATTGCATCAATCTCAAACAAATTTATCGACGAAATCTTTTAATGTTATTGGTGAAAAAGGTTCTGGTGCTATTGTTAATGTTGCCAGTAATGCCTTTACTGCCGCCAAGGGATACAAGTATATATTTTCTACCCGCTGCAGCATTTGTCGAAGTAGAAGGTGAAAATATATTTTTTTTAAAAAAACATGATACATAATATGGGGGGCTGTCAAAGTCGGTTTTGTTAAAAACGGGATTATGGCACTGTTTGATACACTTTGATTGATAGACGAAAGATCGTATTCATTCAAATAAATGTTGATTGCTTTTGATTATACATGATCAGCTGATCCGACAATGATGTTTCACAAAGATGGCTCCGATCATCCCAATGACAATCTATATCTTGAGAGATGACCAAAACACTGTGATGCTCCTGCTGCTGATGTTAATATCAAATATATGATTATTAAGGCAAATTCGAAGTACAATTTAGGATTTATAACACGTAAAATTATGTAGAAAATGTTCATGTGCATTTCCACGATCTCACGTTTTCAATTTATATATAACTGTTTGAAAGATTTCTTCCGAGCCTTGCATACAATTGTACTCGTACGAAAATGTGATGATAATAATGCTATATTGCAACCAGCAAAGAAGATAAATTATTATCATTTATATATTCAGGCAGTAAATGATTACTATAATGACTAACAACAACAGCATAAAGTATTCAGTGTAATAGTAATTATATATTTACATGGCACATAGCTACTCAAAAAGACGTTTTGCACCACGACATATATTTGTTGCGCTACAAGATCATACACTATTAAATTCTCAAGAGAGGAGTCATATGATAATTTGACAAACTTGGTATTTCTGAAGTCTCACTAAGAATAAACGGCCAACAAGAACCATCTGAAGATACTTTTGGACAAAACCAATTAGCATGTGCATTTCATTGTTTGATGACATTTATGAGACGTAACCAAAATGATGATATCGGAATGCAAATATCACAATTAGATATTACAAATTTACATCCCAATTATTACTTTTCGTCGGAACATCTTGATTTAATCAGAAAAACCGGCATTGATATGCGCTTCCGAGCTCGTGTATCTCTTCCAGCTGCTCCAGGTCACCTTATCTCTAATTACTTGAAGGTGCTAGCGGACGAATGAGAGTCATTGATGTACCAGTAGAAAATGTGTAACACAGTTACATCACTCGTAATATTATAAATGTCATATCATCATGTAAATGTTATTATGACTCTGGGTCAGATTAAAAACTACATATCGCGTGAGTGAAAAAATCTCAAACTAAAATAACGCTACAACACAATCTGATTACAGGTTGTCAGAATAACTTGTCACTGAGAGAAAGCCAGCCCAAAAAATTTAATGATGCTAAACATGACAATACTGGACTTCCTCTAGCTGCGGATGCTATTTCATATATAATTAAATCAGGTAGTATATTTAAATCTCTTGCAAAAATACCAGCAAAAGATTTCAGTTGTCTCAAAATCGGCCGCCCCTGAGACTATTGGGAAAGCGACGGGAACGACAATACAGAAATCAACGGGGCAAGGATAAAAAAAAAACAGGAAAATGTCTAAGATTACCGGGGAGTCGTTTAATGTACGGCAAAGGCCTGAGATTACCATGGAGTCGTTACACGTAAGGAAAAGGTCTGAGACTGCCAGGACCGAGTAACTAACACTGATATCGAAGTTTGTTTTAATCGATGCTTTTTAAAAAATAAAAAATAAAAACTTTTAGAGGTGTTTTATGCGAGCCAAGTTACAGTATAGATCAAACATCATTGAAACCGGTATCATTAATTTCGATAGTTCCACTGGCCTGAAACTCACTGGACCGCATACCCGATTGATCCTCGTGGTATTGTTTACTCGGTTCGTATGGGTTAGCTCGGCATAAAAATTTTATCGAGTATGTCAATCCTCACAAAGTAACGATCTCGTATTAAACATTACCAACACAGAGAATAACTGAACCACCAATATGTACCAAGAAATATTTGCTGTACTCGAGTCTGTATCAAAATCAACCAAAACACCCAATAAAGTACATGATTACCTGAGTAATCGGTTTGAAAAGAGATCTTAAAGTATAATAGTAAATGGTTTTGAGATATCTCTTTCCGAACTAAATCCCACTGACGAAATATGAAAAGATAGTGTTAGAAAATAATTAAAGATGAAATATCCGAATTACTAAATCTTGCAAATGTAGATCCAAACGAAACGGTTGTATGACAGGATAAGCATGCAAAATTAAAAACTAGTTATCTTCCAATAAATGATATTTACGTCAGAATTAATGGAGCAACCGAAAACACCGTAGCCGTGTTTGATAGCAACGGAAAAAATAAACCCGGTGTTCTTATGTCAACTATATCGGATAATATTCGTGCGCGAGTACAAAAGTGCAGTGATAAAATTGCAGGCGAACTCAACATGAACGTGAAAAAATCGCCTTACTTGGAGATCCAGTATTAGACAAGGATGCGGCCACAAACAATTATGTAGATGTTAACCACAGCACCGAAGGCATTTAAATAAGAAACTAAAATATCAAGGTTGTCGACCGAGTATGATGTTCATGTAAACGCGTTTGAGCAAATCTCCGTAAATTGTTTAGAAAAACATGTTGTAATAGTAGATAATGGATTCACTGAAACATTTAAAATAGCCTCCTTCAGTGGTAATTTAGCATCAGCGTTAATCACATGGTATGCATGATTGGTAACTAATTTAAACTCATAATATAACGAAAGTGCAGAAGTATAGATGCAGACAATTAGTGCGTGAATTGCAAACTAAGGTAAACATATCATTGACGAGTACACAATAAAAATACAAATATATCGCAGGATTGTAGTCGTAGTTGATAATTGTATATTCAGTTGCAGCTGTTTTAGCTGTTACATGTTTATTGATATCGACAATAACATCATTAGTGATTGTCCCAACAGTTGTAACAAGTTGTGTAGCCATAATCAACTATATGAGTATATAATAAAGTTTGAATGTCTCCGCGGCTGCATTTACCAAATATATCGTGCTGATATCATTGAGACTTAACGACGAATATCAGATAACAAGTTCACAACTATCGTTAAGATTTACGATGAAGCAACAACATATTGAGAAAACTTTAATAATAATAATAATGTTGCAAGAACTATTGCAACATATTGTACGTAAAAAAATTGCACCAAATACAACAATGATATAAATAAATTCCACTAACCATGAATTTAGCGTAAACGTTCCAACTTCGTTTCCAGTAAAGTAAATTGAACTTCCTCAGTTACATGTATATTATAGTTGGCCAAATATCCGGTCAAATCAATAAAGGGTCTACAGTCAAATATTTCACTGGCATTTTCTAATAAAAATAAAGCAGATGGAACTACCGATTAGCGGAAAGTTGGATTGGTCTATCTCCGATGTCATAATTCATAATTAGCAATAAGTGTCAAACTTACAGACCAAATTGGTAGCCTAACTGATTCGTCTGGGAAAAATATACAACTGAATCTCTGCATAAAATCATATTGAAACAACACTCAATCTGAAAAGTCACTGTCTTTATTTCGAGCTGAAAAAAACAAAAATAACTTAGAAAACATCAAACTGTGTATATACCTTTGATCTCTGCTTTCAGTAAAACTAAATTCCTCCTTTCACTTTCTTCGCTTCGGAATGGTTACTACATATGTTTATAGTCTTTTCCCCTCTTATTTGTCTAATAGTTCTAACTTTTTCAACGGCATTAAAGAGAGCTTCCATTGACTTTAATTCAATATCATCCGCTAATGAAGCAAAGACAGCATAATAAATTTATAACGTATCTACGTATTTGAGCTCTTGCAAGTATTCGAAATCAGAAAGAATATTTTTCCAGCATTTAGTTTATTTACAAAGCACTTATCTCAGTGGTTAACTATTTTTGATACAGCTGTTTGGATCATTGATGATCGTATCGAGTTGCCAATCATAGTCTATTTCGCACTATACGAGTTATAACAATAACTCATTTGCCAAGTGTTACTATAAAATTTACTGATACCAACAACACAATTGTTATGACGATATAGTAAGAAACAAATTAGCTAGTTTTAAAGAAAGTGACACAAACATTATCTGTTTTAATCTGAATTTATAATGAGTATTTATAGCAACAACAGAATAATCATTTTGTGAAACGTAACACAATAATGTTATGGCAGTATTCAAATAATGATCCAAGACAATTTTTCGTAAATAGGAAAGATATGAGCGTAGTTTCTCCCGAGAAAATACGATTCTGACCTGTCTTGAATGTAATAAAGGCAGGTATATTAGCTAAGTGATCGTGGTGGTAATTGTATATCTTCAGCTATTACTTTTTCAATGTTTAAATCCACGCTGAGAGCAGTTGAATCTAATATGTATATTGCAGGTCTACCCGTGGATGTAACTGCATTAGAACTTTTCTTGTGTGATGTGATACTCCAGACATTTTTCTTATCCCCTTCATGTTCACTCGTCACATATAAGTACGTTACTTTAACATTACCTAATATTGGTTGTTTCCAAAACTCATGTCGTTGTACAGGTATATATCTTTTTGTGATCGCGTTGATAGGTTTCATGTTGGTTGTTCGAGTAATTTCATTATTTAATGCATTTATCATATTTGGTAATCTTTCGACATCTTATCTGTTTTCAAATTATTTCTTTTGCATACTGATATCTAAATAACAGCACAGCAAGAGTTTGAATAAATCGTTCAACGATTGCCAGATCACGATGTATTGTAGTATGTCATCGCCGTATTTTGACATTATTTTGCTTCATCAACGATGATACTACACCCTGTATTTTCTTTTTACCTGGATCTTTCTGTAGTAGCCGTGGCCATCGTAGACCACTGCGTTGATTAATTCGTTCAAACAATGAAGCAACATCTGCTGCTGTCTTTGTCAATAACGATTCTGCTTCTTTGTTCCTGCTTGAAACATCAACTACAGTTAGCGCGTATTTGTACGTTTTTTGACATCGACCAATTTTCATAGTATCGTGTGATTAAAAACATATCTGCCTGATGAACTTCTTGAAGAACTCTGACATCAAAATGCACATATTCAATTGGTTTCGGTGATGGTAGATATATTTGCTATATTACCTGTCGTGATAACCATTCTGCAGCATTAGAACGTTTGACACATGTCGCTTCAGAGAGTTTACAAATTGCTGATCTGCGTCTCCTATATTTTCTTGGACTATAATAAATGGATTCCATAATAATATTAATTACCAGCCGCTAATCCTAGTTTACCTTTCATCGCCGATCTTATTTACCAGTTAGCCAATGATGCTTTGACAGATTTTTTTAAAAAAAATATAATTTAGCTGGTGAGTTAATTTTACATCTGCAATATGTCTCTGCTGCATTTTGTTACGTTTATAAGATACATCATGAGCATGACATACTTTTTCAATTTCATTTATCAGATATTCACAGGGTTTTGGTTGATCCTAATTATCAAGTTGGATATGAAGTCGAGTTCCAGGACCATAACATATATATCCTGGAAGATGTTTTTCATCTGGTTATATGGCCCATGGAGTACTCGGTAATTTTCCAATTTTGCTTCTATATCACTTCCTCGTTTTGTGTCATTTGAATCCTCACCTTAGATAAAATTGTTATTTTGTTGTCCCACATTGTTCACACCTACCAGTAAATGCTGGTTTATTATGTTTCATTCTGATATTCATTAATTCACCTGTAGAAGTAGGACCCTTGCATTTAACACAATATAAATCCATATTGTTTATTATGTAACATGGATGTAATTGAGTTATCGGCGACATGAAAAGGAGAACCGATAAAATATCATGCAGCATTACCAAATTCTATCGGAATAATTATCATAGATCCATCTGGAAGTGGTAAAACGCAGCTACTACTTAATGTGATAATAATGTGGTTGAAATGAGATAAATTGTATCTGATATTATGTTGATAATCAGCGATTCTACGATGTACTTAAAGACGGTGCTGATATTATTAATTGTATTACTGACATTGATGAAGCGCCATCTGTAGATGACATTGATGGATCTTTATTTTATTTAGTTGTATAAGATGCTGGATAAACAGTCAAGACCTGCTTGAATATTTTTACGTGGCAGACAAAACAAATGATGTGATTTAAGTAACACTACGATATACATAAATACCAAAAGTGATCGCCAATAACTGTAATATTCGTGATGTGTGTAACGGAGTGGACACACATACGTAACGAAATATTCATTATATTTATAACTATAACTTAACTTAACATGACCCTAAATAAAGATATCGAATATGTCCTCATAAAATCTTTGGTTAATATAACAGTGATTACATTCACAGCAGCACTGAGTACGTGAAAATACCAAGACACCCGCTAGCAACAAAAATAACTAACCCGTAAGAGAGACACATTGAGAGAAACTCAAGCCTCAGTTTAGCAAATGAGACCTTCTAAAACGAGGTGGGCTCGCCCTCCCTGCTGTTGTAGATCACATAAATTTGGAATCAATATAAATAGTTCAACACTTATTATATGTCATATAATATAGAATTTAATATAATACATTTGAATTTGTCAAGGTATCAGTTTGTCTTTAAGACATGTTTGTTAATTTGTTTATAAGCTTCTTGATAGATATAAAAATATACTACCTACGTAATACGAACTAATACTACCTACATCATATTAACTGATACTACCTATCTAATATTAATTAATACTTCCTACTTAATATGAACTAATACTACCTACATTATATTAACTAATACTAGCTTAATATTAACTAATACTTCCTACATACTATAAACTTGTATTACCTACATATTGTTAACTAATACTACCTACATATAATTATTATACACTATCTACTTGGTATTAACTTATACTACCTTAATATTAACGTATACTACCTACATAATATGAACTAATACTACCTACTTAATATTTACTAATACTTCATACATAATATTAACTTATAATATCTACTTGGTATTAGCTAATACGATATATTTCTTATAGGACTGGTGAAATTGGAACTAAGATGAGATGCTGAAGAACAAGGTTAGTACATATTCTAATAAAATTCTAGACAAATAATGACATATTTCGCATTATCTGGTGTCAAACGTCTGATTTATATGCCACATTTAATTAGAATCGTTGTTCGTTCAATGCTAATCACAAGTTTATTGATATAATACTAGATCGCATTACAACCTTTGTAATATGCATATTTTACTATCATGATTACTAATGTGCCTATACGGAATAGATCGATAATACGATGCGATTGAGATACCTCATGAACGAAAACCACACTTTTCAGTTTATTGTGGTTCAGATCGGTACTTTAACTCAGGAACGAAGTGGTTAAAATGAAAACATTTCGCCTTCAGAAGCAATTTATTTTAGATTTCCGAATTAATGGTTGCTTCCGCAAATAACAAAAACTTATATAACATATATTAAATAAGAGCTAATTTGTGGTATCATAAACCTCAGTAAGGATTGCACCACCAGGATTCTGTGAATTCACGTTAAAAAAATGTGTTGATTCTTTGAGGTAGAAGGTAGATTGCATGTCACCATTGGTCACATAGTGTATTAGATGCCATGTATCCTTGTCCACAGTATACACACAATGTTACTGTTTCACTCTATAG
Organism: Unio delphinus; assembly: GCA_029339505.1. Classification (NCBI taxonomy): domain Eukaryota; kingdom Metazoa; phylum Mollusca; class Bivalvia; order Unionida; family Unionidae; genus Unio; species Unio delphinus. Next base: position 3,919,246 of record JAQISU010000066.1, read on the forward strand.
GTATGTCAGTATGTTAAGTCACCAAGGATTGTGCGAAATATGTCAGGCTTGCAGCATTGCAAATGTGGTAGGAAAGCTGATGTTTACAAATTAAACGTCAGGTTTTACCTAGGTCTTCTAGGAACATCAAATATGGTTGTTTCAGTCGCAAAGGGTGAGTTTTAAAAGCACTTTTGAATGGGAGCTTTTTATTTTTATGTTTACGTTCAGTGTGCAATTCGTTCGACGTTGCTGGGCCATGATATGCAAAAGAACGGTTTCCATATGACGTCGTTATCTTAGTGGAAATAATGAGTGTATGCTTATCAGAAGATGAGTTTAAGTATTTTGCTGGTGTGTACTCACGGGTGAGGTCAGGGAGGTATGTTGGACTGGAGTCCGTGATATGAAGCACATATAACAAATTGTGTTTGATTTTGGATTGAATGGATAGCCAATGTATGGTGTAGATCAACGGGAAGGTGTGCTCTGATCGTAGTACTCTAAGAAGAACCCAATCATATGTGTTTTGAACGTTTGAAGTCTCTGGAATAGATACTGAGATGAACCAGACTAAATGGGGTTACATTAGTCCAGTCTTGAAAGTACTAATGAACACACATTGGGTTTAGTGGCATCAGCCGTAAGATTTTGGGGGAATGGAACTGATACGTCTCAGCTTAAGATATGCAGCATTGCATATGCTCATGACATGGTGGTGCATTGTGAGAGTACTGTCTAGAGTAACACCTAAGTTTAGTACTGACTGTGTGAAGTTAATGACGATATTTGATATTTGAGAACGGCTGAGTGTATAGACTAATGGGAACAGGTCCAAGAACACACCCTGTGGAACAACACAACGTAGATCAAACATCATATTTGCAGACACAATTTGTGTCCTGTTAACCAGGTAAGACATGAACCACACTATGATATTTGCGAATGGAGCTGATGCGTCTCAGCTTAAGGTATGCAGCATTCCATATGCTCATGACAGGGTGGTGCATTGTGAGAGTACTGTCCAGAGTAACATGTAACATAACAACAGTATGGCTGTATTGTGAATGAAAAATACATGCCGGGAACGTGAGGGAATATATCATGTTATACTGTGTCACATGCTGCAGACAAATCAAGGAAGGTGAAGACTGTAATCTTGCCGCTATCTAAAAGCAGAGAAAATGTCATTAACCACGTTTTGAAGAGTAATTTTAGTAACGTGGCAAGATCGATATGCAGACCGTATATTGCTAAAAAGACTCCATTACTTCAGATGAGATATAAATTGGGTTAGAACACCTTTCTTAAGAATTGTTTATATGAATGGGAGATTATAAACTGAGTGGTAGTTCTTTAAATCGTTATGGTCAAGTGATAGTTTCTTCAGCAGCGGTTTTACAATAGCAGGTTTGAAAAATAATGGTAATTCCCCAACGAGAGAGAGAGAGAGAGAGAGAGAGAGAGAGAGAGAGAGAGAGAGAGAGAGAGAGAGAGACAGAGAGAGAGAGAGAGAGAGAGAGAGAGAGAGAGAGAGAGAGGTATTAATAACATCAGTTAGTAATGGCAATACTGGTTTTAAGCACTGAAACAGCAGTGATCTTGGAATTGGATCAGGTTCACATGACTTTGGTGCATTCTTCAGCACGAGTAGACGTATTTAATCCATCGTGACAGGTGCAAATGCTGCTAAAGGTTGCTGTTGTAAACAGTATCGTATCACAACTGTATGATGATGATGAGTCAATTATAATTGTGTTGTCAAGTTTATCGCTAATGGTTTGTACTTTTTCACGGAAGAAATTTACTAACAGGTCCGGAAGGTCAACTGGAGAGAAGGTAGTTGGAAGTGTGTACATTTGTTCCTGGACATTAGAATTGTGGTATCATTGAAAGCTCTTTGCATTTGGAACGTGATAGTACTATAGTGGGCTGATTTCGATGCAACGACTTTGTTTGTGACGTTCTTCTTATGAAAAGTCAGTCTGGTTGAAAGCCAGAGCCTCTCCACTTGCGGTAGTCTATTTTAGCAGTGCGAAGCTGGTCCCTAACACTGATATACCACGGGGAACACTTTTAAATTGATACTCTAACCTTGGTGGCTGTGGCATGGTGTTCAAGCAATGACCACAGGCAGCTATCGAGTTGTTCTGTTGTAGCAGGTAGGCAAGTTGTAAAATTTAGATATGGAAGTAATGCATTCGTTTGGTTATATTTATCATATGGAGGTTTCTCTTAGTAGCAAGTAAAGGTGGATAGATAGGGTCTAATATGTAAAAATGGCATATAATGCAAAGATATTCTGATGCAAGTTCCTGTGATAGCAATGACCTTATAATGTTATATTTGGGTCTATAAAAATCCAATCTAAAATGAGAACACGTGTACTGTTGCGTTAGTTAACTGTTTAAAGTTGAAAACATTAATGGCATCTTGAAGTTTCAATATGTATGGGTTTCCAGTACAGTCAATGTGAAAGTTTAAATATCTTTCTGTTTGATGGTAAATATGTTTGATCGCAACAGATGGTTGTAAATGCAGTCGAGAATCTAGATTCAATCAATATATCATCAAGGAGCACTTTAGATCGCACTAACCTTGTTGACCTAATAGCCAATCCCATCCATGTGTTTGTCTCCAAGCAAACAGTTATTTTTGTTCTCATCAGGTGATGGGATCACTATTGAAGTTCTCAATGAGGTGTACGATATTACGTCAATGATTAGGTTCGGCGAAGAATTTCGTTGTCAGCTAGCAAGGATTCATATCTTTGTATTCGCGAACACGAGCACACACTAATCGCAGTTATTGCCATTGAATATGTACAATATCTGGTTAACATTGGACAGTTAGCGCTGAGAACTGTGCTTGCTAGGCTCCAGAATCTTCACGAAAGTATACACATGTTGCGTGCAGGCCCCAAACAGACTGGATATCATATCGTGCTTGACATTTTTAGAATTACCTAAACAATCTATTTCATGCACAATCATCAGTGCCAGTTACGAAAGCATTTGTGCAGGGTTAGATTCTTCTTAAGTTTTCACACACCAAGGTTCCGTTTGACTTGATCGCTATCCGCGCGCAGAAACTGTGTATCTGCATCGTCATAACAATCGGTTGTTATTTGTTTGTATCCGTGTTATATTAAAACAGTCGTGTGGATGATCTGCAGAGTGAGACATCTACGATAAAATCGTACTTTAAAGATCAGCCGGACATCTGAGAACAACAACGACACTCGAGACACGACGTGTGAAATCCATATGCATAGTCAATCGGAGAAACTCCTTCTACATGACGTATTATTTAACTGGGCTCAGCAACGTTTATCGTGCATTATTTGAAGGTGAGCCAAACGTGCTCGGAACTCTGACCGTCAAACGTACCGCTGTGAAACGATTAAAACATTAGGCAGCACATACGCTTTGTGAATAATTGACGGCGATTAATAACACGAGCACAAAAGATGGCTCTAGTTACATTGTCATCGACCAAATCAATGGTGCATGCATAATATAGAATCGCTATCGAAGCCACGCAACATAGATTGCCTGATCTATCGATTGAAAATCTTGCTCGGTGGGGTGGATTCCAAGGTATTAAAGAACATTAGTCATATATAATTTTACGATGACCGAGGTCAAAAAGGTATCTGATTCAGCATCATCATCATCGGTCTCTTGACCTAGTGTGGCAGTTAAGGCACAGTGTTGCTGAACATCTGACCAGTTCCCACCATTTGTCTCGATCATGTGCCAATGCATGTGTCTCTGCAAAACGTTTCCTGGTCCATTTTGTGACGTTGCCACTTCACTTTTATATGTCTGCCTCTCCTTCTACGACCTTGGACACTACCCTGCAGTAATGTTGTGGATAGACTGTTGGCTCAAGTGACATAGCCATACCAATTCAGCTTTCTCTTTTTGACAGGGGTGAGGAGGTCTTCATAATGGTCTACGTTGTGCCTGATGGTTTTACACATTTATTCATTTGCGATTTGTTCTGTAGTAACTCGTTTCAAGTGCCTGAAATCATCGTTGTAATTCTGATGTCAGGGTCCAGGCCTCGCATGAACACAGAAAGATTGAGATGACTAGTCTGAGTTTAGTTTTCAGACGGTGATTATGGAACTATGATATTTAAATTGGTCCACTGGTTCCAGTTCCTGTCCTCTGACTTTAATCTTAATTGAGATTTGTTAGCCACTATTTGTCATCAGCTTTGTCTTCGGTGCACTTATATACGTGTCCAAGGAAGATGTTTCATCCAGGTTCTTCACTAAGTGGCAAGCTAATCTTCACCGCCGGCCAGCCCATCAATGTCGTCTGCAAAGCTGAGGTTGGTGATGTTACGATCTCCAATGCTGAATGTCCCACAGTGGTTTTCCAGGGAATCTCTTGATACGCTCTAAGTAGATGTTGAAAACCGTGGGTGACAGGAGACTGGCCGTACTACAACTTTTGTCTTGAACCACTTCCCTACATACCCTTGAGCGGTTACTGCACTGGTAGCCTTGGTGTGTGTGTGTGTGTGTGTGAGAGAGAGAGAGAGAGAGAGAGAGAGAGAGAGAGAGAGAGAGAGAGAGAGAGAGAGAGAGAGAGAGAGAGAGAGAGAGAGAGAAAGAGAGAGAGAGAGAGGAGAGAAAAGAAAGAGAGAGAGTGTGTGTGTGTTCACCTCCAAAGTTAGGGCTATGACATATGTATTGGTTTTGTGTTACAAGGTCTGGTTACCTTTCTCCATGGGTTGGCCCTGTCGTTGCGTGTGTCTGTGTGTGTGTGTCTGTGTGTGTGTGTGTGTGTGTGTGTGTGTGTGTGTGTGTGTGTGTGAGAGAGAGAGAGAGAGAGAGAGAGAGAGAGAGAGAGAGAGTGAGAGAAGACCCTTTTACTTCTTAATTCAGTATGCCAAGCGAGGTAGCTGGTAGTAGCACCCGAGCGGTGGGCATTGTCGGGATTCTTGCGAGATCCACACAAAACCTATATATTATAGTGTCGAAGGACACGTGTATATATCAAATGTAGACCAGGCCTAGGGTCCGTGCACCTAAGGATTATGATTTGCCCCTAGATCTTAACTTAGAAACAGCTGAGAACCCCATCTTCTAAGCATATATTAGTTGCATAGCACACGACAATATCAGGCATAGTAGAAATAATGATATATAACATGTAATTGTAGCTAGATTAAAATGTACATGTGTCATTAACTCAATCTGAGTGTGCATAAGCAAGCAGATATATTATAGAGAAAGTTATATGTTGGATGTTCTTGAAAACAATTAAGACGAGATCCCAGTAGTCAATCAATTTTGAATCTAACGAATCAGCTGGAGCAATTACCTTGCTTCCTACTCGCACGAGTAAAGTTCGAAAAGTGTTGTGGACAACCATAAATTGATTTGCAGTTTTAAAATATCACTCAATATTGACATGCCATATCCTCACTTCACCTTCTAGATATCGGTCAAATATCTAGCACATGTACATACACGAACGATACCAGCTGGGCCTAGGTTTATTTCATACACGAGGGTCACAATTCAGTGTGATCTTCGAGGTTTTAGATAACAGTAGTTGCCACGTACTAACATGCATGGTTATCCGATATTTAATATCGTGATATTTTTGTAGTTATCCACCACCATCCCCCATTGATGGAATCACATAATAAGCATGTTTCGATTCATAAACTAATACAATAACTACTTTCGAAGCACGACCAACATTTTGTAATGTATTTGAAAGGATTCTGACATACTTAGCACGTCTCCATCAACCCCAACCCATAAACCCACGCGTATCTTCTCCATACATAACATCCTGGTATGGACACCTCTTGGCTTGGCATTTTACTGCACGACCAATATTAATATTATTAATGTGCATGGCTACATATTAGTAGCTATAAATGTACATGCTTACGTTTACGTATTAGTAAATAAAATGTTTGTATGTATGTACTATATTTATGTAGCACAGAACACTTAAAATGGAGCAGAAAGGCTATTGACCGATCTTTTAAATCAGGTATGCACGTGTCGATCAGCTATAGCAGTTTTAATCTTGTAAGAGATGGCAATATGATGAACTCTCTAGTTTGAAGTTTGTATTGTGTGCAGCCCGACACCTATATCCCAAGATCCTCAAGTAGATTGCAAGAAATTGTGATGTCTACATTCATTATCTAAGGCTATTATCTCATAATTAAATGTGTAGACTGGAAGCCACACTCCTAATATGCTATAATCTTGATGTAGCATATATACGATACTTTACAAGTCCGTCAAGATTTGCCCTCGCTCCGCCCTGAAAAGATTGAAATGACTTCCCTGCTCATAGGTGCCGATCCCATTTAGTGTTAGGATGTTCCCTAATCCTGTTACTACTGTGGTCGAATCATACGTTAGTAATTTCAGATCCAAAGCTCGGAGTATACAATAAATTATCTTCTTTGATCAGCTTAACGTACAAAGGTTTCAACGAACCATAATCATATGATCTAGTTTTATAGCTTCGACTGACACATCCATTTGTCAAAATGCATTGGGTGTTTCTTCTTGAACTTTTATATTTCCGTTTGTAGAAGCAAAATAAATTAAGATAAACGAAACTTATTAAGATAAAATAATCATCGTATTGTTTATAAAACTGTTATGTGACTTTCAAAACACAGGAAACGTTAGCAACTTCATTGTTAATGGTGAATAAGGAAGTTCAACACATCGATTGATATATATATATATATATATATATATTATATATATATATATATATATATATATATATATATATATATATATATATATATATATATATATATATATATATATATATATATATACAAATTCACAAATAAGTGTTATTTAATAAGATTAGGAATATGACAAATTTAGCAATGCTGTTTCTTTCATTCTCCCATGTTCCTTCCATTCTTCCGTATAAATGAGTTTAGACCCCTTTAAGATTAGTTTGCAATAACTTTACAAATCGTGCCATCACCAGCTGGTACACTCATCCCGACCTAAAATACTCATATCAGTATTCTAAACGATTGTACGAGTCACAATATAATCAGTCTATCTAGAGAACACTGACATCACAACTATCTAATAACCTAATTGAAATGGTTTAGTACAAACAAGGTTTCATTGATTAGAGGGAGATGATGATAACGAGAGAGAGAGAGAGAGAGAGAGAGAGAGAGAGAGAGAGAGAGAGAGAGAGAAAGAGAGAGAAATAATGATGATTGTTATCAATAATTTAAATAAATCAATGACTAAATTTTACTAATCAAATTAAGACTTTCAGACTAGTGGGTCCATATATAAGAGTCCCAGCTGAATATCTGGACTTAAAAATCCCAACCAATCATTAAGTATAGCAGGTCTCATCCCACCCATCCTCCTTCAAAAATATTGAATGCTGTGTAATATTAGTCCAAAATAAATATTATAATTTTTAATTTAGTTTACTAAAATATTTTGAAAACTATTCTAATTTACAATTTTTACTTTTAATCTAATATGGAATTTGTAATTCTGTCTAGCATAGTATTCTTAATTTTGGTATAATATAGATTTTTTAATTTAGTTTCATACATATGTTTTAATTACATCTAATATAGAAAATGAAATTTAGTCTAATATAGAATTTGACATTTTATTAAAAAATATATATTTTAGTTTGTCAAACTCAATTTTGAATTGAGATGTATTATATTAGATTTATTAAGAATCTAATATCAATCTTTAATTTTAGTCTATTACATATTGTTTATTTTTTTTTTATGTGTATTATAATGTAGTCAAATTTAGAATTTGTCGTGTAGTAAAACAAACTATTCTGATACAGAATCTATACTTTTTGTAACATAAAATTAACAAGTTTTGTCTAATATAGAATTCCTATTTTATATTGTGATTCTTTGTGTTTATTATGGAAATTGTAATTTAGTATAATATAGAATCTTTCAATTTTACTTTATCATATCATTTTATTCAATATTATTCAGATATAGAATCTTTATGTGTTTATAATATAAAATGTTAACCTTTTGTCTAAAATATAATTGCTAAATTTAGTTGATTTTTAATATTGTATAACTTGTAGTGAACATATAAATGGTAATTTGCATTGATAATCCTTCATCTTCATTTCAGTCTAACATATAAATTTTAACTTTAGGCAAATATAGGACATTTAATTTTAGTTTATTATATAATCTTTAACTTTAGTTATATACAGTTTTTAATTTTAGTGTAAGATACCATTTTTCAGTTTTGTTGATTAAGATTTTTTACACTTTTGTAAAATACAGGTCTTTTTATTTTAGTTTAATAAAGGATTTACAATGTAAGTTTAATATAGATGTTAATATTTTAGTTTAATAAAGGATTTACAATGTAAGTTTAATATAGATGTTAATATTTTAGTTTAATAAAGGATTTACAATGTAAGTTTAACATAGATGTTTATATTTTAGTTGATTTTACAATTTTAGTTCATTAAAGCACTTTTTATTTTAGTGTAATATATAAGTTTTAATTTTGCATAATGTGCCATGCCTGAAAATCTTCATTCCTAAACACCCCATTGGAAATATATTTTGATAAACCTTTTATGTAAATAAAACTCATGTTTCTTAAGTCTAAGAAGCTGAACGACGATGTTGTTTGGTCTCGATAAATGTTCATGTTTATTATTAATGTGTTGTATTGCTGATATTGGTATAACATTTCATGTTGTATAGCTGTTGTATTTGTAGTTTCTGTGTAATGCACTACTTAATTCATACATGCATATTATGTCTTTATTATTTAAAAGCACTAGGTGCATAAACTATTAAGAATAATTATAAATTTATATTAATAAAGATCATTATGTGTACACTATTATAAATAACTATGAATTCAATGTTTTATTCATTACAAATTTTATGCATAAAGTACCTCAAAAATAATTAACACAAATAAGGTCAGTCACATTTTGTGTTTCCCATGAAGAGCATTTTAGTGAGTGAGTAATATCTTTTTTATAAGTACTGAATACTCAATACATGTACTGTCATTCCACTTGAATGTTCAACACTATAATTCCACTTGAATGTTCAACACTGTCATTTCACTTGAATGTTCAACATAAATACTCAAAACTGTCATTCTACATGATAATTCAATGTTGTAACTCCAGTGGAATAATGCCAATATCATTCCAATTGAGTATACAATGATTTCGTTCCACTTGAATACTCAACACTGTCATTCCTTTGTAATTCGCAATGCTGTCTTTATATTTCAATACTAAATACTCTCATCACAGTTAAAACCTGAACACAGTCATTGTTCTTGAATAGCCAGCAATGTCATTACAACTGATAACTCAACACTATAATTCCACCTGAATAATAAACAATCTACTTTAATGACCAACACCCATTCTATTTCAATACTCAACACTGTCTATACAGTTGAATACTCAACACTGTCTTTACAGTTGAATACTCAACACTGTCTTTACAGTTTACTACTCAATACTGTCATTCCACTTGAATGATCAACACTGACATTCCATTTAAATGCTCAATATTGTATTTACAGTTGAATACTCAACACTGTCTTTACAGTTTACTACTCAACATTGGCATTCCCCATGAATCATCAACACTGACATTCCATTTAAATGTTCAATATTGTCTTTACAGCTGTATACTCAACACTGACATTCCATTTAAATGCCCAGTATTTTCTTTACAGCTGAATACTCAACACTGTCTTTACAGTTGAATACTCAATATTGTTTTTACAGCTGAATACTCAACACTGTCTTTACAGTTGATGGTACTAATAGCTGCAGTGATTGGAACTCAGCATTAAAGGATTAATGTCAGGATTGGTCAGTCTGGTGTCAGGATAATTTGACTGGTGTGAATGCTCAACATTGCCAATCCTCTTGAATACTTAACAGTGTCATTCTACCTAAATACGCAACTGCTATGAGACCATATGTTAAGATATATACCTGAATACTCAACACTCATTATGCATGAATACAGTCACGTGGGACAATTGCTATGAGACCACATATTTTGAGGCCAAACTCACCATGCAGTTTTATTGATGATTAAGTGTCATGACCTGTTATGAGAGACTACCTGTCTTAAAAGATCCTTATTGTTTGTCAAAAGGGATGGTCTTCAAATACAGATTCTACTGTACTCAACCGTATCATAATACTTAAATACTCAATAGTGTCAGTCCAATTGAATAATCTTCAACATCATTCCACTTGAATAGTCAATCCTAGTATTACGCCTGAACACTTAACACTCCCAATCTTCTGTAATACACAACATTGTTATTCCACTGGAATACGTGCCACTCATTCCATTTCTGTACTCAACAACCTCGTTACAGTTGGATACTCAACATTGTTATTCCACTGGAATACATGCCACTCATTCCATTTCCGTACTCAACAACCTCTTTACAGTTGAATACTAAACATTGTTATTCCACGTGAATTATTGCAACTCATGCCATTTCAGTGCTCAACACCATCTTCAAATTGTGTTTATAAGAAAATCCCTGGTCACTAACCAACACCTAAATGTGTATGTGTGTATCTACTGACTCAGTCGATGTCAGTTTCTGTTTCCTCAGTAAGAGCAAAGTGGCTCACTGGTCATTAAAACAAATCTTTAACATGGCCTCTTCTGGCACCAAATATTTTATGGATTACGAAAGTAACACCTACTCCCCTTTGTTGTATGAAAATTATATCATGAACTAAGATTTGGTTTGCAATGAGTACCCTTCTCTCTGAAGTCATGTATATGCATAGTAAAGAAACTGCTAAGGTACAGAGAAAATATCATACTTATGGTGCTGATCCTTTTACCTTCAAGGTATTGTGTTGATAAATTCATATGGATCTTTAATAAACTCACAAATGTGCCCAGCATCTTCTCTGGTCTTTCCTAGTAGGCCTGGCCTGCTTCATTTGTATATTCGGTGACTCATGCAGTCAGTGATAATGTATTTGTTTTGCAATGCTCCAAAATACCTGGGTCGTTTCGATAATCATTTACATAATAAATAGCAAATATTGTATGGCTTTCTTAGAGCAAAAAAACGAAGTGAGCATGTGGAATTATATTGTCCTAAGAATAATAATAAGAAGAACGCTGAATACAATAAAGTATGGCATGTATAAAATGTTTACAGACAAGTGCAGGCTTAATCCAGACAGGTATGGGTACATGAGGGCAGTGATATTTCCTTTGGATAATGTATGTACCTGTAAAGCAAATTTAGGTCATTCAAATTTCTTTATTCCACGATTTAAGAACTGATACTTGATACAGTACACCCTCATTAGAACACAGCTAATGATATATGAAGGATACTTGATACAATACACTCTCATTAGAACACAGCTCATGATTAAAGAAGGGCAATTGATAAAGTACACCCTGATTACAATGCAGCTCATGATATAAAAAGGATATTTGATACTGTACACCCTCATTAAAACACAGCTCATGATTAAAGAAGGATAAGGTACACCCTGATTACAACGCATCTCATGATATAAGAAGGATACTTGATACAGTGCACCCTCATTAGAACACAGCTCATGATGTAAGAAGGATATTTGATACAATACACCCTCATTAGAACACAGCTCATGATGTAAGAAGGATATTTTATACAGTAGACCCTCATTAGGACCCAACTCATGTTATAAGAAGGATACTTGATACAGTACACCCTCATTAAAACACAGCTCATGATAAAATAAATTAGATCAATAACCATACCCACCATTTGCAAAAACTGACCAACTTAGTTTGATTAATTCCAAAATCTGCCAGTTTATTTAATCCACTAAATTGTATAATAGTGCAAGATTGAACTACGAGAATATATGTTGATTACAGCATATAATTTCAGTCATTTTAATGTACATGTACTCAGACAGTAGACATGCGACAGGTTTGACATTTGTTTTTCGTGGCAAATATCAGTATAACTAATGCAACAGGAAGCAATCCCTTGAGTTATCGATTTACTAAGTCGTTGGTATGAATGATACACAGGCAATCCGATGTAAAGTCCATCTCGTAGTACGGGTCTATAGTTATGGCAGCGCAAACGTGACATAAAACTCTGATAACATGTACATGTAACAAATAGCTGTAAATGCATAATGTGAAGGAAATCGTAAATATATATGATGATAATAAATACAGTGTGTTACTGAAGCAGTTGTAAGCTTATTATATAATCAATTTGACATGATCATCTTCATATTAAATATTGTACTCGCACGTTAAAATCACACTTGGGTTGTATCCACCATTGTAATATAGGTTTCATGTAGATATAGTTGTCATTATATGCAAATATATTTCCGAGTATGAGACCCATGCGTTAATTGGAAACTGAGTTCTTATAAAATTATAAGATAAATACTGCTCAAACACCTAACACACACGCACACACTCTCAGACACACATTGACAGTCTTATAATAAAACTAAAATATCATGGCAATAGTGCCTTTTTCTGTTCAACACGTTTAATCCGCTTCACAATATTTATTACACATGCTGTTTGTGTCAATATTTAATATCAGATTAGTAGTTTTAACCTTAAAGTATATATCATGTCTACATTTTCGAAAGGTATTCTAAGTTTAGCTGAAGTATATAAGAATGCTGCTTTTTTATATTTTCAAGGGCCATACTAGTTTAAACTAATGTATTTAAGTATGTGGTTTATCTATATTGTCGTGGGGGGGTGTCGTGCTATTTTAAACTAATGCATTTAAGTAGTTGGCTTATGAACATTTTCGAGGGTGGTGCTAGTTAAACTGATACATTTAAGAATGTGGTTTATCTATATTTTCGAGGGTGGTGCTAGTTAAACTGATACATTTAAGTATGTGGTTTATCTATATTTTCGAGGGTGGTGCTAGTTAAACTGATACATTTAAGTATGTGGCTTATCTACGTTTTCGAGGGTCGTGCTAGTTAAACTGATACATTTAAGTATCTGGCTTATCTGTATTGTCAAGGGCCATGCTAGTTTAAACTGATACATTTAAGTATCTGGCTTATCTGTATTGTCAAGGGCCATGCTAGTTTAAACTGATACATTTAAGTATCTGGCTTATCTACATTTTCAAGGATGATAATAGTTGTAACTGATACACATCTACATGTAGATTATCTACATTTTCAAGGATGATAATAGTTGTAACTGATACGCATCTACATGTAGATTATTTACATTTTCGAGGATGATAATAGTTGTAACTGATACACATCTACATGTAGATTATCTACATTTTCGAGGATGATAATAGTTGTAACTGATACATATCTACATGTAGATTATCTACATTTTGCAGGACCATACTAGTTTTATCTGATGCATTTAGGTATATAGCTTGTCTACATTTTCGATGACGATATTACGATATTACAGTTCCCTAATACATATTTTGCGGAGCCTCACATATGTAATTATGCGAATAGTGTAGATTATCGATATATAGGTGATGATCGACCAATGCGTTACTGATATCATAAAATAATTAATATGAAATCAATGGATGAAATTACACATATGAGCAAAGATATAATAGATACCTCACGAGGGCCCCAGTATTAAATATATAACAATTTAATAAACTAAATGAAACTAGAAAATATACATGACGTTTTCAGAGATACACTTTCTGTGATAAATATAGTTATATAATGTATGAAAATGTAGCTAGACTATCTGTTTCCAGTCATTTCTGTATCATTGTTGGTGGCAGGTCTACCTTGTCACAATTCACGTCTTCACCTCTGTTCCAGCTCGTACTATGTCAGACATCGTTTATAGTAACTCAACAGAACTATGATAATGTGTTCAACTCGCTGTCTGACATGGATACAAAATTATATTAATAAGAAATCAGAGCTGTTTTCTGCTAGTAGCTACTCGCATTTCTAACTGGAGCAATTACATAACTAGACTTCGTAGATAAACTACTTCATTCTACTATGGACTATAAATCGCTAGCTTGAACGAGCAAGGTATACACGAGTTCCTGATGACAGTACCTTCGATTATCAGTACGTAATGACATTACCTACTCACAACAAACATTGATATAGTCATGGTAAAACCAATAATTCTTAGCTAACAATATATTAGTTAGCTTACAATATAAGTCAGAATAATTCTCTCTAGTCCACCTTTGTTAATAATTAGATCCTAACACTAACCTCTTATTGATGGGCGCCAAGCGAGGCAGCTGTTAGTACCATTTATGTAAGTCTTTGGTATGAATTGAACCCACGACCTCCTGATTCTGCGGCATTTTATTGTTCACTGAGAATAAGGTCTCTCAAGAAAGGTTGTATACCAGTGATATTTAAAGACAATTTGTACCGTATATACTAATCTTTTAATATATATATATATATATATATATATATATATATATATATATATATATATATATATATATATATATACTAGCAAGTACCCGGCATGCGTTGCAATGCCACTCAATGAAAGAAAGTGTTTGAGCAGTGCGAACTCGAACGGTTTCCAATCTTGCTTTCCGTTGCTCGTCTGTTTCTGAAGCTCGTGATGCCTTTGTCTTTCTTGCTTGAGGTGTAGATCGACCAATAGCTTTTCGTTTAGGTGGCATAATTGATTTGACAGCGAAAGTAATGCTTTGTAACGACTATTACAAATTCAAACCGCGATTGTTTTGACATAACCAAGGCGCGAACCAAACGTAACTAAGTAAGCATGACGTATCTAAGGCGCTTACAGTTCACAGCGAACACACGGTAAATGTCGTAAAAACACATTTGTTAATTGTTACAATTTTAATGGTTGTACTAATTCAGAAACCTTCGCGGGCGTGCGCAGAACAACTCACCAAAGTTTTATCGCAATCGGATTAACGGTATAGCAACGCATACGACACAAACAAACAAACATTCAGTTTTATATATTAGATATATAGAAGATTACGTCATCATAGTTTCAGCCAATCCAGACTGTGTTCGATCACGTGACGTATTTAAGGCGCCTACTGTTCGATCACGTGACGTATCTAAGGCGCCTACTGTTCGATCACGTGACGTACAAATTCACACCACGATTGTTTGACGTAACCAAGGCGCGAGCCAAACGTAACTAAGTAAACATGACGTATCTAAGGCGCCTAAAGTTCACACCGAAGACACGCGATATTAGGTATCGCTACAGACCGTGTTCGATCACGTGACGTATCTAAGGCGCCTACTGTTCGATCACGTGACGTATTTAAGGCTCCTACTTTTCGATCACGTGACGTATCTAAGGCGCCTACTGTTCGATCACGTGACGTATATAAGGCGCCTACTGTTCGATCACGTGACGTATCTAAAGGCACCTACTGTTCGATCACATGACGTATCTAAAGGCGCCTACTGTTCGATCACGTGACGTATCTAAAGGCGCCTACAGTTCACAGCGAACACACGGTAAATGTCGTAAAAACACATTTGTTAATTGTTACAATTTTAATGGTTGTATTAATTCAGAAACCTTCGCGGGCGTGCGCAGAACAACTCACCAAAGTTTTATCGCAATCGGATTAACGGTATAGGAAAGCATACGACACAAACAAACAAACATTCAGTTTTATATATTAGATATATATATATATATATATATATATATATATATATATATATATATATATATAATGTTTATACAAAACTTAAAAACACAAAATATCGGATCGATTGATTTGTGCATCAAATTAAACTGGTTTATCCCAGTACTTGATGTACTTACTTGATTTAATATACTGATGTAAGATATAATGTTAAAAATATAAAGTCGCCTACCTACCGACATACTCTAATGTTAAAACCATTGCAATAGGAAACACACTTTTGTTCTGGTCCTTCAATAAATTGGTTTGAATATTTGACAGTTTTCAGGTGAATATGGTATTGTAGACATTTGATATATTATTAAGAATGTTCCTTCATGCATTGGTAAAATTTAAATTGTAAGCTTTGCAATCTGAATATTATGTTTTATATAATGCAAGTAGTAAACAGATGCAATTATTTCATGTACTTTGTAAGTTTTACATTTTTTGAATATCAATAGAATTTCAAGCATACAAACGGCAATTGATCCATTATACAGTTTTTAGGTTGGTCAAACCTTCATCAACACCAAAGTTTACACTTTAATATACAGGACACCAACTCTATTGTTCATGTAAGACATATCTGCATGTCCTGTACAATATGGTTGATATATAGGACACCTACAAGAAGTAATGTTCTTCTAAAACAGGTTTCACTGAATTGTGTTGAAAGACTTCACCATATGATCACTTTCATTGAACTATTCATAAAATTATATCTAAAATCATGGAAATGAAACAGAATAAAAATGTGTTTCCCCATCTTAATGTAATTTATCCTCTAGGTGAGAACAATGAGAAGGTCCAGAGATTTAAACGCTGGTTCTAGTAAGTGGTAGAGAAGATGAACAACCACGAAAGACAAGATCTGGTAAGTAAATTTGCTCAATGGTATACATGTACCAGGCATATTTCTTCTTTGAAATTTCTCAGTTTTACAGTGTAAGCTAATAAGGTCAGTATGTAGTTAGGAACAAGTCTTGGAACATCTTAAAGCATCCTACAGTGTGTACAAGAACCAATTTTCCTTTCCTCTGAAGTCCCTCAGTATACCAAAGATCTGACAACATGGTATTGTCATACATCCGTATAAATTGGTCATACATCCCTATAAATTATTTAACGGCCCCCTTTAAACTGCTGCCCTCCTTAGAACATGGGAATAATCCTGGATTCCAATAAATTATTGTCAGGTCAACATTATACCACTGCCCGTCTTATGGGAATGGAAAAGATCCCATTTAATTGTTGTCCTTTCCACTTTATATCATTTACCTTCTTATGGCATTGGAATGGTAATGGATCCCATTAAATTGTCAGTTCCGCTGTATACCACTAGATGTCCTATGACATGGGGATGGTAATAAATCCCATTAAAGTGTTGCCGATTCCACTGTATACCACGACCTTATGGCAGGAATGTCAATGGATACCAATAAATTGTTGCCAATTCCACTGTATACCACTGCGCTTAAATTGGGAATGGTAATGTATCCGATTAAATTGTTGTCAGTTTCAATGTATATCACCATTGCTCTATGACAGAAATGGCAACAAAACCCATTAAATTGTTGCCAATTCCACTTATGTCATTTTCAATCTTGTAAAAGAATGATCATGATTCTCATGAATTTCTTCAGACCTTGTACTATAATTATGGGACATGGATCACATTAAATTATTTAGACCTAGTAGTATAATTATGGGACATGAATCTCATTAAATTGTTGCGACCTTGTACTATAATTATGGGTCATGAATCCCATTAAATTGTTGAGACCTTGTACTATAATTATGGGTCATGGATCCCATTAAATTGTTGAGTCCTTGTACTATAATTATGGGTCATGGATCCCATTGAAATTGTTGAGACCTTGTACTATAATTATGGGTCATGAATCCCATTAAATTGTTGAGACCTTGTACTATCATTATATGGGTCATGGATCTCATTAAATTTTTAAGTCCTTGTACTATAATTATGGGTCATGGATCCCATTAAATTGCTTTTGAGATCTTGTACTCTAATTATGGGTCATGGATCCTTTTAAATTGCTTTTGAGACCTTGTAATATGATCAGCATCATGAATCCCATTGTTATCATCCCCTTTCTTATAGTATTGTCCATGGAACATAAATATGGTCATGACCTGTTCTGAATCAATTATGGCTAAAGCTTGATCTAACATTTGTTTTGGCAGCTAATGAAGGCATCCGTCCTTGGTGGCTTAGTCATTAGAGTGCTGGGCTTAAGGCATAAGTAGTACTGGTGTGTCCAAGCTCCCTACCATGTTTTATCCTTGAGCACAACTTCAACTTCCTCAGCACTTGATAATCTTCCTGTTTTGTTGTGCCATAATGCATCAAATCAATCCATAGCAAACCAGACCAAACCAAACCAGACCAGACCAGTACAGACCTGACCAGACCAGACCATCACCGATTGGATATATGTGTTCAAGATTTATGCAAAGTATACCCCAAGACCAGCAATTACTATATTAGGCTTCAAAATGAAATCCAGATACAAGCTTTTGACTCAGAGAATTACTCCTGTGAAAACTTTTATGCACATTTGAACTGAAAACTGAAATTGAACTTTTTATAAAATTATATACTGAGAGTTAGTCTTTATCAGCATAAAGTAGAGAAATTATCAAATTTATCATTGAACCTTGGAATTATTGTCATTCTTTGAAAGTAATTATTACCGTCCTTTGGAAGTACTTGTTGCCATTCCTTGGAAGTATTTAATGGCCATCCATAAGAAATAACTATTACCATCCTTTAGAAGTAAGTATTACCTTCCATGGGAAGTAAATAATTGCAATCCTTTAAAAATAGGTTTAGCGATTCTTTGGAAGTTATTAATTGCCATCCTTTGGAAGTACTTGTCATTCTTTAGAAATAAGTATTGGTATACTTTGAAAGTAATTGCGATAAATTAGAAGTAACGATTTTCAAACGTTTGGAAATAAATTGCCATTGTTCCGAAGTAATGATTGCCATCCTTTTTTTAAGGTTTACATTTCGACCTCTACTCCAGCACTTCCAGCAAGTGAAGAAGGATTCCAGCCAATGCCAAGCATCACAATACGTCCAGCTGATGATGATAACATTCCGACAGCAAACATATGTATATCAAGGCTTTATATTTCTCTTTACTCCACTAGAGTGATCCTTCAAAACAAGCTCCTCTTGGCAATCAAGACAAAACCTTTTGGATTTGTGTAGACATTAGCTTGCTATACCAGGATTTTCAAGTGTTTTGAAGTGGACAACGCATAGGTGTTGAGATCTCTGCTTTATCATGCATACGTAGGACATTTGGGAAGATAATTTAGATTCCCAGAATCAAGCTTCTATTGGCAATGATCAACTTGTTTTTATTGGTTTAGAAACCATAATACTGTTCTAGGATTGTCATCTTTTGAGACTTGGATGTGATATATGAACATACACATTTTTTGAGCCCATATTAATTCTTTATTTTTCTTTCCTTTTATTTTGAACACAGTCTCAAACCGGTGCTGAAACTTTCAATATCGTATGTGATATTGGGATTATACTCTGTGTCCTACACTGCAAATATATCTATTGTGTGTACATTATTGAAATTCAGAAAGCTAAAATCACTTGTTACAAATTATTTATCCTTTTGGAAATTAAACGTTGCGGTTTTGCAAAAACTCTGTTCAAGTATCTTCAAGAGATCTGTGCTTAATTTGTCAATATTGTTTTGATATGAAAACGAGGGTGGGTTGAGTCTCTAGTAGTTTTGTGCATTTTTGTCTGGGTCAGCATTCATTGCATTTGGTCTTTAAACTGAGTTGAAGCAATCAGAAGAAAATCCTTGAAATTAGTACCAAATAAATAAAAGGAAACTCAGAGCATGTCCAGAAAACTCGGAAAGTTATGTTAGTCGCAATTTACTCTGGAGATGGAAGTAGTTTCAGCTTTTAGCTGGAATTAAGTTAATTTAATCAATCAAGTTCAATGATAATGTGTTATAGTATGGAAAAATATATACAAATATATAATGCCTGAAGTGCATACCTGACATCATCATTAATAATTGATTATAGGTGTTGTTAAGTGCAGATATTCAGGGAAGTTGTGTCATGGTTTTTTATGCTCATTGTTTTCACAGTGGTCAGTACGATGAAATCAAGTTGTAATTGTCGCAGTGTACGTTTTAAAAAATAATTTTACAGACCAGAGTAAAGCAAGATTAATGGCAAATTAACATAAAAGTGAAGGATTTAACGAGATGATGAAATAATGGCATATTACTATGAAATGTGAAGAATGTATGGAGACGAAATATGTTACAGAATGAAATAGGCTTAATCTTCAATAAAAAATATGATTTGCTTGCTATTGCATCCCATTTAAAATTCAACAAAACCTGTCTGTAAAGACCACTGCTATGTGAGACCACCTGTCTTAAGAGACCACACGCTCAATGGACAAATTTAATGATAATATATTAGTATGATCTGTTATGAGAGACTACCTGTCTTGAGAGGCCATATCTTTTTTGGCAAAAGAGGTGGTCTCTCAAGACAGCTATTACTGTATGTTGCTTAGATAAGAATGTATATATAGCAGAAATACAAGATTTTAACAGGACCCATCTTCTTTGCAAGTATTCATTAAGAGTAGCAGCAGAGAGGGTGAACCTCACAACTTTCCGAGCGTCGATTCGGAAATCTGAGGCTTCCACCAAATAGTAAAAAAAATGGCGTCTATTCGATAAAATAAGATTTCCTTATATACGCCAACGTCGTTGTCATTCACCCTCTCTGCTGCTAGAACTTTCAGTTCTGGGTTAATAATTCTTTTACGAGTTCAACCAAATATTTGATCGAGTCCGATACGATATCGTGTCCGAGGATCATGTAAATTTATTGTTATAAATCCGTGCGGAGTCGACTGAGCGTTACTAAAGAAATTTTTAAATTGATTGAAGTCCATATCAGAGCACCATGTCTGCCAAATATTTCGAAGCGTATGAGTATCAACGCCGTTAAATACACACAGTAAGTTACAGTTATCTCTGATCACTTTTGGAATCTGAGTGTAGCGTTGAGTGACATATATCACATCAGTGTTTTTGTGACGCCCCCGGGAAAATATTCTAGCTGGGTTTTTTTGATTGTCTAACATCACATCGTCGTATACTACTAAATTGTTAATGCTCCCATCAAGGTCATCCACGGATGGCGCCTCGTCAATATCAGTTACAAAATCAATGGTATTCTCACCTTTAATTTCTGATGCATTCTCGTTAAAATCCTTTAACACTTCATAACATCGTTGATCATCTACGCTAGGGGCAATTAAATACAACTTATCCCACTTCATCCATCTCATTATTAAATTGAGTAACAATTGCGTTTTACCGGATCCAGATGGCCCGATTATAATTGCGCGGATAGAGTTTGGTAGCGCTGCATGATGCTTAACTGGTTCTCTTATTTTAGTCGCTGAAAAATCAATTATATTCATATCTCTATACATAAATTATGGATCTATATTGTGTGAAGTGTAAAACGCGTACTAGCACAAATGATGTGACGACGGTTACAACTAAAAATAACAGATCAGCACTAACTGGTAGATGTGCAGCATGTGGTATAAAAAAGTTTAGATTTATTTCTACAAAATCAAAGATTTTACAATCCGGAGATGTTTTTAAAAAAAACGAGGAGGTGATATCGCAGCCAAATTGGCAAAGCTCCCTGGAACCCCATGGGCAAAGTACCCGGAAGAAAAGCACCTTCCAGGATATAGCTACTGTGGTCCCGGAACACGATTAGATATCAGACTTGATGATCAAAATCAACCCCGATCCGGCGAGTATCCGATAAACGCTATTGATAAGGCGTGTCATGCTCATGATGTTGCATATAAAAGCAGCAATCTGCAAAACAGGCATCTCGCGGATGTGAAATTAATTCATGCGTTAAATGCTATTCCTGATAAATCTTTTAAAGAAAAGTTGGCTTCGTGGTTGGTAAAATCAGCTATGAAAGGCAAATTGATGATGGGTGCTGGTAATTGAAAATGCTAGAATTTTAATATGGAATCAATTTATTATTCCCCAAGAGGATACTGGAGGGGTAAATCAGCAGTACATAAACTCGCTAGCGCTGCAAAAGTGAAAAAAACTACAGCGGCGGATAGGTTATCCAAACAGGCACTATGGCAAATTTATCTACCACCACCTAAACAAATTCAATTCTCGCATTTTGATGTGACTGCTCCTAATGAAGTTCATCAGGCTGATATATTATTTCTGCCACATGATCGTGGTTACAAATACGCGTTAACCGTAGTTGATATTGCAAGTCGATACAAAGAAGCAGAACCGTTAAAAACAAAATCAGCCACTGAAGTTGCTTCTGCATTTGAAAGGATTTATCGACGAGGTCCTCTGCACTGGCCGAATCTATTGCAGGTTGATCCTGGCAAGGAATTTCAGGGTGCGGTTCTATCTACAATGAAAAATCATAATGTCACCATACGACGAGGGCATACTGCGCTACATCGCGATCAGGCCATTGTCGAACGATTTAATCGGACGATTGCTGAGCGGTTATTTGAATATCAATACGCAAAAGAATTCATTCAAGAAAAGCGATCCCGTGAATGGGTCAAAAGGTTACCAGCTGTGATTACTGCACTGAATAACGAGATTACTAGAACAATCAACATGAAACCTATCAACGCGATTAAAAAGAAGTCAATACCCGTACAACCACAAAAAGATTTCCCTAGAAACGCTAGCGTTTCCCAACCAATTCTTGATAGTAGTGTCATTGTGAGGTACTTATACGAACCAGGAGAGCTTGAAGGGGGTAGAAAAAGGGCTACTGATCCTATTTGGAGCGTCACTACGCATAAGATATCTAGTATAACACGATCAACTGGTAGACCAGCAATCTATAAACTGGATTCAACTGCTCCTCAGCGAGGATTTACTCGACAACAACTACAGGTAATTCCCGAGGATACTCAATTACCACCGCGGGGTCTTAATTAGCACCCGATGCCAGAGGCATTGTGCTTGCACCCCGGCGTCTGTTGCACTCAAGACAAGTCAACATCACATTGTTTCTGACATGACCGAGACTGTTATTTTTTCTGTCTACGGTAAATTGGCGAGGATCTTTATCCGAATACTGCCAACGCATTATACAATTGCAACTCGCGCAGTGATTATTCTGTTGCTGCTTCAGCGTAGTTATTAATTCAGCATCAATGTCAAATTTTCTATTATTTTTTTTATCCTGTTGTTTATAACCAGAGAGTTTTTTTCTGATTATATCCTTGACGTTGTCGGCGTTGATTGTGGTGTCATCATCGCCACAAATGATTTCATCATCGCCACTGGCTTCGCCAACGACAACTCTTCGAAGCTGATTTATTCTTCGTACTCTGGATACTGCGAGATAGACTAAATTCGACCATTCGATGCGATTATCTACCATCCAAACAATTGTATCTGATATAGTTAATCCCTGTGAAGAATGTATCGTCGCTGCGTATCCTAGCGTCCATGGGGATTTATTAGCACGCAATGCATTTTCGACGACGCTGATATCAACCAGCACAATATCATTTAACACGAGAATCTGCTTTTCACTCTTCCCTGGAATATCAACTTCAATATTCTGCTTTCGTGTATCCGAAGGCCTATAACACAACGGTACTGGAAGTGTTGCAAATTTTTCTTATGCGTTTCAAATAACTTCATCTGAAGTGTGTCTCTGACTATTTTTCTACTTGCTACTATCAAATCATTTGGTCTCCACGTTTCCCAGAAATCATTCATGGGAGTTTCTGAAATTATTTCACGCGCTATTTCGCATTGGATTTTATCCGGTTGTAATCTAATCAGTGCTTTGAACTCGCGTAATTGTTCATCAAGTGATCTATGGTCGGTATTAATTTCTTCATAATAGTCTACAGAACCCTTTAGCCATTCATGTGGAGATCCACCGACAAATGGTGGTGGTTGGCCGTGATCACCGCACATGACGACTTTTGTGTTTTTGTTTAACAACCACTCGAGAAATGTTTGTAATACTCTCAACGATACCGTGCATATTTCATCCCAAATTATGATTTCAGGAATGAATTTATCACCCATTCGATCAGGGGTCCATTCATCGCCTTTCCATCGAAAGAAACTATGATAAGTACAGGCATTTACCCCTCGCTGTATCATCTCTCTGGCGAGTCTGTGAGTCGGTGTTAACACAATCATGTTTGTGAAATCCGTAGGATTTTTCCGACGATATAATTCAATTGCACGAGTTGTCTTTCCTGACCCACCACAACCGTTTAAATAAACTGTCTTGTATCTACATATTGGATCAGATACCGGTGGTGCATTAGAAAATTCTGATTGAATCTCATCACATTTTAAGAACTTTTCATCCATGGTAACTGCCGATTCACAATACTCGTGTAGCGTCTCCTTTTTAAATCTCCAACACCCCCACGCTTCCTCCTGGGATGTGAATTTAGCTACATCTGATTTGTATTTATTGTGTATATACATCGAATCAGTAGCTACTCTAACCGCGGTATTAGGAAATCTATTTATCATCGAAAATAAATTGATAGAAGCATAAGCTAGCATAGAACTTCTCAAATGTGTGTACTGGGAATTATATCCATCACAGTAGGTAACAACCGTACCCAATTTCTCACCATTGGATAGAAAAGCATCCTTACGGGATACAAGTTTTCCCTGTTTCGTTAAATCCGTTACAAGAAAATCGTATTCAGCGACGTCTATGATCAACCGCGAGGAAAATTTTGCATTGTCGTATCTTCCACCCTGGGTAAATTTACCGATTATTCTTCGTCCAAAATCCTTTGCTTGTTCTTTTTTACTTTCAAATAACTTCTTAGACCAATTTATGATTTGTTCTTCACTGAAATTCGAAGAATTTCCATCTGGAAACTGTTTTCGTAGTTCGTTGATTATACGATCTAGATCGGGTTGTGGTAGCCAAACTTCTTTCTGAGCTCGATAGCATATAATAGCTTCGGAAACAATCAACGATATCAGCATGCCACAATCAATCATATATCGTAGTAACACTATTGGCATCCAGGCCTTTTCAGATAGGTGTCTACCGAGCCAAACATAACTACACGGATGTAACCCTGTAGCGAGTTCAAATGATATCACACGAGCGAATCCAGTTAAATCAAAATCAGGTAATGGCCCATTAATCGCAACACGAGTCATTTCATGCGTGGGGTGTCCAAATCGTTTAAAATAGTTACTACATTCTCCATACCCGAGAAAACTTCCAGGATAACACGCGGATATATCAATGGAAATCATACCGTCACGATGGTATTTTGTATTCCACAGTCCTCCATGACCAAATTCGATGCAACTCAATTTAACGTCCTCGAGAAAATCACTTCGTGTTGGACGCCAGGAGTTTTTTTCTCTTGCGAAGTGAGCTATCACTGAAGAAATAGTAAAACTATCCGTGAGTAGTTTTTCATGGAAACTCTCTGGTGAAAAATCATTAGCGATTTTTCTCATTCTGTTATCTAATTCTTCAACGCGATATAATTCACCATTTGGTCTTACAAATTGATCGAATCCTGATTCGGAACCAGCACTGCTAAGTAACCACACTGACACAGAGTCCTCTTTACACAACGCATGAATAGCATCAAATAATTTCTCTTCATAGAAAACATCCCCGGAAAATTCCCCGGAAAATTTCCGGGGGATATATCTCACGATTCGTTCTCGTGGAAATATTGTTACCGCAGGTGTCCACGCGTGTTCGTTATGATCAATAATTTGTATTGGTGCTCCTTGTAATCTATATTTCGGTTCGTGTAATACTTCCCCGGTTATTGTCGTTACTGATATTGGGAATTTTAATAATGTCTCTAATTTAGCTATATCAGAAATCTTTGCACCGTGCTGTTTCACTGTCAGTTCCCATTCGGTTATTTTCCTACGTCGCAGATCAGTTAGTTTATTTCCTCGGGATGCATTTGTGAAGTGTTCCATTACCCGTGTTGCTACACAATTGAGCCTTAACGAAGTCAATGGTGAATATTTCATAGGAGCTAGTTTTGCAATATCGGGTTTATCATTTAACGGATATATCCCATAAACGATTGCTGTTACGGGATAAGATCTCTCGTAGTATGGTTTGTCAATTCCAGTTAGAATTCCTGGTTTGGAATCTCTACTTACAATGACAGTTTTTTTATCCTTGAGGATTGGTTCAAATTTATCCCTAATAATCCATTTGCCTTCGACTTCGATAATGAATTTTATTCTGAAAAAATACTTCTGATTGGAATTGCTTTGATGGGAATTGCTTTGCTTGAAATCCTTTGGATTTCCACCTTTGGATTTCCATCTTTGAATTTCCCCTTTGGATGGAAATTGCTTTGCAATTTCACCAAGGTGTGAAATTATCTCAGCTGCTCTTTTATCGTTCATAGTAGCATCGATGATGGGTACATTGACATCTTCATCAATAATTCGAAATGTGGACCAACAGTATGCTGCACCGTCTCGGTAGAATTCATTAAAACACTCCCTGATTTTACCGAGTATAGTTCTATCACCGATTAGACGTTTTGGTGTATTAGAGACTCTATCGAGATTGAATTTAGTATTTCTCCAAGGCTTAATTTTCGATAATCTTTGGAACTCCCTATCAAGATTGAATTTAGTATTTTTCCAAGGTTTGATTTTCGATAATCTTTTGAACTCCCTATCAAGATTGAATTTAGTATTTTTCCAGGGCTTAATTTTCGATAATCTTTGGAACTCCCTATCAAGATTGAATTTAGTATTTTTCCAGGGCTTAATTTTCGATAATCTTTGGAACTCCTCCATGTTATAATTAAAACAAGTATTTAAATAGAAAAATATAGTATAATGAATCACTGTAAGTGGCTTATGATTGGATCAACAACCCCGTGTAACAAATCATGCAGAAGCGAATTCTGTGGGTATCATATGCAAAGCGTTAGGCGAGGAAGTTTTGGCCCTCTCCCATGCCTCCAATGTGGGGTTGGGGTAAGGGGAAAATCGCAGTTGTGTCTTGCTTGTGGGGGTAAACGATACAGGGAACTAAAACGCTATTATGACAAACGAATCAATGACTCCGTCCTTGATAAAATCAAGGACAAAATCATCAAAACCCCGCAAGATTATATCAAGAGGTTTATAATAAATTAGACAAATAGTATTATTATACAAATGAGCCAAGATTTCAGACCTCATCCAGTGCTTGTTAATTACGAAGCCTCCAGTGATGGTGTTGTCAGGCACCGCAGACTAAAAAAAACGGTTGGATATCTGAATAATATGGGTTATTTGTTGTTTAGTGATAGAAATAAAACATATCTTTGTCACAGAATTATTTTTGAATGTCATAACGGATTAATCGAAGACGGATTTGTGATTGATCACATAAATGGCGTGAAGACTGATAATTGTCTTGAGAATCTTCAAGCCGTCTCACAAAGTCTGAATGCAAAATTAGGTGGAACAGGCAAATATGCAAAACGTCCTAGGGGAGTTAAATCGTTTGATTTAGAAACCAGCGAGGAGAGAATCTTTCATTCGATAAACGAAGCCAGTAGATACTTTGACATTTGCGTGCCTTCAATTCGATTTGTTGCACAAAATTTAATTAAAACATCTCTGTCTAAAAAAAATGGTCATAAAGTAAGATTCGTATACACTGAAACTATTTAAGGGAGATAAATCCTTTATGGATAAATCCGCCGCATTTTTACACTCTACCTACTAAGTTCCCTTGTATTATGACGTCAAAGGAATTTGTCGCCTGCTATATTACCTGTACTTGACTAGGCGCGCCCACGTGACTGTAATGGAGATATAATGCATGAGTTTTCGATAGAGAATAAAACTTTTTATTGTCGCTTGTGGGCTAAAACTGCATTATTATTTTTATTTATCTACATATCTCATGTGTGGGGTGGGTGGACTAGCAGTAAAGCAGACAGCTAACTCGTTCTTTTCAGTACAAAAATTCTTTATAATCTAACGCATTACCTATGTTCGCTCAGCCGGAACGCGAGTGTTTCCTATTCATTGAAGTAGGTGGGCGTGGTTAAAATTCCTTGTATGTGAATGTATTTTAAACAGAGTATAAAAACGCTGTTTTATTAAACAACTGTATTATTTTGTTTAAAATATTTCTCATTGTTGCAGCATAAAATTGTCTATTTTAAAAATCTCTTATTGTTAAGTATATCAGATATATATATATATTAAAAAATCTCTATTCTGTATGACTAGTCCGTGGTGTAATGGTATCGTGTTTGTCTTGTAAACATAGATCTATCAACTACGTGTTCGGTCCCCATCGCAGATACATTATTTGATGGCGAAACGGAAGATGTTTTTTCTATTAATTGGGGGGGGGGGCGATCCCCCTCAGCCAAACCAACATTGTAACTCATGCTATCGCATTCTCGGTAGCGTGGGTTGGTGTTTTTTTCCAACTCATGCAACCATGAATTCGATTTCATGGGTTGCCATGTTGGTTTGGTTTACCACGCCCACATCATTACCATCATCGTTCCATTGAATTATAATCCATCCTTAATTAAGTACATGTTATGCCTAAAATTTGCCGCAACACTCGAGCGGAGATATATATGGCATTGTGCCGTCCATGTTGTGACGTCCCCCCCAAGCATATCTTCTGGGCGGTCTAAGATGGCGTTTGCCACCTTAGGCCTCCCTTCCGGAGATGTATGTTTCGGGTCCCCTTGGGCTTACTTGGATGCGAAGGCACCCAAGGAGTTCCAAGATGTGTTGTCGTATATGTAATGTTTTTTTTTTTTAATAATTAGAGATATAGTATACTATATTTATATAAAACTATAAATAATGGATATCAATGATGTAAATGCTATAATTGCTGAAATTTCAATTTTAAAAAATAAAGGGGTATTATTATCTGAAGATCTCGACGCTGACAAGATTACCTCGGAATATGAAGATATTGAGTATCAGTCTAGTAAGGGTCGTTATGTTTTACCTAAGATGTACAGGCTCGTGAAAGGAATTCAAAAATCCATCAATGCTTGTTTGTATGGTAACGACATTAATGTATTCATAACGCTATTTAGCACCGTTGAAGCAATACGTCAAAAGCTCGGCCAGGAGTATCAAAAACGAGCTGAAATTAGTTCTAAGGTTCGTGATCTTAGAAAAATGTTAAACGAGGAAAAACCCGTATCTTAACCACGTGAGCGTTACTATAAAATAGGCTTTCAGTAATTTTTATTAAAAATAAATTTTTTTTAGCGTTTTTTGTAACACTTGTTAAACAAGTTACATAGGATTTTCTCCTGAAAGGATACTCAGCAGTCTGGACTTGCCCATGCAGTTATGTGCATAATGGATGATCTGGTCGTAGTAGCAAGTAATCACCGCGACGCCTCCATTTTCACGTAGTTGTTCTTGTTGCCGCGTCGTTAACACAAATCGTTCATCGCCATTCTCAGATATTACAATTCTGAAATCCCTAGCGATGTTATTTCTGAAACATTCGCGGATAGCGTCGTACAGTTTAACCCTGTCGAAGATGAATACGTTAGCTTGATGGTACATTATTTAATAACTAAGTTATTTAATAACTAAGCTTTTAATTATGATGGAAACCCTCCGGATTTCACATTTGAAAATTTAGTTCACAAACAATATATGGTTGGTGAATCGCTTACAACTAAATTAGCCCGAGAGCGGCTAGCAGCAATTAAAAAGTTTATACCGGTTCGAGACAGACTTCGCGAGAAACTTCAACAACGACAACAAGCGCAGACTGACTTTTCTGTGTCAAGTGAACAACTGTTTACTCCGATAACAAGTGCGACCAAAGATGTGAAAACAGCAACTGAACGAGCAATATACGGAGATATTCCTAAGGAAGGCAAGCGACGAGAAGTGCCTGTTCTTGGTGTGCTTGAAAAGATAGCAGCAGAGACCGGACAAACACGCGCAGGAATACAACAGCTATCCAGTGATATAAAAACTCAACGCGAGTATGAACGACTAGCTGATATTGATGATGAAACTCAAAGAGTTTCCACACCTGAAACTCAACCTGTTGATGTCGTCACCCCAAGAGGTGTTTCCTTTATAGACAAACTCACCGAAGGAGCTATAGCAGAAATCAAACGACCTCAATTAATAAAACCCGAACATTATAAGATTTTTGGTGATTTTGCCGCCAAAAGCTTTCATTCTAGAAAGGACTTTTTAAAAGACGAGTATAAGAACAGTAGAATAAGCCGAGATGAATGGGCTGATTGGTTGTATAAAACGAATAAGGGGGTTGGCCGTTTAAATAAAAGAGAATTGGGATATAAAGAATTTAGAAAGGGAATTGAAGAGTATGATGAAACTGGTACAACTGAGAAAACAAGCGGAAAAGGATATTCGATTGGAAATCTAAAGGATGTCTTTGACTCTACCGTGACATGCCCTGGTAACATTCTAAGTGATATATCAAGGTTAGAGGTTCTCATCGGAGGGAAAGGAGCCGGAAATAACTCACCGGAAGTAATTAATGAAGCAGCTGATATCTGTAGACGATTATTTGCCGGCGGTATCATGGACATTGATGTATATCGAGAACTTATTGCTGAATTAGTTGAAAATCACAACGATGACAACGTCATTGATGATGAAAATCCAATGGATGTAAGCGATTAATCACTAATTGAAAAACTACTAGTTTTATAACAAGATGATTATACACTACAACCATGATAAACCAGTAAGCGTCTACGTGGTGAACTCACGATTGCCTGTTTATAGAGCATATTACGGAGATGGTTTCGGCAATACCATTGCGGGGTTATTTACAAGAATGGCTCCCAAGGTGGCGCCGTTAGCTAAACAATTATCAATGAAACCCATTGATGCTATCCGTGATAAGGGAATCAATTTCGTTGGAAATCTTGCCGGAAAGGCATTTTCTGCAGCGAAAGATAAAATAGCATCATTGGTGCGAAAGAAACCAGGAATGACTTCGTCAGTGGTGAAACCAGGAATGACTTCGTCATTAGTGCTGCCATCAACTACAGTGATGCCTGCAAAAATCAGCAAAGCAATAAATAACGCAGTGGAAGAAAAACTAACGCAATTGACTTCGTCACCACCGGTAACAGATAGCGCTATCATGAACGCGATAGCAGGAAGTGGTTTGAAACAAAAAAGAAATTCGAAGAATTTTCAACGACGATAATTATTGCTTTGCAATTCACCAATTGAAAACACTAGTAATGTTATAAATGTTTAAACGAACAGCTGATCCCGCGTTATATATGGAAGCCCCAGTGCGCAAAGATGATTCCGTCCGCGATTATCAATACTATTCCTATCATGCAATACAACCCGACCTACGATCGCGAATTGAACTTCAAGTTCAAGATACCAGTAAATACTTTTTGCCGTGTGAAGCATTTATTGAAATCGAGGGAAAACTCGTAACAAATGTTGCAGCTGATACACCATATGCAAATGATCAAAATATCCGAGTTGGTTTCGTCAACAATGGTATGATGGCGTTATTTGAAAGTGCAAGATATCTCATTGATGGAAAAGAAATTGAATCAATAGACCGCGAGGTTGATGTTGCAACAACAATAATCGGACTAGCAAGATACTCCGATGATTATACAAGATCGGCTGGTCCATCTATGATGTTTGCAAAGGATACTACAGATAACGCTGACCACCTTCAATACATTAAAGTGTTAACACCGCAAGACACTTCAGTTGATAATCAACGAGAAGCAACTAATCCAGAACGTCGAGCTAGACCCGGAGCTGCGTTTGATATTCTTGGAGGCGTTAATGGTAATTTCAATTTAGGATTTGCAACACGAAAATTAGCATTGCAAGAACAGCAGCGATATTTTTCATGTGCGATTCCACTTCATCATATATTTGGATTCTGCAGAAATGTAAGAAAGGTCATCTATGGAGCCAAACACACAATCGCATTAGTGCGAAAAGGCAATGACAATGATGCAATTTGGCGTACTGGTGCCGATGAAGGTAAAGTTGTTTTGAGTAAAATAGTATTATGGATGCCAGTAATGACTCCATCAATTACCACGGAAGAGCGGCTACTTTCATTTATGGAAACCGGTGGTCAATCATTGCTAAGTTGGCTAACAACAACGACTGATGCTAAAGAGGATAATGTTAATGGTACATTTACATGGCACCTGGCATCAAAACAAGGCGTTTCAGCTCCACGTCATATATTTATAGCGCTGCAGAATCGGAATCGATTAGGTTCCCAAGAACGCAGTCATATGATATTTGATCGGTTAGGGGTAAGTGAGGTTTCACTGAGATTAAACGGACAACAAGAACCATCTGAGGATATACAGCTTAATTACGGAAACAACCAAATAGCACGTGTGTATCATCGGATGCTGTCATATATGGGTCGTGATCAAAATGTTGATACCGGTTTGCAAATATCGCAACTCGATTTTAAGAACTTGTATCCAATTTATTACTTTTCACTGGAACATCTTGATTTAACAAGGCAATCCGTTGTTGACATACATTTTAGGGCTCGTATAGATCCTGGTGGTGTTGATTATAGAGCGGTTGCTGTTATTCTCAGCGACAAATCAATGTTGTTAGAAGGGGCTGGCGGACGAATGAGACTTGTTGATGCACCAGTGGAAAATCTGTAAATGTAAATGAAACTTGAAAAGTTTCCATAGGATTTCCCCAATTAGATCAATTGAAAGCATAAATGTGTTTTACAATAAAATGCCATATAGTGTTGTTAGTGTCAAGCTGACTGATGGTCAGGTCAAGAAATTAAAATCAAAATCCGCTAAAGAATGTGGAACAACAATAACGTTAAAACCAGCGCAGATGTCTGGCGGTACACATAAAATATCACTGACGGATCGTCAAATAAAACATTTCAATGATGCAATGAAAAATAAGCGAGGAGTTCAAATAGAATTTTCAAAAGCCGCAGTCGCCAACATGATAAAATCAGGTGGTATATTTCCATTGTTAGCCGCAATACCAGCATTAATTGCAGCGGCTGCCCCAGCGGTGGCGAAGGCGGCAGCGTTGGAAGCCGTTGGGACCGCAGCAGGGATGGCGTTGAAAAAGGCAACTGGTGGATCCACTCGTGGATCTGGGTATAACAAAAAGGGAAAGGGGTTGTACCTACCAGGAACCCCGTATTCATGGTACAGCGGCAAATCCGTGAACGGATCGGGTCTAAGAAAAATACCAGGAACGGTTTATTAGTTGAAAAATCTTCGATTTCCGAACCTATAGTTGAGGAACCTATGGTTCCTATGTCCAATTTTGATTTAATTGATGCTGCTAAAAAACTAGCGATAAAAAACTTCAGAGGGGTTTTTATGAGAGATCAATTACCGAGAAAACCAAATAACGTTGAAACCGGTATCATCAATCTTGATAACAGCAGCGGATCGGGAACTCACTGGGTTGCATACGCGATTGATCCACGTGGGATTGTCTATTTCGATTCATATGGGTTAGCTCCGCCAAGCGAGTTTATGCGGTATATAAATTCCTCGATGAAACTCAAAGGGTTTCCGATTTTTTATTCCACGCTGCCAACACAACAATTAAATGATCCACCGATATGCGGCCGTGAAGTATTAAATGTCCTCGCGGCGATTTCATTAAAATCCTTTGGATCTCCGTGGAAACCACCTCATCTGGTTGTAAACGAATACACGAGTGGGAAATTACAAGGATCAATAAATTGAAAACACAAGTTACGCTAACAATAATGATCGACATTTGGGGACAACCTCTGTCAATGTCGGAACCCACCGAGGAAACATCTGCAGGTTCTATCGAGGATGTAAAAAAAATAATTGAAGATGAAATCGCTGAGACGTTAAATTTAACAAGTGTTGACCCGAACGAAATAGTTGTATTTCAAGATCGCCAGGGTAAATTGAAAAGCAGTAATATATCCGTGAATGACATTTTGATACGGCATCGCGCTGCCGCTGAAAACTCTATTGCACTGTATTCCAACGATGGACAACTTAAACCAGGCGCACTTGTGTCTACGATCACCGACGCGATTGCTACCAACGAACGTGAGCTGAATGATTTTATACGAGGTTATAATAGTTTTCGCAAAAATGTCGTACATAAATTCTTTGGAACCCCGCTTGTGGTTGGCATGACTCTCGCTGAAATTAAAAACTATCTATCGCTATTCTTCGCTAACAAGGACGCGGGAAGGATGATGAATGAAAATGAAATCAAGGCAAATTATCTCGAGATTTCTAAACTAATAGAAGATCAAAAACCCACTAACGACGTCATTGTTAATTTTTTTGTAACCCCGCTTGTGGCAGGCATGACTCTCGCTGAAATCAGAGAGTTTATCGGCAAGCACACTCACAATGCCTACATCGTTAATAGTTTCTTTGGTGTCCCAGCTACATCTACAATGACTCTCAAAGATATTAATATGTTTATGGTGAGACAAACAACACTTAATACCATCGTGGATAAATTTTTAGGGAGAACACCTGTGTCTGAAACCACATCGTTGACAGGCATGACTCTTGCGGAAATTAAAAGCGCTATTGACAAACAAAAGCACACCAGCGATATTGTTAATAAGTTCTTTGAGGGCAGTAGCCTCCAAGATATCACGACGAAATTTTCTAACATCGACAACCATATTAAAACCCATGCAGAGCTTAAAGTTGAAGACCTTCTGGTTTCATTATTCTTCTCTAACAGGGAGCCAAGGAAGGTAATAGATCCTACCAGAATCACGGTAAATTATCTCGATATTTTCGACGATCTTTATAACCTGAAAAGAATATCTGAAAAGGTAAAGATTCCACATCACTACACGGGCGTTAAAAATATCGTGTATACGGTTAATCATGGAACCATGGATTGGATAAGAGACGGTTATACTACATTATCCATCGGTATCTTGGGTCTCCCCGGCATAGTGGGCCCTGACTACAAGCCAACATAGGCCGATGGTATCTACAGGCTAACGTGGATCTCTATCGATCAATTTAATATGATCGCGGACGGTAAAACCTACTCTGGTGGCACCGCCACGTTAATTATGAATGGTCGCAAAAAAAACTTTAATGTCGTCGCGGTTGATAGCTCCACCATTAGATCAAAAATAGCCTGGTGTTTAGAACTCGTAGCTCATTTTTCCGACTGAAGTACTAGCAATTCCCGCTAACGATGGCAAATAATTGAAAACACTAGCGGGTTTAAAATAACAATGATTTCATCAACGCAATGTCGCTATGATCAGGTCAGAGAATTTCAGACTAGACTCAAAACCCTCACTGAGGAGTATCAAATAAAAATAAAAAAATACCGACGAAGAATCACCGCAATTAATATTACTATGTACTCGGTGTCAAGCGTTCTCACTGGCGCCGGAATAATACTTGCATCGGTTACAATGATTGCCCCGGTCGTAGTTCCAATTTGCATTTCTGCGGTGGCTACAATCGGGGGTATATCAACCGGGATAGCAAAAAAGATATCATCATGCAGCCAGAGTAAACTGCAGAATTACTTAATTCAATTTCATATTGCATCAACCGCATATTCGCAGTTATCCCTGATGATATCGTCGTCACTCGATAATACAATTATATCAGATAGTGAATTCTCAGCGATGGTCAGTATTTTTGATTCAGCGATATCAAAATTAGAGCAACAACATGAATATAATAACAATGACAACACCGATGGAATCAGAAAACACGAACCCAAAAACAAACCCAAAAACCAAAATGATCTCAATAATCTCAACCATACCAGATTGTGAGTTCTCAGTGATGGTCAGTATTTATGATTCCTCGATACCAAAATTAGAAATAAATCATGAGTATAATAACAATGACAACACCGATGGAATTACTTCAACAAATAGTGGAGAACACAAACCCAGTACAAACAAGCATGATATCAATAACATCAACGAGTCCTGAATTTAGTGTGAACTTCCCTTCTCCGATTCCAGTGCGTGAGATCGCGCTGGCAAAATTACGAGTATATCATAGCTGGCCTAATATCAGATCGGTTGCATTTGGCGGTCAGCAACCCAATAACGCAATGGTGTTCTCGTATAAGAATAAACCCGATGGTACTCCAGAGTGGGAAATTGTTTCGTTACCAACTGGGTCGTACCAAATTAAGCAAATCAATGCTGAAATTCAGCGTAGAATAAAATCAATCACTGGAAAAGAATCAAAAATAGCTATTAATCTTCATCAACCGACGCTCTCGTCGTTGATCGAAATAAGCACAGAGGGATACATTGTAGATATATATAACAGCTCGTTAAGAACAGTGTTAGGATGGCCTGAAAAACCACCGGAAAATTCCACCGCCGACTTAACCACGGACGTACAATCATATCATGAAATCAATCCCAGTTATCGAGATAATTTATCTGATATAAGAAAAGGAAGAATCGCCGATAGATTTATATTTACCAACAAAGACACATTGCAATGGGATTTTATCATTAAAAGAACAACCGACTCATCTGTTACTATTTCATTTACGCTAACTGACGTCCGTGGTTATTTTAATGAAATTAAACAATTATATGAAACACAACTAGAACAACTACGGAAAACAAAATCGCAAAAACATGTTGAAATAATAAATCAACTTATATCTGATATGGAATATATCTATGAACTAATTATTCAAACAATAATTAATGACAACAGCGACAATAAACAACGATTCCTAACCGATTACAATATCACAGAGGACACTCTGCGTAATTTCAAGTTTCCCGGGTACAAAGCTGATGAACTAGCAAGAATTGTTAAAACCGATATCAAGGCGCTACAAAAATCAGATTCAACTGTCCTCTTCAGGTATAATAATGATCCAGATGGTGGCGGTAGGCATATCGCTCCGTTCAACGTGAATATTTCAACGGTGATTGCGCTCAATTTAGTATGTGATGCAATTGAAGGAAGCTATCAAATTAATCTAGAGCAATCAAATCAAGCTCAGCAGGGATATATTCTTTATTCATTTGCACCAACAGCTCCTCCAGGATTCCTAATTATTGAAAACCCAATTAATCCTGTCTACATGCGATGCCATAATAATTCGTTAACGAGAATTAATTTCAAACTCACCGACCAGTCAAATAATTTAATTGATCTACGCGGTGAGGTGTTAGCGATTAGTTTGTTTGTGAGATCCTAAATGATTTTCGTCCTAAATAAATAAAAACACTAAAAAGTCTTTATTAGGGTGATCTTTCTTGGAATCAAATGCAGCCTGCTTTATGTAAATCATTGCAGACCAGCGTTGGAACCTGAATCACCAATGCACAACCTTAACAGGATATACTTTAATTTTCTAGACAAAATACTTGAACAAAATGATGATTGCTCTTGCATTTGGCTGTTTGGAAGATCTCGGGGATCTGAGTGATATTGGACTCACTTGGACGCACTTAGTATACTTGTTTTCATAAAACTCCAAGTTGGAGAGGAGTGACCTGTGTAGAAATTGAAATTGGAATTTAATAATGTAAGCTTTTTAATTAGTATTGTGATTATCAAGTTACTTTTTGAGAGTAATGTAGTAAAATTGAATGTTCTATTGTTTTTGAAAAAGAAAGATTTTTTGAATGAATGGATGTGAAATTCTTCAAACCTTAAAATGCTTTGACTAAGTATTTTTGTCTTTACCCTTTTTTTAAATAATGGCTCCAACTTCAATGATCAGAGTTGCAGCTACATCAAATTGTAAGTGAAATGCAAGACTCAGTGAAGTGCGTTATAAATCTAGATTTTATGAAAAGGGAGTATATTTTTCTGTAAACACGTTATTAAATTTAAAATCATCAAGAAAATGACATAAAAGCTATTTGCATTATTATAGATATAAAAAGTGTCAGTTTTCATCAGACTTGGAAATATTAGCAATCAGTTTTCAGATTTAAACACAGTACAATGCTTGTTTAGAAAACATTCTGACATTGAAATCATATTTTAAAAGTGTAACAAAAGCCAGGAATATATATGGTCCATTACTGATTTCTACTTTATCTTATGATGAAATTTTCATTTAGATATTATTTTACAATAAATGTCTTGTTCTAGTTTATATACATGATTTGGGGAGAAAAGTAGCAATAGTTCTGTGACTATAATTGTATCTTTGATAAAAAAATATAATTCCAGGACCTAGGAAGTAAATGGCATAAAGTATTTTGTGTCCGTGAATATTATTTTTCATTTTTCTTTATGCCACAGCATTAATATTTTTTCTTTTGATAATTTAAAAGATATTGGATGACATTTAAATGCTGTTGTTTAAACGCGGAGATGAGTGTGCACAGCTATGTTTGATGAATGTATTGACTGTAATGTAAAGTGTCGACTTTCATCTTTTCTACATGGTAATAAAAGATAAGACATGCAATTACATATCGTTGCATTTGTTTTCTTTTCCATCCTTTTCCAGGCATAAAATCCTTTGTTTGTTTACAGCTATTTACTGTTCATTATGACAACGTTTAGTAGTTTATGTGGTTTATATATCTTATATTATGAGTGGGTCTTTATGAGTGTTTATGAGTGGGTCTTTATGAGTAGGTCTTTACGAGTGTTTATGAGTGGGTCTTTATGAGTGTTTATGAGTGGGTCTTTATGAGTGTTCATGAGTGGTTCTTTATGATTGTTTATGTGGGTCTTTATGAGTGTTTATGAGTGGGTCTTTATGAGTGTTTATGAGTGGGTCTTTATGAGTGTTTATGAGTGGGTCTTTATGAGTGTTTATGAGTGGATCTTTATGAGTGTTCATGAGTGGGTCTTTATGAGTGTTTATGAGTGGATCTTTATGAGTGTTTATGAGTGGGTCTTTATGAGTGTTCATGAGTGGGTCTTTATGAGTGTTTATGAGTGGGTCTTTATTAGTGTTTATGAGTGGGTCTTTATGAGTGTTCATGAGTGGATCTTTATGAGTGTTCATGAGTGGGTCTTTATGAGTGTTTATGAGTGGATCTTTATGAGTGTTTATGAGTGGGTCTTTATGAGTGTTCATGAGTGGGTCTTTATGAGTGTTTATGAGTGGGTCTTTATGAGTGTTTATGAGTGGGTGAGTGGGTCTTTATTAGTGTTTATGAGTGGGTCTTTATGAATGTTTATGAGTGGGTCTTTATGAGTGTTTATGAGTGGGTCTTTAAAGCAGAGGAAACTTTGATCTTTAATGAGTAACAACTTGTTTTCCACATACCACGACAGGAATGGGGCTGGTAACCTAAAATACAAAGCAACTGTGTATTGCTGTACAAGCCTTGACATTAATAAAGATATCAATGTATAATACTCGTGTAGTGGTTCATTACTTGTAATCTAACATGCAAATAATAATGATAATGCATTTTTTTGGGATTTTAAAGCATAACGAAGGTATTTTGCCAATGCCATCTTTTTGTCCATATATTCCAAGGAACCCAAGATGGACTAAAGTTTTTACCATTCCAGATCACTCATACCTCACTTTTGTCTGCATGGGGTCAAAGATTGAATCAACTAGCATAGGTACGTTAGAATGCTTTAAAATAGTTTCAGGTGGGTCAATGGTTTTGCTTGTTCATCGTGGATTCTTCCATCTACCAGGTATACTGGCTGCTATGTATAGTCTTTATACTCCAAAATGGCGTTAAACCCAACCCAATAAATCTTATCTCAGATATTTAGTTTCAACCCAGTAAGTTTCGAAGGAGTTCATGGAATGGATTTTTGTAAAATCTGAGATGCTTGATGTTAAGAGGAGCAAAGTCTATATAATATGTTACCTTTTTCTGTCTCGTGTAGAATTGGTCTGATGTTCTTACCAGAATGTTGTGATGGGTGGCTAATGGTGGCAACTGGTTAGCCATAGAATGCATACCTGTGGTAGTGATAATTTTCAACCTGATAAGGCCTTGAAGTACAGTTTATATATAAAATGAAAACCTTGTAAATTAAGAATGTTAATTTGATTTAACCATTACTTTTATATAGCTCTACGGATCATAGATCAGAGGAGTTTATGGGATGGTCTGTTACCTGTCATTGGTCTGTTACCTGTCATTGGTCTGTTACCTGTCATTGGTCTGTTACCTGTTATTGGTCTGTTACCTGTCATTGGTCTGTTAGCTGTCATTGGTCTCTTACCTGTCATTGGTCTCTTACCTGTCATTGGTCTCTTACCTGTCATTGGTCTCTTACCTGTCATTGGTCTGTTAGCATAAGATTATTTTTGCTGCATCGACTCAACTTCTTTGATGGTTACCTTTACAAATAAGAGACACATTCACTACAAGGTCTAGTTTGTCTTAAATAAAAATGGTGTTGCTTCGATATCTATGTAAAGGGATATCTTGAAAATTGTATTATTGCTACTCTTTCTCAATGAATGGTCATAATAATCTAGTGTTTTCATTAAAGAGATGTAAAGATGCAGGCTTTGTATGCATACAGTTAGCAATGCTAATTATAAACTTTAGTATTTTAGTAAAAGAATGATGGGGCAGAATTTGTCTCAAAAAAACTGTGTTAAGTCATTGCTTTAGTCATACTACATGGATTGAAACGGGAGGAGCAAGTCGTCAGTGGTCAAATAGATATCACAATTATCAACTAGTAACTCCAAACCCGTCCAGAAAGGAATGATTAATTAAATTAACCGAATAAGTTGGAAAATTTAGATAAACATAGATTTCATGTTTTTCATTGTCCAGATTCGTTTTTAACGTTTCAAAAGCCCTTCACTTGATTTTCCAACAGTTGAAACTGTTTGAGTATGCATACTCATTCTAGCAGAAACTGTCTCCAAACAAAATTATCAGATTTATTTTACATTTTAGCACCAGGGTTACATTGACTTTGATCATCTCAATCAATCTAGTTGAATAATATGTATCAGATTAAAGACTATTACAAATTTGAATAATATCAGTCAGTGGTGTATGTATGTTTTGTAATGGCCAAGCTAGGTCAAGATGATTAATACTACACTGGAAATGACACCATGGATGAGTATACGATTCCCCAACTGACTAATGAGGAACCCCGAGTGGCCGAGTGGTCTAATGCACTGTCCGTTACGAATCATTGCCATCTCACCTCTGTCTGCGTGGGTTAGAGTCTAAGATTCGGCTAATGAAGTTATGTGAGAAAGCTTGCCAGTAACTTCTTGTAGTCGGTGGTTCTTTCCGGGGGTTTTCCGAGGTCTTCCTCCAATATTTATACTGGCCGCCATGTATAGCCTATATTGTGCTTAAACATGGCGTTGAACCTTACAAAAAATCCCAACTGACTAATGAGGGAAGAATGGAAGAAACCATAATTCTTGAGTAATTTTCAAACATAAGCTGATTTGTATAGTATAAACCTTGAATAACCATGAGTCTTGTTGTGTGTATACTTATCCAGAATATTATCATTGCCTTCAGGTATAGTTTTGTACATTATTATTATCATGTGCGGTGCATGTCCAGAAATTTAACAATGTCATCATCATCACGGTGCAGAGCCTGGTGTCCACTGCGAAACTTTGTCAGTGGACAGATGTTAAGTGTTTGACATGGTGTGAAGAGCTTCACAGCAACTAGAAGAGTTAGCGGCCTGGCTACAGTGGACATGGTTGACAGCACAATGAACCTGTCCTGTCAGAAAGTTATGCATTGTGGTCCACAGATGACATGGAAGGTTGAAGCCAGGATGGTAGACAGATGGCTCAGCTACAAGGGAGTAGTTTACTACATATGTTGAAGACCACTCGATACTCCATGCCGAAATAGGTCTCATATCCTCCATCATCAAACCAAACCAGATTGGGAATCTTGAAGTCAAGCAGACTGCTGGATGTGAGGTGATGTCCATGTATGGTGGAATTTTCTCACTACATAGACCTTAGCCAACGCTTTTGTGGTGACTTCCTGGTGACACAGCTATGTATGAGTAATGTAGCTGAGTAACGGCAGCCATTTTAAATAAGTAGGACATAGTGTTCCAGAGATTATGCAC
This sequence comes from Unio delphinus, assembly GCA_029339505.1. Taxonomy (NCBI): domain Eukaryota; kingdom Metazoa; phylum Mollusca; class Bivalvia; order Unionida; family Unionidae; genus Unio; species Unio delphinus. The sequence goes on from JAQISU010000066.1 coordinate 3,961,080, forward strand.
ACAGTTGTGTTGAGCTGGACATCAATTAACTTGGTGTGTGATGATCAAGCGAAGACAGGAGTACAATACTTGGCTTTCGAATAACAGAGGGCCTGTGCTGATGTCTTGAGTGTCTGAGCACTAGCGCCCCAGGTTGATCCAGTCAGTTTGAGAAGTTTGTTTTGAGTGCTAAGTTTTGCTTGAGTTTTCTTAGGTAGACTATCAATGATTTGTCTAGAGATACACTAAGGTATGTTGGTGTTTGGTCATGTTTTATTTTCTGTCCACTGAGGAGGATGCAAGGCTCATGGTTCGCATCTTCATTTTTAAGGTGGAAGATGCTGGAGACTGTTGTGCTTGGCTCTAGACGCCATGTCTAGAAGAAGTCCATAACATCGTCCAAGTCCTTATTCATTGCCCCTTAAAGCTCAACAAAGGAGCGACTTTGGGTGTCGAGAGCAATATAATCTGCATGCATGAAGCTGCGTGATTGTGTTGGAGGTAAATCATTGATATAAACATTGAACAAACTTGGCAAAATAACAGTACATTAGTCTGTCCTCCATGAACTGCAGCTCTTTCTAATGTGCTATCTGAAGCACCTGTTGCAGAGAAACAGCTTAATAAATTCAACTATCCAGGAATACTCTGCAAATCTTCAACAACATCCCTGCATACCAGACAATGTCATATGTAACTGTTCGATTCAAAAGAAACTTTTTAGAATCAGTACCTTAAAACAGGATGAAAGCAAGGAGATCAACCAATAAATCGCCGCATTGTTGGGATCTTTTACAGGCTTTTAGATCACAATAATCTTTACCTGGCACAACAAAGTCAGCATGTACGTTTCCCTAACAACCTGGAGCTTCAGGAACATAGCGGACTTAAGGTTAGGGTGTATGCTATTATCAAGTGTCAGAGATCATCATCACCCAGTGTCTCACAAATTGTATGCTGATGACACTCAAATATACAAGTCTAGCCATCCAAATGAAGTTGATGCTGCAATCCAAGGAATAGAGAGGCATATTTCTGATGTGAAATCATGGATGATATGTAACAAGCTGTATATGAATGATGATTAAACCGAGGCTATTCTGATCACAACAGCAAGACTTTCTCATTCACATCCTTTACCTCAAACAAGTAATATCAGCAACACCAACAATAAATTTATGCAGTCTGTATGAAACCTAGGTGTTACTCTAGACAGTACTCTCACATTGCACCACCATGTCATGAACATATGCAAGGCTGCATATCTTGATCTGAGATGCATCGGCTTCGTTCACAAATATTTTTCAGTTAATGCCACAAAAACACTTGTGTTCATCAGTACTTTCAAGACCGGACTATTGTAACTCAATTCTGTCTGGTTCCTCACAACACCTAATCCAGAAACTTCAAAACACAGATGCTTGGATCATGTTAGATTACCTCGATCAGAGCACACATCACCACTGCTGTGTATGCTATACTGGCTATTCATTTGATCCATAATCAAACACAAAATTTGTTCTCTGTGCTATGTTTCACTGACAGACTTCAGTCCAACAGACCAATCTGGCCTGACCCATGTGTACACACCAGCACGATATTTACATTCCTCTACTGTCATTCATATACTCATTGTTCCCACTATGAAAACGAAGACATATGGACAACGTTCTTTTGCTTACCAGAGCTTGGCAGTGTGGAACGAATTTGCCCATTGAAATTAGACACAAAGATACAGTGGTCCCTTGTAAGAGTGCTCTTAAAACTCACCTTTTTCGACTGCAGGATCAAACTTAGAGACCTATTAATGTTCTGCACCTTAAATGTTTTCATCATGTTTTTGTTCCAAGTGTTAAATTAAGAATTAATTAAGAAATTAAACATTGTATTGAGAATGTCAAATTGGTGAAGACAATATTCATAAGGACAAAAAACATTGTTGACCTATAATTTAAGAAAATGAATTATATATCAGCAGTGTAGATACATTTCTCTATATGCATTTAGCCTCATAAAAATAATTTAAAAAAGAAAATAAATATATAAATAAAAGTATTTGTATGTGAGGATAACACACTCACTTGATCATATAACTGAATTCATATTATAAATGATATAAAATGTTGTTTGCTTGTAAAACAAATGAAAGGTAGAATTCATATAATTTAGTAGATAGTAAGGTATTAAAATTCCTGAAAAATATTGCTTTGTGCTTAAACAAACGTTAATTAAAAAAAATTACTGTCACAAATACAGTACATGTATTGCCAAAATCTTAAAAATCTGTACGGAAAATTAATAATCTAAACAAAACAAATCAATAAATAAAGGTCACAATAATTGTGAGAGCTGATAAGCTGACTGCCCACAGTGCCTGATACTTCTGACTAAACCCTACAACCAACTGTGCCCACAAAGTTTGTTAGAATGTTCGAACAAACATAGCATCAGTTCCTTTTATGGATTTAGTTAATTTTTCCATTGATTATATCACTATCTTTATCGACTCTATATTTTACACATTACTTCATTACGATCGTATTGCCTCAAAATATAAAATCAGGTGTGTTTTGTTATACATATACCTTGTTTTACAGTGTCGCTCATTGCAATGGATCGGAATGTGTGCTCAGTTATGCACGTTTACAATATCACCGAGTTAGACCGCGTGATACACAAAGTAAGCATGTGTTTATAGAAAATAAAATAAGAGAAAATCAAAATTAAATGCAATGACGAACAAACCTTACCAGTTGGGCATATAAATACATTCAGAAAGTATCGTAAAGTCTTAAGTGGCTAACTAAATTTTGTCTTTTGACAAATTATATGGGATTCCAAACGACGACTTTGATACTCCATATTTTCGATAACTGAAAAACATTATTATATTATAGTATATATTAACGTTAAGGTATTTGACTGGTAATGCAATGATCAAAGCAAACGGAAACCGATTGAGGATGCTTGTTTAGACCAATAAGAAGGTCTCTGCTTTTTTTTCTACCTGAAGTATTAGACCGCCTTTCCAAGATGCGATAGGTAGTGGGTTTGATCCCCGGCCGCGTCATACCAACTACTAACACAAATGGTACTAACAACTGCCTCGCTTGGATCTCAGAATTATGATGTTAATGTTAGGACTGGTTGGGCTGGTGTCAGTATTACGTATAGTCAACTCGGCCCAGATTGGACCGTAAATAAGACAATTCGGCCCAACTTTAAAGACAATTCGGCCCAACTCAAAAGACAATATTTGATATGGAGCAAATATGTAGTATGTAATTGTGAAGAAAAAGCAAACCCAGGAATGGGTCTAAGAACTTTACTTACTTTCATATACTCCATAAGTTAAAAGATCTAGAGTTTGATGCGACGTTTAATTTTTACAATACTACTACTACGTCTATCACTTCTACTACCACTATTACCACTGCTACTACCACCACCACCACTACTACTACTACTACTACTACTACTACTACTGCTACTACTACTACTGCTACCACTATTACTATTGTGACCATGACGCAGAATAAACTAATGCATTGCATGATAGATGAGTTCAATAATTTCTAAGTTTTCCTGGTCCTGGTGGCTACTAACACAATAATTTGCAGATACATATGTTGGACGTATACATGCACGTTCTTCGTTATAAATAACAAACATGTACATCTAATTCATATGGATCAAGGGAAATAAATCCTACCATGCATGATGCTTTTTGAAAAATCCATTATTATCTCACATTGTGTCACTGACTTGGGTATCTAGGTCAGTTTATCAATCTGTAACGTTAAAGGCAGCAGTCATATGCTTGTCATATGACAGTCGGATAACCTAGTGGAAACATAAGGGATTTTGCTGGTATATATTCTTTTCGAAGGCTTCCTGTTTGCCAATATTAAAAGTTTGAAAACATAGGCCAGTAAAACGTATTGTTGTTGATTTTACATTTGACTAAAACCGACATAACCCAAACGAAAAGTACTCTCCAAAAATGGCGGCGAGACAACAGCAGTTTGCCTGCGATCTTTGTGGTCCGAATAATTTGGCATGCAGTAGATGTTTGGATTGCGAGGAGAATTTGTGTCAGACTTGTTGTTATGGTCACGAAAGATCGAAAGGGACTAGGCATCACAAAATAGGTGATTTTGGAACTCTCGATAGAGCAACGATGGGCAAAATTCGACAACGTATATTTTGTGATCAACATCTGGAAGACGAAATCAGGCTTTTTTGCATAGACTGTAAAGTACCTATTTGTTTAATGTGCAAAGTAGTAAATCATGCAAACCATACAAGTAGAACTGTATCGGAGTATGCAGCTGAAAGGAAGTGGACCCTAAAGAGCAAGAAGGACGAATGCTTGGATAAACTGAGACGTATGAATGATTCCAAAGCAATGGCGGAGGAACTTGATAGAAAATTTAATGATGCGGAGCGGGAAGAAATTAAAGCAGTTGAAGAACAGCATTTAAAGTTGAAAAAAGTACTCGAGCAAGAAGTGGCAAATGTGAAAAGCAGAATAAAAAAGATTTATCACAACCTGAGACAGCAAATCGCAGTTTTCAAAAAATGTGTGGAGGATGAATTGGTGACCTGTTATAAGGCACAAGAATATGCAAACATATTAACAGATCAAGGGACAGACATTCATATCATAAGAAATAGTCAAAATCTTGAACAGTTCATTTCGGCATCCTTATCAAAGACGGATCCAACACATACTACAGTCCTTAAAAACAAACTCTTTTCGCCAGCCCCAATAGACGCACGTAAACTGATTCCCTTAATAGGCAAAATCCAAAATTCTACTGACGCTGTAAGTATCACTTCTCTCACAAGTAAGTATCTCTTCTCTTTGATGACTTAAGTAGTGTTTGTAGTCTTAACATAAATGCTAAGACATTTTCCTTCTTTGAACTAAATTAAGTCCCTACATAGATATTCCTGAAATACGCCGATTGCTCTGCCTTTTTATATATCTCAAAAAACTGAATAGCAAAGAAATACCACCCACCTCCATAACAAAAACCAACCAAGAAGATAACATTTGTTGTCAGCACATATTTTTTTATAACTTTGATGCCTATATAAGTCAGCTAGGAAATCATTTATTGAAGTTTTTAGAACATCAGAGAATTATAAATAAGACTATGTGTACAGAAGTAAAAAAATTGTATTTCTTGTGTAAGACATTGACACAATTACTATACTATCTATTTGTTATGCAAAAGTATAGTATAAACTCAGAACTAATGTACCATAGTGTGTAAGGGTTACGTTTTAGTCCATATTTTAACATATACGTATATAAACATCGGTTCCTATGAGTTGGAGGTCTTCTGACAAACAAAATAAACCCAACCTTACAAGATATTTACATTATTTGTTGACTCTAAGAATGCATTTTAATTTTATAGAGGTAAATTAGTTTTTATTGTCTAAGGTGTTTGCTAATAATGCTAAAATGATTATATGATTTTCACATTTTATTAGGTAATATAAAATGTGTCAATATTTGCTTATCTTTGTCGATTAAAAAGTTAGGATCATTTACAGATGACTTGGTTTACGGAAAACACATAGCACTAGATACCTAGATAAAATCAACCAATAGCAGATATAGTATATTAACATCAGCCATGAAGGTTCGCCACGATATTTATGAAGTTTAACCAACACATTCACATGATCAGATCATTATATCAAGAAAAATCATGTGCTGGTGTTGATGTTTCAACTTTGCTTATACATAAGACCACAACTTCATAAGACCAAATTTTCAGGTGGCATGTAAAAGAAACTATTGAAACAAGCCTTTTTAGTGCATATTCTAATCACGAAGGTCTTAACTTTCGATACGACCTGCTACGTCTGGAAATCAACGTAGAAGTTGACGAATTTGTTGTAATTTCGTTGTTGTAACTTCGTTGTTATAAATTGAAGAAAACAGAACAAATGAGTTAGCATGTGAATAAAACTAAATAAGACCTTTTGAAAGTGCTCAACCTGTTCCCCAGTTGTCAAAGAGATAAATATATCCAGGCATTTACATATCTCAATATAGTACACATATTGTGGTCGTTCGAAGTAAATTTCTATGGAATAATGAAAATATATACACATGATATGTTTTTTTATGGGCATAGTTTAACTGACTGACTGATCAATAATTAGTCGCGTAATGACATTCGGTCTTGTTCGACTTTCCTAAAGCCAGCACCGCTGTTGTTTATTTTAGTTTATCGTCGGGGTGGGTGTGGGGAATGATCCAGCTTCTGAACTCTCCATTGCATCCACCACATGCTTCTCAATCAGGCAAGCGAAATAACCATGTCTGGAAGCGGAATTACGAGAAATGTCCTGCTGGGGCACCAATCGACAGCACCCTTACACTGAAACTCCTTGTTTTTAGATCAGATTCTGACCAGCTATATAATTTGTGCTGTTAATAACACTTGATTCTGAGTATGTCACACTTGTAATTAGAGTTATATAATCCTGTGTTTTCAAATGTTTAATCACCGACACAAATGTTTAAGAAATGAATTCGTGTACGTAGCGCAGTTTAAGATCTCAAAAAAGTACAACTGGGTTGGAGTAACATTACATTTGTTTGTGATCTTAATCAAGAGTAAATTGCTTCAAATAAAGTTTAGAAAGATACAAAATTAGTAAAGGTAACACCAAATTGGCTGATGCTTTATCTGCTCGGTAAATGGGCGCACCCGCCCATCCACGACTCTCTTAAATTCTATGAAAACATCCGGAGATAGACCCGAAGACTGCTAGACGATTTACTACAGCCAATTCTGGCATATCCTTGGTCTGGAGACAAACTAATAACGCTGGACAAATCTGAAACTGCTATCCGGAGCGGTCGTCGCCCAGGTCAACAAGGACCACATCTGCCGTTGTCCACCAGGATGGAGGTGACAAGTGCGCTACTGGTATTTTGCATGAAATCAGAGTGAGAGACAGCATCGCCAACACCACATGGAACATTAGAACTCTGGCTCAAATTGGAAGACTCGAAGAGTTGACACATGAGATGGAAGATGGAACTACACATGTCACATTCTGGGACTCTGTAAAATCTGATGGAATGCCCTATGAGAAAACCAAACCGAACATTTGCATATATTCTACTTTAGTGAACAGTTTGACAAATCCATGTAGGCTTTCTTGTAAACAAAGCCATCAAGGGATCTGTGCTTGAGTGTCGCCCCTTATCTAACGGAATGATATCCATTCGTCTGAAAGCGTCTACCTTTAACATCACAATTTTCCAAGTCAACTACTGATCATGATGATGCTTCAACTACTGATTATGATGATGAAGAAATAGAGGACTTTTACAACACACTCCAAGGTATGATAAACATGGTAAGTTAAAAAAGATATCCTCAACATCCAAGGAGATTGGAATGCAATGTTGGCAAAGATAATCTATAAGACTGGGATGATCATTGTGGAACTTATTGCAATGAGATCACCAATGAAAGAGGGAGGCGGCTGCTCGAGTTCGCAAGCTATAACAGCTTGGTACTAGCTAACATCCTGAAGAATATAAAGCTTCACGATGCTGGACATGGCACGCACCAAATGGCATTCATCATAACCTTATCGACTACATACTAGGTCAAAATTGTTACGGATCTGGCATACATGCAGCAAAAACAAGGAGGTTCCCAGGTGCTGGTGTTGGGAGGGATCACGGCCGCTTGATTATGAACTTCCGAGTGCGGCTGAAGAAAATTAACAAGCTGAAGAACATCAGGCTCAAATTCACCCTTGAAGAACTAAATGAACCTAACATTCACAATTCAATTGCAGGTAAATTTACTCAACTCTTTATTATCGATGTTAATGTTAAAGTGATGACAGTCATGCCAACAGCTGTCAAGGACGTCATTGGCTTTCATTGTCCAAAGGACAAATCATGGGCTACAGAAAATATTGGAAGTTATGTGAGGCCCTACGAGACATAAAAACACACCAGACACACACACGGGCATTTGAGTACCGAGAAGTAGAAAATAATATCAGACAAACCTTGAAGAGAGCTATAGAAGATTGGATTAGACACTAGTATTCAGAAATAGAGAGCAGTCTGATACAGAATAACATCAAAAAGTCATTCCAAATTGTGAAAGACCTCACCAGATGGAAGCAACCAAGAGTCAGTACTATTGAATACGAAAAAGGAAAATATCTCGCAGAAGCGAATGACACTACAAAATCATGGACTGACTATTGGAAATAAATCTAAATCAATCAGTCAACAGGACACCCAGAGGTGCTTGAAGTTCCAATATCCTCAAATGATGATGATTTCCCCATTCTCAAAGAAGAGATGGAGTCAGCAATAAGAGTACTGACGACCGGGAATGCAGCTGGAGTAGACATCATCCCAGCTGAACTGAAGAATGGGTGGAGGGGGAATCAGTCAAAGAGCTACTAACACAATTCCTCAACAGGATCTGGCATAGAGGTTATTGGCTTACACAGTGGACCCAATCACTGATTATAGCACTCCCCAAAAAGGCAATCTCCATCTGTGCCAAAATTACAGAACTGTCAATTGGATCAGCCATGCTAGTAAGGTGATACTGAAGATCATCTTAAACAAAATGAAACCACAAACAGAATAATAATCGCTGATGAAGAGGTTTGGTTCCGGAGTGGAAGAAACGCAACAGAACAAATATTCAGTCTTAAGCAAATGTCTTAAGATATGCGAATTATGCAATTAAGATTCTGACAACCCAACCTTCAAGTTCATTGTACAGTCATTCTGTGATTATTCAAGGTTATCGGATTTTATTCGGAATATTCTAAACATTTGTACTTGGCATATAAACAGTTGTGATTTTGGGGATTTAATTAAAAAAATGTCTTTAGAACGTTTACTTTATATTCTATCAAAGTAAATTATTTTTTTATTTTGCTAAATTGTTGAATTTGCTTAATAACTCTACATAGTCGACATACTACTGAAATGTTTATATTATCAACTATTTTACAAGATCATTATATTATCAGTGGATGACCATATCTACGGTCATTAAAACAAATTAGTACCATATATGCAAACATTCACTGGTTCGTAAGCTGCGTTATTGCACATGTAAAGAAAGAACCATTACTATATTAATGTGTGTACCATGTCTTAATATAAATACGTTTGCTTATTACAACATAACGATATATATATTGTTCTGAATATATATCTCTCACATTAAAGAAAGTTTACCAGTATTGCATTGCAGTATAAATATGATAACATCTTTCAGTGAATTCGGCACATTTCACATGTTTGTTAATTCATGTCACTCATTCACCATATATATCAAAAACTTACTTCATGCCATGCTTCTAACAAATTTAAAAATGGCCATAAATAAATAATGTGCGTAGAAGGCTGTACTAATTTTAATGAATATTTTCACTATTTAAAGAGGAAAGTTTTAATATCATTTATTTAGTTTCCCGTATCTCACTCTAACTGCTTTTAAATCATAAAAACAATAAAATATTCTGTGCTGGACTTGATTTCGAACGAATATGCACTAATATACATTATTCCACAAACTGTGTTTATCTCAGCTGAGAGTACTTACCTATTCATAAACAGACTGAAACTAAATTATATTTTCCATATTAAGCAGTAATTCTTTGGTATTTATTACAGTATGTATCTATACCGATCACCACAGTACGGACCATCAGGGTCCTATGAATGGCGCTGACCAGTAACTGAAGCCTAGAACCAGGGCTCAAATAATAGCTTTAGTACTTTTGTAGGATGAACAAAGCTTGCCAGTAGGACGAAATGACAGATCAGTAAAGTTTTAACAGCAAAAATGCCGACAAACAGAAAAAAGAGGAGCGGAGGAAAGAAGCCCAATTATGGGCTAATAACAACTCCGTACCTATTGCTGTTGACCAAATATGATGGAACAAACTTCCATTTGGTCATTTGTAGCACATAGCTTTGCATTTATTTGGTAGGCACTTTTACCAAAATAGTTTTCAATTCGGGAGATAGGAAACTTCTAAATTTCTTTGATGTGTGACTATTTACATGTGTGACTTATACAGAATTCGCAGTAGGTAACGCCCCATAATATAACTGGGCAGAATTTGACTTAAGGACTCCCTTGGCGTAACCTTACCTGATGTTATATCTAGCATCTGAGACTTGTTCCTACGTTCTCTGTTCGGACACCAAACGACAAATGTAGGCCGATTATCATTTGTTCATTCCTGTGCATTACGAGTATAAACAGGTCAGTAAGGGCGTAATTACACTTTGTCTTGAATTTAATTAAGTAGCACAATTTGTGTGCATCAAAGTGTGATCGGTTTCAATCTATTCCACTTCAAGTAAATATTCCACTTTGTGGAATAAACTAGATACTTTAATATTCTAAGGGCAAAAAACGTCATTAATCAAATATTGTAACGTATCAGTCTCGCAGAGTCGCAGTGAGTCAAGCTAGTAGGAACTTCAACGATGAAGTTAAGCAGAACATAGAAACACAGCTATAAGAACGTTTAGTTGCTAGCCAATGCTATAATACCGACCACAGCACTACGGGTCATTAAGACCCTAAAAAGGTGCTAGATATTAGCTGAGGCCTACTAACCTAAGTCCAAACGAACACCAATCTTACGGACATGAGATAACCAAAGTGTGCCAGATAGACGAATTATTGATTGATTGTTTTTTTAAGCGGCGCACCAGCACATTTAAGCTATTTAGCGCCATACAATAGGTTGTCTTTATACATGTTTAAAAATACTAAGTGGTTTAATATCGACCAGTGATATAGAAACCCAAATAGTTCGAAGTAAAATGGTAAGATATTGGTAACAGTAAAATATGAAGCCTCCCAATCAACGGGAGATGTAAATGGTTTATGTTGATGAAAAGATGTTGAAAATAAGAGGTCGTATTTTCAATAAATACAAATGCTCTAGACGATGACACACAAGTTGTTGTTTAAAATATAATATTTACTTCCTTCAGGAAATCTTAAATACAGGTGAAATGTATAGAATCAAAAAGTACCTTCACGTCATGTACATTTTAGTACTTATAATACTTATCACGCATAGGTTGCAGGTTGGAACATTCGGCCATAAAGTGCTTAACACTGAATTGTTCATTGCATGAAACCCACTCTGGTGGATCTTCACCTTTCAGTATGTGGGAGTGGGTTATATATGTATGACCAGTTCTGATTCTTGCAATGATTACCTGCTCCCTACAGGTGGTTCTGTAGGAACGAGTCCATTCTACCAATGCTGGTTTGATGGCATGAAATTTGTTATCCACTGCATCATCCCATGCTGCCTGCTACTTCCTGCGTAGGTACCCTTTGATATTAGGCATACAATCAGTAAATGGTAATTTCAAATCAGATTGTTTTTGGGATAGAGCTGTCTAAACAGCGCGGTCTGCTTCTTCCTTACCTTTAATACCAATATAGCTAGATAACTAACAGTATACTATATTGTAGGAGGTACTAAGCTCCGTATTTTTGACGAGGAGATTGACTAATAATGGATTATCCAGGTTTATATTGTGTTGTGACTGAATCACTGATAGTGAATCACAGAAGATAATGCTATTTAAAATATGTTTCTGTTCGATACATTTCAGAGCAAGGTCTATTGCTCTGATTTCGGCTGAACAAATTGACCCATCATTTGGCAAATGAACTTTGTGTTTGCTACTAAGAAAGGCTGCAGCAACTTGTCCATTAACCCTTGATCCATCAGTCTAAAATCGTTGAGGAGTTCATGAGATGTTTCCCCCTCCTGTAATATAAAAATCACTTTGGGTTGCTTAAGGAACCAAGGTGGTATTTCCAAGACAAACGTTTTCTGAACTGTAGAAAGATTAATTTTGATATTTTCAAAGCTGGATGATAGTCTGATGCCAAATTAAGGTAAGGTTTGTTTTCATACAAAGTTTTTTTTGGGTTAAAAACAGCCGATTCAGATGGTTTGATCTTAATTTGAGAGCGTACTGTGCAGAAATCATTTCTCTGCGATGTGACAAAGATGGTACATTCGTTTTTACATGGAGATGTCTTAAAGGCTCACAGGGCGAGTCTTATTGCCTGATGATGAATTGGGTCAAGCATTTTCAAATATGACTTTCTAACTGAACCATAAACAACGCATCCATGATCTAGTTTGGAGCGTATAAATGTTCTATACAAATTGAGGATGACTTTTTGTATCAGCACCCCAGTCAGTGTGCGCAACTACTTTAAGTAAATCTAAAGCTTTCAAGCATTTAGCTTTCGGATTCTTAATGTGTGGAATGTCAGTTTCCGTCGAAGATAATACTCAGAAACGTTGTTTCCTCAACAACGGGAATGAGTGTTCCGTACAGCGTGAGATTAGGCTCATCATGATGTCTTCGCAACTGACAGAAAAGCATGCATACCGTTTTCGATTTTGAAAATTTTAAACCGTTAGTACTGGCCCGATTTTGGATCTTGTTGATATTTTGTTGCAGTTGCCTTTCAATTGTATGCATGTGCTTTGATCGATAACAAATTAAAAAATTATGTATGTATAATGAGCAATCCACACCGGTAGCTAAACACTTGGTGATGCTATTGATTTTGATATTAAATAGCGACATAGATACAATATTGCCCTTGTGCACACCCATCTCTTGCTGGTGCATATTGAAGTGGGTAGAGCCCACTCGTACTTTTAATTCTGTCGGACAGAAACTTTGATGTGAAAGAGGGCAGACGGCCTTTTAAACCACGATCGTGCAGATCATTTAGTATCCCGTACTTCCACGTTGTGTCATACGCCTTTTCTAAATCAAAAAAGGACTGCTACTAAATGTTCCTTCTTGATAAATGCATCGCTAATAAATGTTCCTAGTCTAGCCAGATGTTCGTTCTACTACGACCAGAACGGAAGCTATTTTGGAAAGGAGATATTAAATTGTTACTTTCCATGTACCATACAAGCCGAGAATTAATCATTCGTTCCGTTGTTTTGCACACACTGCTTGTGATTGCAATGGGCCTTTAGCAATTGGGATCTTCGCTATCTTTACCTGGTTTGGGGATTGGTATTACTATTGCTTCGTTCTAACTCTTAGGAACATTACCAGTATTCCGTAAATCATTAAAAATTTTCAGAAGAGATGTTAGAGACGATTCTGGAAGGTGTTTCAAGAACTGGTAATGTACTTCATCAGGCCCTGCGAATGTATCATGGGCCTTGTATAATGCCTCCCCCAGCTCCAATAGTGTAAACAACTGGTTATAGCTTTCAGAGTTCTTCGATATGAATTTTAAACGTGACTTTTCTTTTTGAGTTTTTCATCTTCGAAAGGCTTCTGAATAATTAGATGATGAGGAATTTTTTGAGAAACTGTCTGCAAGAATATTTGCTATTTCACGTTTCGAACTAAAATTGTTATTGCTTGTTCTCAGGTGTCGAACATAATTCTTTCCATTTATTTTTCGAATTGTGTCCGAAACTTGTTTCACTGAGGAACGAGAGTTTAAAGAAGAAATATATTTCTTCCATGATGCACATTTACATTCTTTGATTGTGTGTCGATTTTTACCCCGGCGGCGTTGTCTAATGGCTTTTTTGTATTCCTTAGTTACCCATTGTTGGGCTATTTTACTGTTCGGTAAGGACTTTGGAATAGATTGTTCTGCAATCGCAATTAGGATTGAAGTAAAATGATGTATAAGATTAACAGCGTCGAATACTGTATCATTATTTAGTCTAGTTTTACATAGTGTCTCAAACGTAGCCCAGTCGACCTTACTTATATTCAATTGTGGAAATGAGTCATCAATTTTATAGAGTTATTTTCAAGGATGATTGGAAAGTGATCACTGCTGTAAATGTCATGGGCGACCATCCATTCATAGTCCAAAAGCAGCGAAGGAGAGCAAATTGTCAAATCTATGCACGTTTATGTACTCGATCCTGGGTGTAAAGATGTCGTTTAGTTAGTGTTATATAGACACAGATCGTGTCTAGAAATGAAATCTTTTACTTTGTGGCCTCTGTCGTTTATGTGATTTGATACCCACATAATGTTATGGGCGTTAAAATCTCCTAGTAAAACGAAGGGTGCGGGAAGTTGTTGAACAAGATTGTCTAATTAATTTGCTACTGGGTTGGTGTTTGGAGGCAAATAAATATAGCAAAAGGTAATCAATCGATGTAGATTGACGCTTACAGCAATGGTTTGTAAATTTGTATTTAAACGGATGACTCTGTGAGGAGCTCTATTGTTCACAAGAACAGAGACTCCTCCTGAGGCCCTGTCATCTTTTTGAAAGTACGTGTTAAAAAGGGAGTAGTTTCTAAGTGTGATGTTATCCGTCTCCTTCAAAATTGTTTCCTGAAGACATTGGACCGCAGGATCATGTTCTCTTACGAGCAGAAGAATATCGCTGTAATTGGTTTTTAGTCCTCTACAGTTCCATTGTATGATCTTGTTCTTCATCAAAGATTAAATTAGAGATTATGTAACTAGGTTATAAATTTTGAAATAGCACGTCGTGTGGATATTTTCTTGGAGGAAGTACTGGATTAAATCTTTTGTTTGCAGGTTTGGAGCCACCCTAAGGACGCGGAGCAGTGTCGTCTGCATCCATGACCTCAAACTCTCCAAACCTATTGTGTAGCTTAATGGGGTCATCAGACCCTTTTGATGCCTATTTGGCTGTTTATTTTTCTTCTTTGGACATTTAGTTGCTGGAGTTTTGTTGAATGTTGTCTGAGTGGAGATTGTGTATCTTTGTGCCTGGTAGTGTGAAATGTTAATAGCTGATGACGTATCGGGTAGATCAATTTGAGTTTGTCCATTCTTTGTTGTCTTTAGACTGGTTTTGAAAACAATTGAGAAGGTTAGGCCATGTAGATGGGTCCGAGATTCAACCATCTTTCTGGCCTCTAGGAAGGGGATGTTTGACATATATATTACCTTCTGGATTTCCTTCTCAAGTTTCCAGGTCTCGCAATCCTTAGAATTGGCATGGTGACTTTTGCCACAATTTGCACAGTGTGGATTCGCTCCGCAGTCTGCTTCTCGATGACTGGTTCCACCGCATCGGCCACATAAGGACTTCTGGAGCACCTATCTTCGTGGTGACCGTATTTCTGTCACTTAAAACAACGTAGAGGGTTTGGAATATATACGTCAACTTTAACCTGTAAAAAGCCAACTTTAGTGCTGGCGTGTTAAAGGTAAGTATTATGGTGTTTGTATCCTGCAACTGTGTACCGTGTTTGATACGCTTTCGACGAATTGCAGTAACACCTTGAGTTCTCATTCCCTCGACGATATCAGCGTCACCGACACCTGCGAGATCTCGGAAGCGAATGACTCCTTTAGATGAGTTGAGTGTTGAATGAGCGAACGTAGAAACCGGAACATCAATAAAACGTCTGAGTGTTCCTAATAATCTCGGTATGTACCCTTCGGTCACATTCAATGATTAAGCTACCCGAATTGAATTTTTTGACAGATTTGGGAGTGCCAACGAGCCCAAGTATAGTCTTTTCGACTACAAATGGTGACAGCAAAGAAAATGGTTTTGTAGTCTTTTGATTGAATAACCATGAAGGGTTGAAACGGTTCCTCGCTACATGGTTCATCAGCTGAATCCGTTAAAGGTTTTGAACGTTTAAGTTGATTTTTGTTTTATTTTCCATGATGTTTTCTTTTATATTTATCACCCATGTTCACCCACCCGCCATGGAGTCCATCTAGGGGACACTTTTCGAGTGGATACACAGATTATAAGTAAAGTAAATCTACGTCCTAATTGACCAGTTAAGTACCGCCTTCTAGGACGTCTTAGGGGAGTATGTGAAAGGAAAATAAAGGGGTATATAATAGGGGTAACGATGGTATCAAGAGAGATACAGAGTGAAAGATGAAAGCGAATGAATCATTCAAGTCCTCCTAGGGCTCGGCGTGACAAGCCGATTAGACGAGACCGGGCCCATCCCGACCACCCCTCTAGGAGACGTAGAGGCCAAAGCAGTGTATTGCATAAGAAAGCCTCTGTTCAACATCCAGGATCCTTTCCTCCCCCGACCTGGGTCGCAACCCACGGCAAACAGGTTGTCTCTATATAGTCGCCTCTTACAACACGTAGCGAGGCACGTCGGGCCAGTTCTACAACCCCGAACCCGCAGGGGGGAGGGGGGGGCAGATAGACGAAATTGATACTTCAGGGAATGGAAGAAGGAAAAGACACGTAGAAGCAAGAAGCGGAGGGAGAGGACGAACCAATAACGGGCAGCTTACTGCTCTATACCAGTAGCTGTTACTCTAGTTCTTGCACAGGAAATCATCATCCGTACCCAGACATATGAATTGAAAAAAGCATAATCCCACCTTGTTACATCGCAGTGGAAGATAACATCTCATTCGGATGTACAATCAAGTATTATCATTGCAAATATTTGGTGTACCGCCTCCAACGCTGACATCCACTCACATTACTACCGCGAAAAATATGAACAACACTTATTGCTTACTCTGACAGAAGCTGCTGAACAAATAACGGTAATTAATGTGTTAGATAAATTCCAAAAAGCAGCAGTATGAAGAAACTCGTAGTGTAAAAAAATGATGGGACAAAGACATTATCCACAAAGCCAATAACTCTGCGTCCTATCCTTGAAAGGCTACTAATCAGCTGCCTTATTACAATAGCTTTTCTATTTCATATAGGAAACCCATTTTGATAGCGCCAAAAATAGAACGTTAACATTTATTTATCGCTTCATGTATGCTTGTACCAACATTTCTGAATTTTGAGAGAGGAAATTGTATAACCCATATGTATACATGATGTTAATGACGATTTTGGCTTTCACAGAATTGGAAATAGAGAATGCCCCATAGCATAACTGAGCAGAATTTGACCCATGTTCAATTAGGACGTTCCAGTTAACGATCGGGCTGACGTTTGTACCCTCCGTCTGGGTCCTTTGTATCCCTTTCCTGATCGGACATACTAAGACGAGTGTGTGGGCCGATTAACACTCGTCTTATAACCTAATGACCCGAAATCGTTCACCCACGGAACCGGGCTAGCGTCCTGAGCGAGGTATCAAACCTCAGCTGACGTCTTATATGCAATACAGTGATTGTATTACGATGAGTGCGTGTGTGTTTTCGATTCCCGCTCATCTTAACTTGCGACATATCAATTTCGGCTTTGCCGTTACATACGACAATTTAAAAATCATAAATTTTAGTATGGATACGTAAAATAAAGTTCGGTTCGAATTCACTCCCTTACGATAAATTAAGTAACCCACTTTAATGGAATTAACAAGACGTACATGCATGGTGGGCGTACATGCCTTTTAGATTATATCGTAACGTAGTCTGGCGATCCTTCCGTTACTCCACAAATGCTAAAAAATAACTTCAATGATAACCAGACTGGGCAAATTCACTTTGATGATGATAATCATCAGTCTCTTGACCTAAAGTAGTCGTTAAGGCACTGTGCAACTAAACATCTAACCAGTTCTCACCACTCATTTCGATCATGTGCAAATGACTGTCTCCGAAAAACTGTTCCTTGTCCATTCGGTGATGTTGTTATTCCACTTTAGTCTCTCCATACCTATCCTTCTGCCACCATGGACGCTGAGCCGCAGTACTATTGTGGATAGACTGACTGCTCTAGTGACATGACCATGCCATTTCAGCTTGTTTTTAACGGTGTAGATGAGTTCCTCGTATTGGTCTAATTTGCGCCTGATGATGTTACGCATGTCTTCATTTTGATGTGGTCCGTGTACGAGATGAAAATAATGGTTTCGTAGCATCTCATTTCAAGTGTCTGGATTTGTCGTTGTAATTCTGCTGTTTCCAATAGTCTGATTTTAGTTTTCAGACAGATATTATTGTCTCTCCAGATGTGTCTTAGATTTGACCTAGGTGCCGTTGTTTGTGCTGCTCATGGCAATATTTCTGCCCTTGATCCCTCTTCAGTGATTATGGAACGATCATATTTGAAATGGTCGACTGTTTGATGTTCCTGTCCTCTGACTTTAATATTGGATTGAAATTTGTTTGCCACTATTTCTCATCAGCTTTGTCTTTCGGCTTATCTCCATGTCATCTATGGAAGATGTTTCATTCAGATTCTTCACTAAGGTGGCAAGCTCATCTTTACTTCCTGCCAACCCAACAATGTGGTTTGCAAAGCATAGATTGGTGAGGTTACGCCCTCCAATGTTAACTGTCTCACAGTTTTATGTCCAGGGCTTCATTCATTCTGCGCTCTAAGAAGATCATGAAAAGAGTGGGTGAAAGAAGAGAACCTTGCGGTACTCCAACTGTGGTCTTGAACTAGTCCCCATCTGAATCTTAAGCAATTACTGCACTGATAGCCTTGGAGTATAGCTGCTTGATGGTATTGGTCAACTTTTGACCCATGTTGTACTTGTTCATTGTAGCCTACAATGACTCATGACACACTCTGACAAAAGCCCTTTCGAAATGTATAAACACATGATAAATGTCTTGTTGATGTTGTAAGTACATTTCTCGTAGAACACTAAGATTGAATATTTTGTCTGTTGTGCTTCTATCACTCCGAAACCAAGCGTGTTCTTCAGCTATTATTTCGTCTGTTCAAAATGATATTCGACATCACATTACTAGCATGGCTGATCAAACTAATAGTTCTGTAATTTTAGCAAAGCTGGAGATCGCATTTTTGGTGCGAGTGTTATAATCAGTGAGTTAGACCACTGTGTTGACAATTCGCCTCTCTGCGACATCTTGTTGCAGATTTTAGTTAGTAGCTCGATAACTGATTCCCCACCATACTTGATAAGTTCAGCTGAAATGATGTCTACTGCAGTTGTCTTTCCATTCTTCAGTGTTCATCTTTCTGACTCCACCTCTTCTTTGAGAATGGGAAAATCATCATCATTGTGGAGTTTGGAACTTCAAAAACCTATAAATCTCTAGTGGATGGCTGACTGTAGAGTTCGTTACAATCCTCAGTCCATCTTTCTGCAATGTCACTTGCTTCTCTGAGGCATTTACCAGTATCGTCTAGAATTGTTCTGACTGTTGGCTGTTTCAATCTGGTGCGGAATTTCACAATTTGGAATGCCTTTTTGCTGTTATTCTTTTTCAGACTGGTTTCTATTTCTGAGCACTTTTGTCCAATCCAATCATCGTTTGCTTACTTCAAGATTTGTTTCTGATTTTAATGTTTATTTCTCAAATTTTCACTGCCCCTGTTGTGTGTTTGGTGGTTTTGAGGTCTCTTCGGGTATCACACAGATTCATAATCTCTTCTGTAAACCATTGATTTTTCTTAGGGCGATGGAAGCCAACGATGTCCTTGGCAGCTGTTGTCATGACTGTGATGAAAGTGTCTGTCATCATTCTAACATCGACATCCATCACAAGGAATGGAAAATATTTTCCTGCAATTGTGGCTTGGAATGAGTTACAGACATTAGGGTCCTTCAGTTGTTTAAGGTTGAATTTGAGCCTCAATTTCTTTGGCTGGTTAATTTGCTTCAGTCTTCCTCCGTAGTTCATAATGACGAGGTCGTGATCACTCCCAACATTAGCACATGGGAACGTTCTTGTTTTTGCTCTATTGATTCTAGATCACTAACAATTTTGAACCAGTATGTAGTCGATATGTTTATGATGCATTCCATTTGGTGCGTGCCATGTCCAGCATCGTGAATCTTTATATTGACCCAGGGTGTTAGCTGGTACCAAGCTTACGAGCTCGAGCAGCCGTTCCACTCTTTCATTGGTGAGGTTATTGCAATACGTTCCACAACGATCATCCCAGTCTTATAGAGCATCTTTGCCAACTTTTGCTTTCCTGTCTCCTTGGATGGTGAAAATGTCATTTTTTACTTACCACGTTTATTATACCTTGGAGTTTGTTGTAAACGTCCTCTATTTCTTCATCATCCATCAGTAGTTGGAGCATAGACTTGGAAAATGGTGATGTTAAAGGGAGACGCTTTCAGACGAATGGAGATAATTATGTTAGGTCTGGGGAAATATTCAAGCACATATCCCTTGATGGTTTTGTTTACACGGAATTCTAATCCATTTATGGACTTGTCCAACTCTCCACTATACTAGAATGTATGCCCATCTTTAGTACTGGTACCCTTTCTTTAATGTCATAGATATCTATTCAGAGCAAAATCTATCAGTATGGTGTAATATACAAACGTATTTATATTATGACATGTTACGCACATTAGTATGGTAATGGTTCTTTTTTACATGTGCAACAACTTAGCATAAAATAGATTGTTGGGATATTTGAGGGCTGAGTAAAATTACAAAGAAATAAAATCTGTTTGAAAGATAAAAACCGAATGATTGAAAAAAAAATATCGTATCTGAAAAAAGAAAAATACTAGTTCATATTTCAATGCATTAAAAATGGTTAATTTGCGAAGCAGCGAATATCTGCATATATGGTACGAATTGGTTTTAGTGACCTAAGATATAGTCAACCACTGATAATATAAATGATCTTGTAAAAAACATTAATCTGAATTAAGTCACCAAAATCCCAAATCTTATATCGGATTTACAAATATTTAGAATATGTCGAATAAAATGCAATAATCTTGAATAATAACATAATGACTGTATAATCAACTTGAAGGATGGATTTTCAGAATCCTTTATTCGCATAATTCGCATATCTTAAGACAGAATATAATATCCCAAAGACATACACGGGTATAGAACTCATCTATAAATAAATGCGAGGGTTACAAGGCAACATCATGACAACGGTCAGAGGTATACAACACATAACATTAGTCAGGTGGAGATAAATTCTAATTTCAATCACAATCTTTCCAATGTGTCTAATATTGTAAGCTATGACGTCTTGAGAAATGAATTATGTAGCAATAAATGTATGAGCTGGAATCTGTTTCTATATTAGTACTGCTCGTTTTTACACTGCCTATTATAATCATGACTTTTGAAAGAAAGTGTGCATGAAATAGTCTTTTGGCAGATTAGTGGAACCTATGAAGATTTGAGACAACAATGTTGTAGCAATAAAGGGATAGGATAGAATATGCTTGTATATCAGAACGGCCTTCACGTCCATGATTATAAAAATGGTCTTTTTTAAATGTGAAAATAACACAGTATAAACAAGACTGAGAAAAAAGTTTCGAAAATTGTGATAATTTCAAATGTTTTTAACACATTGTTTGAAATGGGATTATTGTATATAAAATGAAATGTAGTATTATCCCTCTTTACATGTATGTGATGAACCGTATTATACGCTACAACGGTCTTTCACAATCAAAGGCGTACATTTATTTTAGTGTTACCTTAGATGGTTATTCTATGTAAGGTTCGGAATATGTAACATTCCTGTTAATAGCATAGTTTTAATATTTGCGGCAGCAAACGTTGCAAAGGTTAGGGTATTGGTTATATATATATTTATATTGAATGAAATACCTATTGATTTATTACTTAACATGGAAAGTTTACTTTCATTTCAGTTTGGTGGTCAGGTAAGCAGTTTCAGATGAGATAATCAAGGTTGTGGAGTGATAGACATTAGTGTATATAAGTTTGAAATCATGTCCAGCTCAGAATATTTTATTGTTTTTATGATTTAAAAGCTGTTAGAGTGAGATACGGGAAACTAAATAAAAGATATGAAAATATTACATTTCAATATGGAAAATATACATTTAAATTAGTAAAGTCTTATACGCACATTATTTATTTACGGCCATTTTTAGATTTTATTAGAAGCAAGGATGAATTAGACTGTTGATATAGATGGGGAATGAGTAAGTTGATAGAGGGAATTAACATATTTGTGAAATATGCCGCTATTACTGAACGAGGTTATCGTATTTATAGTGCAATGCTACTGGTTACCTTTTTTAATGTGAGATATATCTATGGAGAGCAACATCTATCATTATATTGTATTATACAAACGTATTTAAATTGAGATATGTTACACACATTATTTTGGTAATGCTTCTTTTTTACATGTGCTATAACACAACATAAAACAGATTGATGGGCTATTAGTGGGATGAGTAAAATTACAAAGAAAAAAACAAATCTGACTGAGATGTAAAAACCGAGTGATTCCAAAAAAAGCAATTGAGCAAAATTTATTTTTCTTAGAATACAAAGTAAAATTTATATAGACATTATTTTGAATTAAATAACCAAAATCACAAATGTGTATATTCCATGTCCATATGTTTCGAATTTTCCGAATAAAATCAGATAATCTTGAGTAATCATATAATGACTGTACAATCAACTTGAAGGTTTTATTTTCAGAATCCTGTATTCGCATAATTCGCATATAGTAACACATAACATAATTTCCCAAAGATATGCACAGATCTAGAACTCATTTTCAAATAAACGCAAGGGTTACTAGGCAACCTCATGACAAAGGTCAGAGGTAGACAACACATAACATCAGTTAGGTGGAGACAGATTCTAATTGCAATCGTGATCTTTACAAGATGTATAATATTGTAAACTATAAAGTCTTGCGAAACGAGTAATGTAGCAGTACATCTATGAGCTAGAATTTGTTTCTATTAATACTACTCGTTTTTACACTGCATATTTAAAGCATGACCTTTCATTAGTTTTCAAAGAAACTGTGTATGTGATAAAGTGACCGGATTCAATATGCTTTTATATTAGAACGGCCTTTGATGCTCATAATTATAAAAATGGTTCTTTTCTAGATGTGAAACTAGCCAGCCTTAACAGAGATTTTGATATAAGTTTGGAAAATAGTGATAATTTGAAATGTGTCTAGCACATTGTTTGAAATGGGATTATCGTATATAAAATGAAATGTAGTATTTGCTAACGTTATATGCATGTGATGAACCTTAATCTAAGTTACAGCGGTAGTTTACACGCGAAGCGTACACTTTTTTAAGTGTTATCTGCGATCGTTATTCTATGTTAGCTTTTGAATGTGGTAACATTCCTGTTAATAGCATAGCTTTAACAATTTCTGCTGCAATCGTTCCAAAGATGTATGTTCTTGTTAAATACATATTGTAAAAAATACCTAAGAATTATTGTGTAATAGGTAAAATTTATTTTTTGTTTCAGACTGGATATTTGGTAAGTAGATACAGTTGAGATAAACACAGGTTGTGGAATAATGTACATTAGTGCATATTCGTTCAGAATCAAGTCCAGCACAGAACATTGTATTGGTTTGATGATTTAACGGCCGTTAGAGTGATATACGAGAAACTAAATAAGTGATATCAAAACATTTCACTTTAAATAGTGAAAATATTCATTTGAATTAGTACAGCCTTTAACGCACATTATTTACGTATGGCCATGTTTACATTTATCAGACACACGGCATGTAGAAAGTTGTTGATATATATATGTTGAATGAATAAAATGATGGCGGGAATTAACATATTTGTGAAATGTGCCGAATTCAATCAAAGAGGTTATGGTTTTAATAGTTGAATTCGATAATGGTTCATCATCATCATCATCATCATAATCATCGTTATCATCATCGTCATCATCATCATCATCATCATCATCATCATCATCATCATCATCATCATCATCGTCATCATCATCAGTCTCTTGACCTAGCCTGGTCGTTTAGGCAGCGTGCTGCTGAACATCTGATCAATTCCCTCCTCTTGTCTTATTAATGTGCCAATGCCTGTTTCTCCGGAAAACGTTTCCTGGTCCATTATGTGATGTCAGCCCACTTTTTTCTCTGTCTACCTCACCTTAGACATTGATCTGCAGTACTTTTGTAGATAGACTGTGGCGTTAGTGACATGGCCATACAAATTTCAGCTTTCTCTGTTTGACAGTGGTGATGAGGTTTTCATAATGATCTACATTGTGCCTGATTATGTTACGAACGTCTTCATTTGTGATGTGATCCATGTCAGAGATGCCATGGATGGTTCTGTAGCATCTAATTTCAAGTGTGTGGATTCTTCATTGTAATTCTGCTCTGATTATCCAGGTCTCACATGAATGCAGAACGACGGAGATGACTAGTGCTCTCAATAGTCTGATTTTAGTTTTCAGACAGATATTCGGGTGTCTCCAGATAAGTCTTAAATTTAAGATAGCTGCCGTTGTTTGTGCTGTTGTTGACAATATTTCTGTTCTTGATCCATCGTCGGTGATTATGGAACCAAAATATTTGAAATATTCCACTGTTTGAAGTTTCTGTCCTCTGACTTTAATATTGTTGAGATTTGTTTGCCACTATTTGTCATTATCTTTGTCTTCTCGGCGCCTATCTCATGTCAAATATGGAAGATGTTTCGTCCAGATTCTTCACTAAGGTGGCAAGCTCATCTTTACTGCCTTAAAACCCATCAATTTGATTTGCAAAGCATAGTTTGGTAATGTTATACCCTCCAATGCTGACTGTCCCACAGTTGTTTGTCCAGAGCTTCATTCACAATGCACGCTAAGTAGATCTTGTAAAGGGTGGGTGAAAGGAGACAGCCTAGCGGTTTTCCATCTGTTGTCTTGAACCAGTGCCACACTGAGCCTTGAGCAATTACTGCATTGGAGTATAGCTGCTTGATGGTATTGGTCAACTTTTGACCCATGTTGTACTGCTTCATTGTGGCCCACAATGGATCATGCCACACTGTGTCCAAAGTCCTTTAGAAATATATATAAGCATGATAGATATACTGTTGATGTTGTAATTACTTTTTAAGCAGTACTTTAAGATTGAATATTTGTTCTGTTGTGCTTTTTCCACTCCCAAACCCTGACTGTTCTTCAGCAATTATTTCTTCTGCTTGTTGTATCAGTATGTTCAAGATGATGTTTAGCATCACCTTACTAGCATGGCTGATCAACCGGATAGCTCTGTAATTTTGTCAAAGCTGGAGAAAGCATTTTTTGCGGAGTGTTATAATCAGTGACTTAGTCCACTGTGTTGGCCGTTCTCCTCTCTGCCAGATCTTGTTGCAGATTTTGGTTAGGAACTCTATCACTGATTCCACACCATTCTTAATAAGTTCAGCTGGGAAATTGTCTACTGCAGCTTCCTTCCCATTATTCAGTGCTCTTCTTTGTGACTCCACATCTTCTTTGAGAATTGGGAAGTCATCATAATTGTGGAGTTTGGAACTTCAATCACCTCTTAGTTTCTTGTGGCTGGCTGGCTGCAGAGCTCATTACAATACTCCGTCAATCTTTCTGCAATGCCACTTGCTTCTGCGAGGCATTTTGCAGTATCGACTTGAATTGTACTGACTGTTGGTTGCTTCTCTCTTTTTTAATTTGGAATGCATTTTTGTTGTCTTTCTTTATCATACTGCTCTCTATTTATGTGCACTTATTTCCAATCCAAATCTTTTTTTGCTTTCTTCAAGATTTGTTTCCGATTTTCTTGTTTATTTCTCGGAACTCCACTGCCCCTGTTGTGTGTCTGTTGGTTTTGAGGTCTCTTCGGGCATCACACACATTCAGAATCTCTTATGTAACCCAGTGAGTTTTCTTTGGGCGATGGAGGCCAACAATGTCCTTGGCAGCTGTTGTCATGGTTGTGATGAAAGTGTCTTTCATCAAGTTAACATGGACATCCATGACAAGGAATGTGAAATATTTTCCTGCAAATGTGGTTTGGAATGAGATACAGATGTTAGGGTCCTCAACGCTTGTCAACATCTACTTAGAGCGCATCATGAGCGAAGCTCTGGTAACCCACTGTGGGATAGTCATTATTGGAGGGCGTAACTTCACCAACCTCCACCTTGCAGACGCCATGGATGGGGTGGGAGGCAGTGAATACGAGCTTGCCACCCTAGTGAAGAACCTGGGTTAAACATCTTCCACATTTGACATGAAGTTAAGCGCTGAAAAGACAAAGCTAATTACACTTTGTGGCAAACAAACCTCAGCCAAGTGTAAAATTTAAAGTCAGGGGACAGGAACTTTAAACAGTGAGCCAGTTCAAATATTATATTCACGAGCAGCACAACTAACAGCAGTTATGTCAAAGTTAAGACCCATCTGGAGAGTCAAGAATATCTTTATGAAAACTAACATCAAACTATCGAGAGCACTATTCATCTCAATCTTTTTGTAATAATGTGAGGCCTGGACTCTGAAAGCAGAATTACAACTAATAATCCAGGCACCTCGATAAGTTAGCCACGTGCCAATATCTTTTATTCGTGTGGTAGTTTTTTATTATAAAGCTTTATGTCCCCGACTAAACATAGGTACTTATTATGATGTCTGAACAGGGATGATCTATTCTTGTTTGAATTCTGTCTTCACGTCTTTTCTTTAGATTGCAAAGGTATTGACATTATTGATGTATATGTCGCTTCTTGCGTTTTTTTAATTAGATGTTTGGGACTGAAACTTGTTGATTGGTTGTTGTTCATCCTTCTATATTAACCACATAGATGTGTCTGTCGTGGTGGCGCTCGGTTCACTTTTGATGATCATGTTGAAAATCGCTTAGAGTAGTATTATTTGTTTCATCTAAAGGTTATTGATGAAACAGCAGATGATCTAATTTGTTATCAAACTCTTTGAGAGTAGGGTAGAGGGAGGTTATAACAATAGCTATGGTGTTTAGAATTTTGAGATTACTATCAAGGACACAAAGCACTTAATATATTTAAAACGTGTTTAATAATTGTTCAAAAAGTGCATGTTTCTGAATTTAAAAAAAAATAAGGTATAAATGATCTCTTTTATTAATGATATCAATCTTAGAACCATCAAATCTACATATAAACAATCCTGTGTATAATAGTTTCGATCTTTTTTCCGGTGAAATCATGATTTGATGTTCTCCTGCTATCTGCAAAATTCATTTTTGCTAATTACTTCGTGAATGTTCTTTATTTCACATCTGTCTATTTCTACTTCGATATTTTCGTGGAGTTGTAATATTTCTTCTTCTGTTTCAGCTTCTTCAACCTCTGTTTTTTAATATTGTATTCATTGTCATATTCACTACTTGTACTAGTTCTACGTATAATGACACAAGATGTCCTTGGTATAGTCAGCGGTATCCAATCATCTAAACCAAGATATTTCGGTCAAGCCCTTCATTCCAGTTGTAAATTTGGTATTGTAACCAAACTAGCTATACCATCATCTTGATACATATAGGAGTGATTGTATTCACGAATGTTGCTTCACATGGAAATACATTAATTGCTTTCATCAACATTCTCAACACTTGTAACACGTATTATTGTTGCATTTCGGGCACAGATACAGTTTTGGTGGTCTTTGCTGCCTGTATGTTTATAAATATTCAACAGTGAATCTTCTGGGGAACGACATTCGAAAAAAAGGTAGTCAATAACACACCCATCACACATAGTGGAAACGTTTAGTAGATTTGTCGTTGATAGAAACAGTTTTTATAAAATGGTTTGGTAGTCCTCTCCGTGCGGAATATTGTCATTGAGTTCTATCCACGGAATGTGTTGCTACACCGATGGTACATTTTTCTTGTTTGAAGAAGTATTCGTACGTTATACACCATGCTTCTACTGTTAAAGTGCGTAATATATAATTCTTAATGACTAATACGCATGTTCGATCTGATTCTGTACTTAATTGTTTTGAACCTGCAGCTTCTATGTTAATGTAGTCTTTTAGGTAGAGGTCATGGCGTCGACATTTTTCTAAGTTGTGATTAGTTAAACAGTATCTGACCATTTGGACACTTTCAAATCATTCAACCTTGTAAAAGGTCTCAGGTATCGCTGATTTAATGTCCTTAATGATAAATCTATACGAGCTCTTTGTAAATGCGTTCTCTTATCTTAGAAGACAAACTATGAATGTTCACTTCTAAAGTATCCATGAGGATCATAATCATGTGCCAACAAAGGAAGGGTCACGTTTAAAGGATTTGAGTTGAATTTAAAAGTCACATTAGCCTGGCAAAGCCACAGGAAACGTGTCTTACTCATTGTACATATCGTTGAGTAGTGCTGTCCACAGTGGTTTGCGGGTGCATGGATAAGATAGGATCATGCGCGGTATCACATTCGTCAGTAATGGACGTGCATTGCTTTCATTAGGAAATTGACAGCAATTTTAGACTGTAGTAGAGGAACTGGAAGGCTGTGATGCATCGCTAATATCGCAGGGAACGTCATCACTGTTGGTACAAGTAATACGACTAGTTGGTAGTAAAATAGGTAACATATCAAACAAAAAGAAAACGTTTTGTATAATTTAACGAACGATTTATTTTCCTGACTATAAGCTCAAAATCTTACAAAACTTAACGTTATTTTAAATCAAACGTAAAAAAACTTACACGTTCTATATTGAACCAATCATTTCTTTTCCTTGAATACAAAGTGAGAATTTAAAAAAAAAACTTACATTATTGCAAATCAAATACCAAATAATCCTAATACTTTTGTCATAGTCCTAAACTATAGATCGATCCGACTGAATTCCATTATTGAATCTGCCGATATGTCAGTAACGATGTATTACAATGTTATAATCAAGAATGACCTTGAATAAATTCACAGTAATGCCAAACATAGTCAACAAATCAATGACGAGCTTGTAACTTCAATGAATAAATTGTAATCAAATAATTCCTCCGACCACATACGCTTTTCAAAAATACATAAAAAGGATAGAAGAATGTTATTTTCCTACCAAATACATTAATAAAAGTATCTTTTTTATAAACGTTTAACATAACAATTCAAAGTGAACATATTTATACATATTACTTAAATCACTTTTAAAGTTACAAATATTAAATACAGTTTAGAACTGTCCCTTTCAATCGCAATCAAGACGAAAGTGAAACCCACTGGATTTAAGCACAAACTGAAAATGATCTATAAAAACTAAGCTTTGTTTCCAAAATCATTTATTGCCAATTGTCGCTTGATCTGAGACAAAATAGAATTTCCCTAGGGAAAACTTCAATACTAGAACCCAGACCCAAACAACAACAACAACTTGACTACTAGGTAACACCATGACACAAATCAAGTAGACAAAACATAACAGCAGTCAGATGTAGACAAAATCTCTACAGGACAGAGGTTCTGAAAAATCATAATTATAACTGGGTGAACTATAATATCTTTCTACATTATATCCACTCGTTTTGCATATTTTAAGCATGTCCCTCTTTAAATTTGAATTAAAGTATGCGTGTTGGTAGATTAGGGGTATGTCGTGTAATACGAGAAATATAAACAAGGTTTATTCGAAATGTGCCGAATAAACCATTTTAAATGGCGCTTTCTTATCTGAAAATAAACATCATTTTAGCTTCCGTTCAATCCATGTGAAAAAACTTATTCTAAGCTTCATCGATCCTTTGCATGCAAGGCTCCAATTTACTTAAGCATATCAGATATAGCTATTATCTCATATCACTATACGTCGTAATATAATTGCTTAACTCAGATTTAAATAGATTTTGAAGCAGTTATTCCTACGAACTGTATACACATGATATTGAAAAACTATGAATTATGCGCTAATGAAAAAGTGGTTTTTCGATTCGGCTATCCGTAAATAGTTTCAACTGAGATAAACTAAGATTGTGCATGAAAGTAAATAATTTCATATTCGATCCGAATCAGATTCAGCCCAAACAAAATTCATTGATTTGGTTATTTAAAAGCAGTTAGAGTGAAACTAAATGCGTCATATGAAAATATTTGCTGTTAATAGGGTGAACATGTATCAATATTACGACGCTCAATAATAACAGTATTTGTTATATTAGATAGGAGTACGGTATGAAATAGGATGTTGGTTGAATCAGGGAACGAATAAAATGAAAGGGGAAGTTAACATATTAGTGGAAAGTGTCAAATACATTTGAGATTGAAAAACAAGTTTGGAAAACAGTGATAATTTGGAATGTGTCTAACACCAAATAAGTGATATTAAAATATTTCCCTTCAATATAGAATATATGATTTTAAATTAGTACAGCCTTTTACTCGCATTCTTTATTTATGGTCATGTTTACATTTATGAGAAGCACTGAATCAAATAAATTATTGATATATATGGGAATATAGGAAATTACCATATACGTGGAATATGCTGAATGCACAGGTTATCGTATATGTAATGCAATGCACTACTGGCACCTATTCGTTAATGTGAAAGATATATATTCAGTGCGTAAAAGCAATCATTTTCTCTAGAGGTAATTTTTGAATAAGAGATAGCATATATAGTAATTTAATGATGGTATCACAATGTTGTAGCATATTTCATAATATCAGGAGTTTAGTATCGAGTGGTGCTATTGTTCCGAAGGTGTCATAAAGTAATAGATTAATCGCTAATATGGAATACAGATATTTTCGTTTCAGATCGTAGTGAGTATGTTTAATTAAGAAAAGAAAAAATGTTTGTGAATAAAGTTGATCAGCACATATGCTGTTTATAATCAAGTTAAGCTGAGAACATTTGATACTCATAATTATTTGAATGCAGTTAATGTGACTTTGAAAGAACTGAATTTGTAATATGAATCGAGTTGCTGTGCCCCTTGTAGCTTTTACTTACACGTGCTAAATGTTCTATCCTAAAACGATATGTTTGAAGGATTTCGAATTAAACCCAACATATCTAGATATATTTATTATCCAACAGGGTGATTGTACAACGTGAATGAATTCTATCTGTACAGATTCCTTTATTTACAGATTTAGCATCACCTCAAACACAATATAATTTCCCGGGGAAGTAGCCAGGTCTAGAATTGAAATTAAAATAAACGCCAGGATTAGTAGGGAACATTATGACAAAAGTCAGAGGTAGACTAAATATAACATTAGTCAGGAGGAAATAAATTTTGCCTTCAATCACGATAATTCCAAGAAGCTTAATATTGTAAACTGTTTCTATATTGATTGATTGGTCTGTTTCTATATTAATACTGCTCGTGTTTGCACTGCGTATTTTAATCATGAAATGTAATTACAGTTGAAATAAACTCTGCATAAAATTGTCTTTTGACAGATTAGTGGAATCTGTGAAGACTTGAGACACGAATTAAGTAGTAACAAAGAGACCCGATAGAATATGCTTTTATATTAGAACGGCCTATTACCTCATGATTCTTAAAATGGTCCTTTTCTAAGTATAAAAAACACAGCATAAAAGAGATTGAGAAACAAGTTTGGAAATTAGTGATAATTTGGAATATATCTAACACATTGTTTGAAATGGGATTATCGTATATAAAATGAAATGTAGTATTTGCTCACGTTAAATCCATGTGATGAACCTTATTCTATGCTACAGCAATCCTTTACACGCAAGACATACATTTATGTACCTGTTACCTAAGATCATTATTCTATGTTAGCTTTGTAATGTGGTGTCGTACCTGTTAATAGCAAAGTTTTAGTAGTTGCATGTGCAATTGTTCCAAGGATTGGGGTACGTGTTAGATACAAATGTTTATAAAAACGTGTGAATTATTGGTTAAATGTTGCATTTCTTCTTCTTCAGAATGTTGAAGAGGTAAGTAATCTCAGCTGAAGTAAATAAAGGTTGTGGAATAATGTACATTAGAGCATATTTGTTAGCAATAAAGTCCAGAGCAAAACATTGGATGGCTTTAACTTTAGTTGTGTTCCTGTTTACATTTATTAGAAGCACGGCATAACATAAGCTGTTGATAGATACAGAAAATGAGTAACATAATAGAATAAATTCACACATATCTGGGATGTGCCGTATACTCTGTTTGAAACAGGTTATCATATTTATAGTACAATGCAATACTGGTACCATTTCTTTAATGTGAAAGGTATATATTTCGAGCTAATTCTATCATTATGTTGTAATATAAACAAAGTGTTTATAATAAGACCGCCTGTTACGATCAGTGGTTATGAGGTAAGTAATCTCAACTTAAAAATAGCAAGGTTTTGAAATAATGTACATTAGTGCATATTAGTTAGCAATCATGTCCAGCGGAGAAGAGTTTGATGTTACTTATGATTTAAAAGTTAGAGAGGGTTCCTGGAAACATTATGAGTGATGTGCAAACATTTACCTTCAATATGGAAAATATGCCTTTAAAGTAGTATAGCCTTTTACGCACATTACTTTATGTTCGTGTTTATATTTATCAGAACCACGACATGAAATAAGCTGTTGATAGATAAAGAGAATGAGTGACATGATAGAAGGAATTCGCTTATATATGGAATTTGCCGTATACTCTGTTTGAAACAGGTTATCGTATTTATAGTGCAATGCATTACTGGTAGCCTTTCTTTAATGTGAAAGATATATATTTCGAGCAAAATCTATCATTATGTTGTAATATAAACAAAGTGTTTATAATAAGACGACCTGTTACGCTCAGTGGTCCTTTGTACATTGGAAGTAACGCAGCATCAAATTGATTGTTGGGATATTAGAAGCATGATTAAAATTACCACCCAAAAAATACAAATAAAATTCGAATGAAATGTAAAAACTGAGTGATTGAGAGAATCTATCGTATTTGAAAGGAAACAATATACTAGATCCATTTCAATCTATTTGCAAATCGTTAATTTAAGAACCAGCGAATGTTTGCATATATGGTACTAATTGATTGTAGTGACAGTATATGTGTTCATCCAGTGATAAGATTATGCTCTTGAAAAATAATTGTTAATATCAGCATATCAGTATTGTGTCAATTCTGTGGAGTTAAGAAACAAAATAAACAGTTAGTATAATAGTATTTTGTTTGTGGATAGAATGCAAAGTAAAAATTCTAAAGACAAATTATTCTGAATGAAATCCCCCAAATCCCACATCTTATATTCCAAGTCCGATGTTTCGAATATTCTGAATAAAATGAAATAATCTTGAATAATCACAGACTGACTGCACAATCCGCTTTGAAAGTTGTCTTTTCATAATCATTTATTTGCATAATTCGCATGTCTTAATACAGAATATACGTTTGCAAAGACATGTACAGGTCTAAAACTCATGTTCAAATACACCCGAGGGTTACTAGGCAACATCATGACAACTGTCAGAAATAGACAACACATAACATTAGTCAGATGGAGATAAATTCTACTTTTAATCACGATCTTTCCAAGAAGTCTAATATTGTACACTATGAAGTCTTGGTAAACAAATTATGTAGCAATGAATGACTGATCTATATTTGTTTCTCTATTAATACTGCTCGTTTTTACACTGCATATTTTAATCATGTATTGTCACTCAATTTGAAACAAACTCTGCATGAAATAGTCTTTTGGCAGATTAATGGAATCTATGAAGACCTGAGGCAACAATTAAGTAGTAATAAAGGGATCGGATATAATATATTTTTATATTTCAACGGCCTTTTACGCTCATGATTAAGAAATAGTCCTTTTTAAATTTCAAACTAACACAGCATAACAGAGATTGAGATACAAGTTTGGAAACTAGTCATAGTTTGGAATGTGTCTAACAAAGTGCTTGAAATGGGATTATCCAAGATACAAACAAATGTACTATTTGCTCACGTTAAATGCATGCGATGAACCTTATTCTACGCTACGGCGATCCTTTACGTACAAGGCGTACATTTATTGAAGTGTTATCTGCGATCCTATTCTATGTTAGCTTTGGAATGTGGTAACATTTCTGTTAATAGCAGAGTTTTAATAGCTACAGGTGCAATTGTTCAAAAGATTAAGTTATGAGTTAGATACAGATATTTGAAACACCTATGCCTTTTTTAAACTTGCAATTTGTTTCTTCATCAGGTGGAAGAAGAGGTAAGTAGTCTCAGCTGAGATAAACACAGGTTGTATATTAATGTATATTAGTGCACATTCGTTATCAATCAAGTTCAGCGCTAAACATATTGTTGATTTTATGATTTAAAAGCAGCAGTTAAATGGAGACACGGGAAATTAAATTAGTGATATAAAAACATTTACGTTCAGTGTGGAAAACATGCATTTAAATTAGTACAGCGTTTTACGCACATTATTTATGTATAGCGATGGTTACATATACTAGAAGCACGGCCTGAAATAAGCTGTTGATATATATATATATATATATATATATATATATATATATATATATATATATATATATATATATATATATA
This sequence comes from Unio delphinus, assembly GCA_029339505.1. Classification (NCBI taxonomy): domain Eukaryota; kingdom Metazoa; phylum Mollusca; class Bivalvia; order Unionida; family Unionidae; genus Unio; species Unio delphinus. The sequence goes on from JAQISU010000066.1 coordinate 3,995,276, forward strand.
TATATATCTATAAGTGGAATGAGTAACATGATAAAGGGAATTAATATATATATGGAATGTACCATTTACACTAAAAGAGGTTCTCGTTTTTATAGGGCACAGCTACTGGTACCCTTTCGTTAATGTGAGAGATATATATTTAGAGCAAAATCTGTCATTATGTTGTAATATACAAAGGTATTTATAAGAAAAAGTCTTTTTTAGCAGATTAGGGGAATCTATTAAGACTTGAGACAACAATTAAGTAGCAATAAAGGGATCAGATAGAATGTGCGTTTATATTTTAACGGCTTTGTACGCTCATAGTTATAAGAAAGTGTCTATTTTAAATGTAAAACTAACACAGCATAACTGAGATTGAGAAACAAGTTTGGAAAATAGTGATAATTTCGAATGTGTCTAACGCATTGTTTGAAATGGGATTATCGTATATAAAATGAAATGTATTATTTACGCACCTTGAATGCATGTGATGAATCGTATTCTTACTCGTTATTCTGTGTTATCTTTTTAATGTGTTAATATTAATGTTAATAGCATAGTTTTAATAGTTGATGGTGCAATCGTTCCAAAGATTGGGGTGCGCGTTAGATACATATTGTACGAAACACCTAAGGTTTAATGCTTAATATGGATCATTTGTTTTTGTTTCAGAGTCCTTATTGTGTAAGTAGTCGCAGATGAGAAAAATACAGATTGTGGAATAACGTAAATTAGTGCATATTCGTTCGAAATCCTTTCCAGCGCAAACTATTTTCTTGTTCTGATTTAAAAGCATTTAGAGTAAGATGCGGGGAATTAAATGAGTGATATGGAAATATTTCCCTTGAATATGGAAAAGATGCATTTAAATTAGTACAGACGTTTACGCTTATTAATGCCATGTTTACATTTGTTAGAAGCACGCCATGAAGTAAGTTGTTGATATATATGGTGCATGAGTAACATGATATAGAGAGAATTAACATATTTATGAAATGTGCCGAATACACTAAAAGAGGTTATCGTATTTATTATACAACGTTACTGGTACCCTTTGTTTACTGTGAGAGATATTTATTCATAGCAAACTCTATCATCATGTTGTAATATGCAGTCGTATTTATATTAGGACGACATGGTCGATCATTATTAAAGTAATGGTTATTTTTACATGAGCAATAACGCAGCATGAATCAGATTGTTGAGATATTAGAAGATGAGTAAAATTACAAAGACAAATAAAATCTGGCTGAAATATAAATACCGAGTGATTGAAAGAGAATATCGCATTAGAAAGGAAATAAAATACTAGTTCCATTTCAATCTATTTGAAAATCGTTAATTTACTAACCAGCGAATGTTTGCATATATCGTACTAATTTGTATTAGTGACAGTGGATATGGTCATCGACTGAAAATATATTGATCTTGTAAAAAACGTTGTTAATATCACAATTTGAGTTGTATGTCGATTACTTGGAATTAGGAAGAAAAATAAGCCATATAGTAAAATAAAAAATAATTAAATTTAATAGAATACAAAAAATATTCCGAGGACATTATTTAGAATTCTATCCCCAAAATCGCAATGTTATATCCGATGTACAAAAGTTTAGTATATTCCGAATACAAGCCGAGTATCTTGAATAATCACATGATGACTGTACAAGAAGCTTATATAAGAATATAGTTTCGCAAAAATATACACAGATCTAGAACTCATGTTCAAATAAACGCAAGAGTTACTTGGCAACATAATGACAAATGTCAGAGGTAGACAACACATTACATTAGTCTGGTGGAGATAAATTCTAATTTCAATCACGATCTTTCCAAGAAGTCTAATATTGTAAACTATGAAGTCTTGAGAAACGAATTATGTAGCAATAAATGTATGAACTAGAATATGTTTCTATTGTAATGCTACTCGTTTTTACACTGCATATGTTAATCATGACCTGTCATTCAATTTGAAACAAACTCTGCATGAAATAGTCTTTTTTGGCAGATTAGGGGAGTCTATTAAGACTTGAGACTACAATTAAGTAGCAATAAAGGGATTAGATAGAATATGCGTTTATATTTTAACAGCTTTTTACGCTCATGACTATAAGAAAGGGTCAATTTTAAATATAAAACTAAGATTGAGAAACAAGTTTGGAAAATAGTGATAATTTCGAATGTGTCTAACACATTGTTTGAAATGGGATTATCGTATATAAAATGAAACGTATTATTTACGCACCTTGAATGCATGTGATGATCCTTATTCTTGCTCTTTATTCTGTGTTATCTTTTTAATGTGTTGATATTCATATTAATAGCATAGTTTTAATAGTTGATGATGCAATCGATCGAAAGATTGGGGTGCGCGTTAGACACATATTATATGAAATACGTAAGATCTATTGCTTAATATGGAACATTTATTTTTGTTTCAGGTTCTTTTAGAAGCATGGCATGAAGTAAGTTTTTGTTATATATGTTGAATAAGTAATATGATATAGAGGGAATTAACATATTTATGAAATGTGCAAATACACTAAAAGAGGTTATCGTATTTATAATGCAATGTTACTGGTACCCTTTCTTTACTGTGAGAGATATTTATTCATAGAAAAACTTATCATCGTGTTGTAATGTGCAATCATAGTTATATTACGACGACATGGTACGCAAATTATTATAGTAATGGTTATTTTTACATGAGCAATAACGCAGCATGAATCAGATTGTTGAGATATTAGAAGATGAGTAAAATTACAAAGTCAAATAAAATCTTACTGAAATATAAATACCGAGTGATTGAAAGAGAATATAGTATTAGAAAGAAATAAAATACTAGTTTCATTTCAATCTATTTGAAAATTATTAATTTGCGAACCAGCGAATGTTTGCATATATGGTACTAATTTGTTTTAGTGACAGCAGATATGGTCTTCTACTGATAATATAATGGTCTTGTTAAAAACATTAATATCAGCATATCAGTTGTTTGTCGATTACGTGGAGTTAGGAAGAAAAATAAGCAATTTAGTTAAATAAAAAAAAAATTTTTTTGATAGAATGCAACATAAATGTTCGAAAGATATTATTCTTAATAAAATCCTTAAAATCTCAAATGTTATATCTCAATTCCAAATTTTTTGAATATTCAAAATGTTAAGAATATTACAAACAACATCCGGTACTCTTGAATAATCACAAAATTACCGTACAAAAAAGAATCTTGAAGGTTGGGATGCAGAATCCTTTATTTACATAATCGATAGCATATAATTTATCAAGTGCATACACAGGTCTAGAACTCATTTTCGAATAAACGCAAGAGTTACAAGACAACATCATGAAAAATGTCGGAGGTAGACAAAACAATATTGATCAGGTGGAGATAAATTCAACCCACAATCACGATTTTTCCAAGACGTCTAATACTGTAAACTATGAAGTCTTGAAAAACGAATTATGTAGCAATAAATATATCAGCTAGAATTTGTTCCTATATTAATACTATTCGTTTTTACACTGCCTATTTTAATCATGACCTTTCACTAAATTTGAAACAAACTCCGCATGAAATAGTCTTTTGGCAGATTAGTTCAATCTATGAAGACTTCAGACAACAATTATGTAGTAATAAAGAGACCGGATATATAATGCTTTTATAATAGAACGGCCTTTTACCTCATGATTATAATAATGGTCATTTTTCTAAATGTGAAATTATCACAGCATAACAGAGACTGGGAAATAAGTTTGGAAAATAGTGATAATTTTAATGTGTCTAACACATTGTTTTGAAACGGCATTATGATATATGAAATTAAATATAGTGGTTGCTCACGCTATATGAATGTGATGAACCTGATTCTATGCTACAGCGATCCTTTACACGCATGGCGTACATTTATTTAAGTGTTGCCTGAGATCGTTATTCTATGTTTTCCTCTGCATTTTGGAAAATATGTATTTAAATTAGTACAACCTTTAATATCAGCATTTCAGTAATATGTCGATTCTGTAGAGTTTAGAAGCAAACTTAACAATTTGGTAAAGTAACAAATAATTTATTTTGATATACTACGTAGAGCGTTCCTGAAGACACATTATTCTGAATTTAATTCACAAAATCCCAAGCGTTATATCCCAAGGATAAATATTTAGAATATTAAGATTAAAATCATATAATCTTGAATGTACTGATGATCTCACATAATGACTGCAGAACATGGTTGAAGACAAGGATTTCAATTTTTTTTTTGTTGCATAAATCGCATGTCGTAAGAAAAAATAGATTATACAAAGAATTTAATATAATAGTTTCGTGTTATATGAAACTATATTCCTTTATTATGGGAAATATGCATTTAAATTAGGACAGTCTTTTTCGCCAATTACTTTAATTATGACCATGTTTTGGATTGATAGCAACACGACAAGAGATAAGCTCTTGATATATGAAGGAAATGACTAAAATGATAATGGAAATTAACATGCGTGTTGAATGTTTGTAATACACTGTTGTAATTAATCGTACTATATACATACGTAAACGCACTACTGGTACCTTTCCTTATACGTGATGATATTATTTATCGCTAAATCGATCATTATCTTGCATGTACAAAATGTTGAAGCTGTAGATCTTATCGTATTTGCCTAATAGAATTCTCATGCTGAAAAACTATTATAATCAGAAAATGAGTAGCGCTTCCTGTAATTGCTCCTAGGATATCATAACGTATTCTGTTATTCGCTAATTTGAAATACGTATTTTCGTTTCAGCCTCGGGTAAGTAATTTCATCTGAGAAAACAATGGCTGTGAAATAACGTACTAGTAATCAAATTCAGCCCAGACAATTTGATGATCTTAGTTACTTTAGACAAGTTAGAGTGACGTATAAAGTTCTGAAGACATTATTTTTGAATTATATCCACCACATCAAAAATGTTATATCCCAAGTCCAGAAGTTTAGACTATTCCGAATGAAAGCCGATAATCTTGAATAATCACATGATGCCTGTACAAGACGCTTGACGTTTGGACTTTCTGTATCCTTGTATTTCCATCAATTGCATATCGTAATACAGAATATAGTTTCACAAAGATATACACAGGTCTAGAACTCATGTTCAAATAAACGCGAGATTAACTAGGCAACATCATTACAAATGTCAGACATAGACAAATTATGTCGCAATAAATGCATGAGCTAGAATTAATACTACTCGTATTTACATTGCATATTTTAATCATGACCTTTCAATAAATATGAAAACAACTCTGCGTGAAATAGTCTTTTGTAAGATTAGTGCAATCTATGAAGATTTCCGACAACAATTATGTAGTAATTAAGGGACCGGATAGATAATGCTTTTATTGTAGAACATCCTTTTACCTCATGATTGTAAAAATGGTCATTTTTTAAATGTGAAACTAACACAGGATAACAGAGATTGGGAAATAAGTTTGGAAAATAATAATAATTTCGAATGTGTCTAACACATGTTTAGAAATTGCATTATCGTATATAAAAAAATATAATATTTGCTCACGTTATCTGCATGTGATGAACGCGATTCTTCGCTAGAGCGATCATTTACACGCAAGGTATACATTATTTAAGTGTTGCCTGAGATCGTTATACGCTTTCCTTCCACGTGATCATATTAGTTATAGCAAAATCGATCATTATCTTGGAAGTACAAAATGTTGAAGCGATAGATGATATCATAATTGCCTAATAGAATTATCATGCTGTAACATTATTATAATTAGAAAATGAGTAGCGTTTCCTGTAATTGTTCCTAGGATTTCAGAACGAACTTGATTATTCTCTAATTTGAAATACATATTTTCGTTTCAGCCTCGGGTAAGTAATTTCTTCTGACAAAACAATGGCTGTAAAATTAATAATGTACTCGTAATCAAATTCAGCCCAGACAATTTGATGATCTTAGTTACGTTAGACAAGCTAGAGTGGCGTATAAACTTCTGAAAAAATTATTTTGAATTACATCCCCCAAATCCCAAATGTTATATGCCAAGTCCAAAAGGTTAGAGTATTCCGAATGAAAGCCGATAATCTTAAATAATCACATGATGACTGTACAAGACGCTTGGACTTTCTGTATCCATTTATTTGCATACTTTGCATATCTTAATACAGAATATAGTTTCACAAAGATATACACAGGTCTAGAACTCCTGCTGAAATAAACGCGAGTTTTACTGGGCAGCATCATGACAAATGTCAGAGGTAGACAACACATAAGATTAGTCAGGTGGAGATAAATTCTAATTTCAATCACGATCTTTCTAAAAAGTCTAATATTGTAAACTATGTAGTGTTGAGAAACGAATTATGTAGCAATAAATGTATGTGCTTCTATACTAATACTACTCGTTTACACTGCATATGGTAATCATGACCTTTCATTAAATTTGAAACAAACTCTGCATGAAATAGTTTTTTTTGGCAGATTAGTGGAACTATGAATATTTCTTGCATTTATTTCCGTGTTATGACATATATTCAGGACAAAAGCTATCACTATCTAGCAAGGTGCAAATGTGCTCAAGCAATAGCGTGTGTATTTATTTCATCACAGCATACTTGTTAATACCAGGAGTTTGGTAGCTTTTGATGCAGTCGCTCATATGCTATCAGGACGTATTACATTATTCTCTAATATCAAAATTACATTTGTTTAGATTCGGGTAAGTTATTTCACTTGAAACAACGAATGGCTATGAAATACAGTAAATCAGTGCATATTGCACTCTCAATCAAGTTAAAAGCAGAACATTTGGTGCTATTGATTATTTGAAACCTGTTTAAATGACATACGAGAATTTCATGTGACATTTAGTTTCTGTTCCATTGCTTCCAATGTCCTCGGCTGACGTGTTTTATACTCACCATTGCCAGTTAAATCTTCCCTGCAAGATGTTTCCAATATTTGGGGAACGTGTTAGATACATGTTATGTGAAACACCTTTGCATTATGGGTTATTCTACAAAATTTATTTTTCTTTCAGGTTCGTGAACTCGCGGTAAGTAATCTCAGCTATGATAAATCAATGCTATGGAAAAAGTCTACATTAGTGCATATTCGTTAGCAATCAAATGGGACTTTGAAAAACTGAATTTGGCATATGAATTGAGTTGCTGTGCCTCTTGTAGCTTCGGCTGACGCGTGCTGAACGTTATATCCAAAAACCATACGTTCAAAAGATTCCGAATTAAACCCAACATATCTAAATATATTTATGATCCCACAGGGTGATTGTACAACGTGAATGAATTCTTCTTTTCTTACAAATTTCTTTATTTACATATTTAGCATGACCTCAAACACAATATAGATTCCCGCCTAGAGCTTAAATCAGAATAAACGCCAGGATTACTAGGGAATATCGTGACAAAAGTCAGAGGTAGACTAAACATAACATTAGACAGTTTTAATATTGTAAACTGTTTCTATTTTAATGCTACTAGTTTTTACCCTGCATACGGTAATCATAACCTGTCAGTCAATTTGAATACAAACTCCGCATGAAATAGTCTTCTGGCAGTTTAGTGGAATATACGAATACTTGAAACAACCATGAAGTATGATCAATGGACCGGAAAGAATTGGTTTTGTATTAGAACGGACTTTACCTCATGATTATACAAAATGGCCATTTTCTAATTATGAAACAAACATAACATAAAAGAGATTGAGCAACAAGTTTGAAAAATAACGATAGTTTGGAATGTGTCAAACAAAGTGTTTGAAATGGAATTATCGTATAAAAAATGAAATGTAGTATTTGCTCACTGTAACGTAGTCGAGCCGACCCTTTGAGATTAGGTTGGGTTTTGAAGAAATAACCAACACGTTTGTTCAAATAAAACTTATATTATAAAAAAACAAAACATCATGATAGGTATATATATATAATGAGCACACAATACACACACAAATGGATCTACTACCCGACGGTAGACATACACTATAGTACTATATATATATATATATATATGTGAATCATACACTACTGTATTATATCCATAGTCATACACTACTGTATTATATCTATTGTCATACATTACTGTATTATCTCTCTAGTCATACACTACTGTACATATCTCTCTAGTCATACACTACTGTATTATATCTAGTCATACACTACTGTATTATATCTATAGTCATACACTACTGTATTATATCTATTGTCATACACTACTGTATTATCTCTCTAGTCATACACTACTGTATTATATCTAGTCATACACTACTGTATTATATCTAGTCATACACTACTGTATTATATCTAGTCACGTAGCATGAATTTGACTATTGATACGAAATTCGTACCCCACACAACATAGTCAGTAATTGAAATCATAAGGTTTAATTGACTATGACTATAATGATACTATTTGTGTCACACACACAAAATATAATCAATAAAAACCAAACAATCCTATCCAATTGACTAAACACGCTATTCGTGTTTTACATAAATAGTCAAAAAGCAAACGGAGGGTTCTATTGACTACAAACACGCTATTCGTGTTTTACATAAAAGTAGTCAACAAAACAAAACTGCAAGTGTTAACATTTCACTTCCCTCCGGTGTGACAGTAGTTCATTGTCAGTCTCCATTCCACCGATCAACATTGGTCTTGAATACACATCTATTCACACGACCGGCGAGCTGAATATAAAAATAGACAGTTTCCCAAATAATAAAAATGAATTTACGCAATACATAAAACTAACGTGCTATTCCGAAACTGAATATTGAACTGAAACAATAAACCAAAAAGGAATGTATTTAACTCACCCAACTCCTTGGCTCTAATATCTGACAAATGTAACGTATAGAGTCTGCTCTAATGTCCACTGTATCTTAAAAAGACCCTGCACTGTACTTATATATTAGTCGGCCGTACTTGTAAAAAAGTAATTCGCGTGAATTATCCGCGCGGCACGTGCAACTCGCTGTATAGGACAATTCACGTTGAGGAGTATGGTGTACCCTCTTCGCCATATCGGATATTGCGTAACGAGCTTAAAAATAATAATTCATGAAGTACAGAACGACGACAAACACATTATATGACAAAATTAATGCTTAAAATATAGCTTAGAGGAGTATAGTGTATCATCCATGCCATATCGGGCATTTCGTAACACTCACGTTAAATGCATGTGATGAACCTTATTCTACACTACAGCAATGCTTTAAACGCTAGGCGTACATTTATTTCAGTGTTACTTGCGATCCTTGTTCTACGTTAGCTTTGGAATATGGCATAAAATTGATTGTTGGTATATTAGGAGGATAAATAAAATTATCAAAAATATAATCTGTCTGAAATGTAAAACATGACTGTTTGAAAGAAGATTGTCGTATCTGAAACGAAATAAAATACTAGTTCCATTTCAATCTATTTGAAAATCCTTAACTTACGAACCAACGAATGTTTGCATATATGGTATCAATTTCTTGAAATGACAGTGTTCATCCAGTGATAATATTATGCTCTTGTAAAATAATTGTTAAGATCAGTATTTCAGTGGTATGTCAGTTATGCGGAATTAAGAAGTACAATAAACAATTTAGTAAAATAAATGCAATAAAAAGAACCAATTTCAGTAACAAAAAAAGAAAAACATAAATTAATTTTAATAGAATGCAAAGTAAAAATTTTAAGCACGTTATTCTGAATTAAATCCCCAAAATCCCAAATGTTTTATCCCAAGTCCATAAGTTTAGAATATTCCGAATAAAAACCAATAATCATAACTAATCACAGACAGACTGAACAAGGCTCTTGAAGGTCGGACTTTCAGTATCCGTATTTGCATAGACTGAATATAATTTCCGAAAAACATACACATGTCTAGAGTTCATTTTCATACAAAAACAATCGTTTCGAGGCAACATCAAGACAAAAGAGTCAGAGGTAGGCAACACATAACACTAGTCAGGTAGAGATAAATTCTAATTTCAATCACAATCTTTCCAAGAAGTCTAATATTGTATGCTATGACGTCTTGAGAAACGAAATTATGTAGGATAACATGTATGAGCTAGGATTTGTTTCTTTATTAACACTATTCTTTTAATGATGACCTTTCGTTAAATTTGAAAACAAACTCTGCATGAAATAGTCCTTCGGCAGATTAGTAGAATCTGTGAAGACTTGAGAGAACAATTTTGTAGCAATAATGGGATAGGATAGAATATGCCTTTATATTAGAACGGAATTTTACGCTAATGATTATAAAATGGTACTTTTTAAAATGTGAAACTAACACAGCATAACTGAGATTAACAAATAAGTTTGGAAAATAGTTATAATTTTGAATGTTTCTAACACATTGTTTGAAATGGGATTATCGTAAATGAAATGAAATGTATTATTTGCTCACGTTAAATGCACGCCATGAACCTTATTCTATGCTACAGCGATCCTTTACACGCAAGGCGTACATTTATTTAAGTGTTACCTTTCATCGTTTTTCTATGTAAGCTTTTTAACCCTGTTAATAGTTTCTGCTGAAAACGTTCCAAAGATTGTTGTACTTTTTAGATACATATTGTATGAAATACGTGAGATTTATTGGTTAATATGCCACGTTTTGTTTTTGTTTCAGAATCCTCCTATTCCGGTAAGTAATCTCTGCTAAGATAAACACAGGTTGTTGAATAATATACATTAATGCACATTCCTTCATTATCTATTCCAGCTCAGAATATTTGATGGTTTTAATGATTTAAAAGCAGTACGAGTGAGATTCGGGAACTAATCGAGTGACATGGAAACTATGGAAACTATGCATTTAAATTAGTACAGCCTTTTACGCACATTACTTTAGTTATGGCAATATATGGCAATATAAAAATATTTACATGTATTAGAAGCAGGGCATGAAATAAATCTTGACATATATGGGGAATAGATAAAATTATCATATACGTGGAATGTGCCGAATACACAGTTTATCGTCTATATATTGCAATTCGCTAATGGAACCCTTTCACTAACTTGAAAGATATCTATTCAGCGCCTAAAAGCAATCAGTATCTCTAGGGGTACAAAAGTGTTCAACAGATAGCATTTATCGTAATTCGCTTATAGTATCACCATGTTGTAGCATATTTCCTACCGTCAGGTGTTTATAATCGTTTGGTGCTATTGCTCAGAAGGTGTCATGAAGTAATAGATTATTCGCTAATATGGAATAAAGATATTTTCGTTTCAGACCGTGGTAACGTTGTTTAAATGAAAATGAAAAGATGTTTGTGAATAAAGTTGATCAGAACATATGCTGCTTTTAATCGAGTTAAGCTTAGAACATTTGATACTCTTAATTATTTGAAAGCAGTTAAAGTGACTTTGAAAAAACTAAATTTGTCATATGAGTTTAGTTGAAGTGCCTCTTGTAGCTTCGGTTTACGCGGGCTACATGTTCTATCCCAAAACCATACGTTTAAAGTATTCAGAATTAAACCCAACATATCTAATTATATTTATGATTCCACAGGGTGATTGTACAACGTTAATGAATTATTTGTTAACACATTCCTTTATTTACATATTAGCATGATCAGAAACACAATATAATTTCCAGGGGAAGAACCCAGGTCTAGAATTTAAATCAGTATAAACTCCAAGATTACTAAGCAAAATTATAACAAAAGTCAGAGGTTGACTAAACATTACATTGGTCAGATGGAAATAAATTTTGCCTTCAATCACGATCTTTCCAAGAAGTTTAACATTGTAAAGAATGAAGTCATGAGAAAAATATATTAATACTACTAATGTTTACACTGCATATGGTAATCATTACCTGTCAGACAATTTGAAACAAACTCTGCATGAAATAGTCTTTCTCCAGTTTACTGGAATCTATGACGACCAAATGACCGGAAAGAATTTGCTTTAATATTAGAACGGACTTTACCTCATGATTATACAAAATGGTCCTTTTCTAAATATGTAACAAACACAGCATAAAAGAGATTGAGAAACAAGTTCGTAAATAAGTGACAATTCGGAATGTGTGTAACACATTGTTTGAAATGCGATTATCGTATATCAAATTAAATGTAGAATTTTCTCCTTTTAGATGCATGTGATTGATCTTATTCGACGCTGCGATAAAGTCGTACATTTATATAAGTGTAATCTACAATTGTTATTCTATGTTAGCTTTGGAATGTGGTAACATTCATGCTAATAGCATAGTTTTAACAGTTGCTGCTGCAATTGTTGAAACGATTGGGGTACTTCTTAGATAGATTTTGTAAGAAATAGGTATGATTGTTAGCTTAATATGGAACGTTTAGTGTTTGTTTCTGCTTCCTGTTCATGTAATTAGTCTCAGATGAGATAAATGAAGGATGTGAAATAATGTACATTATTGTATATTCGTTAGATATCAAGTCCAGATCAGAACCTTTGATTGTTTTCATAATTTCAAAGCAGTTAGAGTGCGAAACGGTAAACTCAATAAGTGATATGAAAATATTTCCCATCAATATGGAAAATATGCATTTAAATTATTTCAGTGTTTTACGTACATTATTTATGTATAGCGATGGTTACATATACTAGAAGCACGGCCTGAAATAAGCTGTTGATATATATATATATGTGTGTGTGTGTGGAATGAGTAACATGATAAAGGGAATTAACATATATATGGAATGTACCAAATATACTAAAAGAGGTTCTCGTTTTTATATGGCACAGCTACTGGTACCCTTTCTTTAATGTGAGATATATATAAATATATATATATATATATATATATATATATATATATATATATATATATATATATATATATATATATATATATATAGAGCAAAATCTGTCATTATGTTGTAATATACAAAAGTATTTATAAGAAGACATGTTACGCACATTAGTAAACGCACTACTGGTACCCTTTCGTTCCATGTGATGATATTATTTATAGCAAGATCGATCATTATCTTCCATGTACAAAATGTTGCAGATATAGCTCATATCGTATTTCCTGATAGAATTATCATGCTGCAGCATTATTATAATCAGAAAATGAGTAGTGTTTCCTGTAATTGCTCCTAGGATATCAGAACTTATTCTGTTATTCGCTAATTTGAAATTCGTATTTTCGTTTCAGCCTCGGGTAAGTAATTTCATCTGAGAAAACAATGGCTGTGAAATTAATAACGTACTAGTAATCAAATTCAGCCAACAAAATGTGATGATCTTATTTACTTTAGGCAAGTTAGAGAGACGTATAAAGATCTGAAGACATTATTTTGAATTATATGACTTAAATCCCAAATGTTATATCCCAAGTCCAAAAGTTTAGAATATTCCGAATGAAAGCCGACAATCTTGAATAATAACATAATGACTGTAGAAGACGCTTGACGGTTGGATTTTCTGTATCCATTTATTGGCGTAATTTGCATATCTTAATACAGAATATAGTTTCGCAAAGATGAACATAGGTCTAGAACTCATGTTCAAATAAACGCGAGGGTTACTAGGCAACATAATGACAAATGTCAGAGGTAGACAACACATAACGTTGGTCAGGTGGAGATAAATTCTAATTTCAATCACGATCTCTCCAAGAGGTCTAATATTGCAAACTATGAAGTCATGAGAAACAAATTATGTAGCAATAAATGTATGAGCTAGAATATGTTTCTATACTAATACTACTCGTTTTTACACTGCATATGGTAATCATGAACTTTCTTTCAATTTGAAACAAACTCTGCATGAAATAGTCTTTTTGGCAGATTAGGGGAATCTATTAAGACTTGAGACAACAATTAAGTAGCAATAAAGGGATCAGATAGAATATGCGTTTATATTTTAACGTCTTTGTACGCTCATGATTATAAGAAAGGGTCTATTTTAAATGTAAAACTAACACAGCATAACTGAGATTGAGAAACAAGTTTGGAAAATAGTGATAATTTCGAATGTGTCTAATACATTGTTTGAAATGGGATTATCGTAGATAAAATGAAATGTATTATTTACGCACCTTGAATGCATGTGATGAATCGTATTCTTACTCGTTATTCTGTGTTATCTTTAGAATGTGTTAATATTAATGTTAATAGCATAGTTTTAATAGTTGATGGTGCAATCGTTCCAAAGATTCGGGTGCGCGTTAGATACATATTGTACGAAACACCTAAGGTTTATTGCTTAATATGGAACATTTTTTTGTTTCAGAGTCCTTTTTGTGTAAGTAGTCGCAGATTAGAAAAACACAGGTTGTGGAATAACGTAAATTAGTGCATATTTGTTCGAAATCCTTTCCAGCGCAAAATATTTTCTTATTGTTCTCATTTAAAAGCATTTAGAGTAAGATGCGGGGAACTAAATGAGTAGTATGGAAATATTTCCCTTGAATATCGAAAATATGCATTTAAATTAGTACAGACATTTACGCTTCTTAATGCCATGTTTACATTTGTTAGAAGCACGACATGAAGTAAGTTGTTGATATATATGGTGAATGAGTAACATGATATAGAGGGAATTAACATATTTATGAAATGTGCCGAATACACTAAAAGAGGTTATCGTATTTATTCTGCAATGTTACTGGTACCCTTTGTTTACTGTGAGAGATATTTAGTCATAGCAAACTCTATCATCATGTTGTAATATGCAGTCGTATTTATATTAAGACGACATGGTACGCACATTATTATAGTAATGGTTATTTTTGCATGAGCAATAACGCAGCATGAATCAGATTGTTGAGATATTAGAAGATGAGTAAAATTACAAAGACAAATAAAATCTGGCTGAAATATAAAAACCGAGTGATTGAAAGAGAATATCGCATTAGAAAGGAAATAAAATACTATTTCCATTTCAATCTATTTGAAAATTATTAATGTTTGCATATATGGTACTAATTTGTTTTAGTGACAGTGGATATGGTTTTCTACTGATAATATAATGATCTTGCTAAAAACGTTGTTAATATCAGCATATCAGTTATATGTCGATTACATGGATTTTGAAACAAAAATAAGCAATTTAGTTAAATAAAGAAATAATTTATTTTGATAGAATACAACATAAATGTTCCAAAGACATTATTCTTAATAAAATCCCTAAAATCCCAAATGTTATATCTCAATTCCAAATGTTTTGAATATTCCAAATGTTAAGAATATTACAATAAAATCCGGTACTCTTGAATAATCACAAAATTACTGTACAAAAAAAGAATCTTAATGGCTGGGATGCAGAATCCTTTATTTACATAATAGACAGCATATAATTTATCAAATACATACACAGGTCTAGAACTAATTTTCACATAAACGCAAGAGTTACAAGGCAACATCATGAAAAATGTCGGAGGTAGACAAAACATAACATTGATCAGGTGGAGATAAATTCAACCCACAATCACAATTTTTCTAAGACGTCTAATACGGTAAACTAAGTCTTGAGAAACGAAATAAGTAGCAATAAATATATCATCTAGAATTTGATCCTATATTAATACTATTCGTTTTTACACTGCCCATTTTAATCATTACCTTTCATTAAATTTGAAAAAAAAACTTCTCATGAAATAGTCGTTTGGCAGAGTAGTGGAATCTATGAAGACTTCCGACAACAATTATGTAGTAATTAAGGGACCGGATAGATAATGCTTTTATAGTAGAACGGTCTTTTACCTCACGATTTATTAAAATGATCATGAAACTAACACAGCATAACAAAGATTGGGAATTAAGTTTGGAAAATAGTACTAATTTGTAATGTGTCTAACACATTGTTTTGAAACGGCATTATAGTACATAAAATTAAATATAGTGGTTGCTCACGCTATGTGCATGTGATGAACCTGATTCTATGATACAGCGATCCTTTACACACAAGGCGTACATTTATTTAAGTGTTGCCTGAGATCGTTATTCTATGTTTTCCTCTGCATTTTGGAAACTAGGCATTTAAATTAGTACAACCTTTAATATCAGCAGTTCAGTAATATGTCGATTCTGTAGAGTTTTTAAGCAAACTTAACAATTTGGTAAAGTAACAAATAATTTATTTTGATAGACTACGGAGAAAATTCCTAAAGACACATTTTTCTGATTTTAATTCACAAAACCCCAAAGCGTTATATCCCAAGTTATAAATATTTAGAATATTACGAATTAAATCCAATAATCTTGAATGTAATGATGATCTCACATAATGACTGTAGAACATGGTTGAAGGCAGGGATTTCATTTTTTTTTATTTGCATAAATCGCATGTCGTAAGACAGAATAGATTATACAAAGAATTTAACATAATAGTTTCAGTGTTAGATGAAACTATTTTCCTTTAATATGGGAAATATGCATTTAAATTAGGACAGCCTCTTTCGCCGATTACTTTAATTGTGACCATATTTTGCAGTCATAGCAACACGACATGAGATAAGAGTTTCATATATGAAGGAAATGAGTAAAATGATATTGGAAATTAACATGCATGTTGAATGTTTATAATACACTGTTGGAATTAAGAGTATTATATACATAAGTAAACGCACTACTGGTACCATTTCGTTCCATGTGATGCTATTATTTATAGCACAATCGATCATTATCTTCCATGCACAAAATGTTGAAGCTATAGCTCATATCGTATTTCCCTAATAGAATTCTCATGCTGAAACATTATTATAATCAGAAAATGAGTAGCGTTTCATGTAATTGCTCCTAGGATATCAGAACGTATTCTGTTATACGCTAATTTGAAATACGTATTTTCGTTTCAGCCTAAGGTAAGTAATTTCATCTGAGAAAATAATGGCTGTGAAATTAATAACGTAGTAGTAATCAAATTCAACCCAGACAATTTGATGATCTTAGTTACTTTACACAAGTTAGAGTGACAAATAAAGTTCTGAAAACATTATTTTGAATTATATCCCCCACATCACAAATGTTATATCCCAAGTAAAAAAAAGTTTAGAATATTCCAAATGAAAGCCGATAATCTTGAATAATCACATGATGACTGTACAAGACGCTTGACGGTTGGACTTTCTGCATCCTTTTATTTGCATAATTTGCATATCTTAAAACAGAATATAGTTTCACAAAGATATACACAGGTCTAGAACTCGTGATCAAATAAACGTGAGTTTTACTAGGCAACATCATGACAAATGTCGGAGGTAGACAATAAATGTATGAGCTGGAATATGTTTCTGTACTAATACTACTCGTTTTTACACTGCATATTTTAATCATGACATTTCAATAAATATGAAAACAACTCTGCGTGAAATAATCTTTTGTAAGATTAGTGCAATCTATGAAGATTTCCGACAACAATTATGTAGTAATTAAGGGACCGGATAGATAATGCTTTTATTGTAGAACATCCTTTTACCTCATGATTGTAAAAATGGTCATTTTTTCAAATGTGAAACTAACACAGGATAACAGAGATTGGGAAATAAGTTTGGAAAATGGGGATAATTTTAATGTGTCTAACACATTGTTTTGAAATGGCATTATCGTATATAAAAATATAATGGTTGCTCACGCTATATTCATGTGATGAACGTGATTCTTCGCAACAGCGATTCTTTACACTCAAAGCATACATTTATTTAAGTTTTGCCTGAATTCGTTATACGCTTTCCTTCCACGTGATGATATTATCAATAACAAAATCGATCATTATCTTGCAAGTGCAAAATGTTGAAGCTTTAGATGATATCGTAATTGCCTAATAGCATTATCATGCTGTAACATTATTATAATCAGAAAATGAGTAGCGTTTCATGTAATTGTTCCTAGGATTTCAGAACGAACTTGATTATTCTCTAATTTGAAATACATATTTTCGTTTCAGCCTCGGGTAAGTAATTTCTTCTGACAAAACAATGGCTGTAAAATTAATAATGTACTCGTAATCGAATTCAGCCCAGAAAAGCTAGAGTGGCGTGTAAACTTCTGAAGACATTATTTTGAATTACATCCCCCAAATCCCAAATGTTATATGCCAAATCCAAAAGGTTAGAATATTCCGAATGAAAGCCGATAATCTTGAATAATCACAGGATGACTGTACAAGACGCTTGACGGTTGGACTTTCTGTATCCATTTTTTTGCATAATTTGCATAACTTAATACAGAATATAGTTTCACAAAAATATACACAGGTCTAGATCTAATGCAGAAATAAACGCGAGTTTTACTGGGCAACATCATGATAAATGTCAGAGGTAGACAATACATAACATTAGTCAAGTGGAGATAAATTCTAACTTCTATCACGTTCTTTCCAAGAATTCTAATATTGTAAACTATGTAGTCTTGAGAAACGAATTATGTAGCAATAAATGTATGAGCTAGAAAATGTTTCTATACTAATTCTACTCGTTTTCACACTGCCTATTTTAATCATGACCTTTCATTAAATTTGAAAAAACTCTGCATGAATTAGTTTTCTTGGCAGATTAGTGGAACTATGAATATTTATTGCATTTATTTCCGTGTTATGACATCTATTCAAGACAAAAGCTATCGCTATCTTGCAAGGTGCAAATGTGTTCAGGCGATAGCGTGTGTATTTATTCCCTCACGGCATACTTTTTAATATCAGGAGTTTGGTAGTTTTTGATGCAGTTGCTCATATGCTCTCAGGACGTACATTTTTGTTTAGATTCGGGTAAATTATTTCATTTGAAACAATCAATGGCTATGAAATACAGTAAATCAGTGCATATTGTACCCTTAATCAAGTTATAACCAGAACATTTGAATCTATTGATTATTTGAAACCTATTTAAATGACATATGAAAATTACATGTGACATTTAGTTTCAGTTCCATTGCTTCCAATGTCCTCGGCTGACGAGTTTTATACTCACCGGTGCGAGTTAAATCTTCCCTGCAAGATGTTTCCAACATTTAGAGAACGTGTTAGATACATGTTATGTAAAACACTTTTGCATTATGGGTTATTCTGGAAAATTTATTTTTCTTTCAGGTTAGTGAAGTCTATGTAAGTAATCACAGCTGTGATAAATTAAGGTTGTGGATTAATGAACATTAGTGCATATTCGTTAGCAATCAAATGGAACTTTGAAAAACTGAATTTGGCATATGAATTGAGCTGCTGTGCCTCTTATAGCTTCGGCGGACGCGTGCTAAACGTTATATCCAAAAACCATACGTTCAAAGGATTCCGAATTAAACCCAACATATATAAATATATTTATGATCCCACAGGGTGATTGTACAACGTGAATGAATTCATTTTTTTTTTTTACAAATTTCTTTAGTTACATATTTAGCATGACCTCAAACACAATATACATTTTTTCGGGGATGTACCCACGCCTAGAATTTAAATAAGAATAAACGCCAGGATTACTAGAGAATATCACGACAAAAGTCAGAGGCAGACTAAACATAACATTAGTCAGTTTTATTATTATAAACTGTTTCTATATTAATGCTTCTAGTTTTTACCCTGCATACGGTAATCATAACCTGTCAGTCAATTTGAATACAAACTCCGCATGAAATAGTCTTCTGGCAGTTTAGTGGAATCTATGAATACTTGAAACAACCCTTAACTATAATCAAGGGACCGGATAGAATTTACTTTTATATTAGAACGGACTTTACCTCATGATTATACAAAATGGCCCTTTTCTAATTATGAAACAAACATAATATAAAAGAGATTGAGAACCAACTTTGAAAAATAGCGATAGTTTGGAATGTGTCTAACAAAATGTTTCAAATGGAAGCATCGTATATAAAATGAAATGTAGTATTTGCTCACGTTCAATGCATGTGATGAACATTATTCTACACTACAGCGATCCTTTAAACGCAAGGCGTACATTTATTTCAGTGTTATCTGCGATCCTTGTTCTACGTTAGTTTTGGAATATGGCATAAAATTGATTGTTGGTATATTAGGAAGATGAATAAAATTATCAAAAATATAATCTGTCTGAAATGTAAAATATGACTGTTTGAAAGAGGATTGTCGTATCTGAAACGAAATAAAATACTAGTTCCATTTCAATCTATTTGAAAATCGTTAAGTTACGAACCAACGAATGTTTGCATGTATGGTACCAATTTCTTGTAGTGACAGTATATGTGTTCATCCAGTGATAACATTTTGCTCTTGTAAAATAATTGTTAATATCAGTATTTCAGTGCTATGTAAGTTATGTGGAATTAAGAAATAAAATAAACAATTTAGTGAAAAAAAATGCAACCAAAAGAAGCAATTTAGTCAAAAAGTAAAAACATGAATTAATTTTAATAAAATACAAAGTACAAGTTCTAAAGACGTTATTCTGAATTAAATCCCCAAAATCCCAAATGTTTTATCCCAAGTCCATAAGTTTAGAATATTCCGAATAAAAACCAATAATCATAACTAATCACAGACAGACTGAACAAGGCTCTTGAAAGTCGGACTTTCAGTATCCGTATTTGCATAGACTGAATATAATTTCCGAAAAAAACATACACATGTCTAGAGTTCATTTTCATATGAAAACAATTGTTACGAAGCAACATCAAGACAAAAGAGTCAGAGGTAGGCAACACATAACATTTGTCAGGTGGAGATAAATTCTAATTTCAATCACAATCTTTTCAAGAAGTCATATTGTATGCTATGACGTCTTGAGAAACGAATTATATAGGAATAAATATATGAGCTAGGATTTGTTTCTTTATTAACACTATTCGTTTAATCATAACCTTTCGTTAAATTTGAAAACAAACTCTGCACGAAATAGTCCTTTGGCATATTTTTGGGATCTAAGAAGACTTGAGACAACTATTTTGTAGTAATAAAGGGATCGGATAGAACATGCCTTTATATTAGAACGGACTTCTACGCTAATGATTATAAAATGGTACTTTTTAATGTGAAACTAACACAGCTTAACTGAGATTGACAAATAAGTTTGGAAAATAGTTATAATTTCGAATGTGTCTAACACATTGTTGGAAATGGGATTATGGTAAATGAAATGAAATGTATTATTTGCTCACGTTAAATGCACGCGATGAACCTTATTCTATGCTACAGCGATCCTTGATACGCAAGGCGTACATTTATTTAAGTGTTACCTTTCATCGTTTTTCTATGTCAGCTTTTTAATCCTGTTAATAGTTGCTGCTGAAAACGTTCCAAAGATTGTTGTACTTTATAGACACATATTGTAGGTAAATACGTAAGATTTATTGGTTAATATACCACGTTTTGTTTTTGTTTCAGAATCCTCCTATTCCGGTAAGTAATCTCTGCTGAGATAAACACAGGTTGTGGAATAATGTACATTAATGCACATTCCTTCATTATCTATTCCAGCTCAGAATATTTGATGGTTTTAATGATTTAAAAGCAGTTCGAGTGAGATTCGGGAACTAATCGAGTGACATGGAAACATTTCCCTTCAATATGGAAACTATGCATTTAAATTAGTACAGCCTTTTACGCACGTTACTTTAGTTATGGCAATATAAAATATTTACATGTTTTAGTAGCAGGGTATGAAATAAATCTTGACATATATGGGGAATAGATAAAATTATCATATACGTGGAATGTGCCGAATACACAGTTTATCGTCTATATATTGCAATGCGCTAATGGAACCCTTTGACTAATTTGAAAGATATCTATTCAGCGCCTAAAAGCAATCGGTATCTCTACGGGTACAAAAGTGTTCAACAGATAGCATTTATCGTAATTCGCTTATAGTATCACCATGTTGTAGCATATTTCCTACCGTCAGGTGTTTATTATCGTTTGGTGCTATTGTTCAGAAGGTGTCATAAAGTAATATATTATTTGCTAATATGGAATAAAGATATTTCGTTTCAGACCGTGGTAACTTTGTTTAAATGAAAAAGAAAAGATGTTTGTGAATAAAGTTGATCAGAACATATGCTGCTTTTAATCGAGTTAAGCTAAGAACATTTGATACTCTTAATTTTTTGAAAGCAGTTAAAGTGACTTTGAAAAAAACTAAATTTGTCATATGAGTTTAGTTGCTGTGCCTCTTGTAGCTTCGGTTTACGCGGGCTACATGTTCTATCCCAAAACCATACGTTTAAAGTATTCAGAATTAAACCCAACATATCTAAATATATTTTTGATCCCACAGGGTGATTGTACAACGTTAATGAATTATTTGTTTACACATTCCTTTATTTACATATTAGCATGATCAGAAACACACTATAATTTCCAAGGGAAGTACCCAGGTCTAGAGTTTAAATCAGAATAAACGCCAAGATTACTAGGGAAAATCATAACAAAAGTCAGAGGTAGACTAAACATTACATTGGTCAGATGGAAATAAATTTTGCCTTCAATCACGATCTTTCCAAGAAGTTTAACATTGTAAAGAATGAAGTCATGAGAAAAATATATTAATACTACTAATGTTTACACTGCATATGGTAATCATTACCTGTCAGACAATTTGAAACAAACTCTGCATGAAATAGTCTTTCTCCAGTTTAGTGGAATCTATGACGACTTGAGACAACCCTTAATTATAATCAAAGGACCGGAAAGAATTTCCTTTAATATTAGAACGGACTTTACCTGATGATTATACAAAATGGTCCTTTTCTAAATATGTAACAAACACAGCATAAAAGAGATTGAGAAACAACTTCGTAAATAAGTTACAATTTGGAATGTGTGTAACACATTGATTGAAATGTGATTATCGTACATCAAATTAAATGTAGAATTTTCTCCTGTTAGATGCATGTGATTGTTTATACAAGTACGTTTATATAAGTGTAATCTACAATTGTTATTCTATGTTAGCTTTGGAATGTGGTAACATTCATGTTAATAGCATAGTTTTAATAGTTGCTGCTGCAATTGTTGAAACGATTGGGGTACTTCTTAGATAGATTTTGTAAGAAATAGGTATGATTGTTAGCTTATTTATGGAACGTTTAGTGTTTGTTTCTGGTTCCTGCTCATGTAATTAGTCTCAGATGAGATAAATGAAGGATGTGAAATAATGTACATTATTGTATATTCCTTAGATATCAAGTCCAGATCAGAACATTTTATTGTTTTCATAATTTCAAAGCAGTTAGAGTGAGAAACGGTAATCTCAATAAGTGATATGAAAATATTTCCCTTCAATATGGAAAATATGCATTTATATTATTTCAACGTTTTACGCACATTATTTATGTATAGCGATGGTAACATATACTAGAAGCACGGCCTGAAATAAGCTGTTGATATATATATATATATATATATATATATATATATATATATATATATATATATATATATATATTTGTGTGTGGAATGAGTAACATGATAAAGGGAATTAACATATATATGGAATGTACCAAATACACTAAAAGAGGTTCTCGTTTTTATATGGCACAGCTACTTGTGCCCTTTCTTTAATGTGAGAGATATATATTTAGAGCAAAATCTGTCATTATGTTGTAATATACAACAGTATTTATAAGAAGACATGTTACGCACATTAGTAAACGCACTACATTTACCCTTTCGTTCCATGTGATGATATTATTTATAGCAAGATCGATCATTATCTTCCATGTACAAAATGTTGAAGCTATAGCTCATATCGTATTTCCCTAATAGAATTCTCATGCTGTAACATTATTATAATCAGAAAATGAGTAGTGTTTCCTGTAATTGCTCCTAGGATATCAGAACTTATTCTTATTCGCTAATTTGAAATACGTATTTTCGTTTCAGCCTCGGGTAAGTAATTTCATCTGAGAAAACAATGGCTGTGAAATTAATAACGTACTAGTAATCAAATTCAGCCAACAAAATGTGATGATCTTATTTACTTTAGGCAAGTTAGAGAGACGTATAAAGATCTGAAGACATTATTTTGAATTATATGACTTAAATCCCAAATGTTATATCCCAAGTCCAAAAGTTTAGAATATTCCGAATGAAAGCCGACAATCATGAATAATAACATAATGACTGTAGAAGACGCTTGACGGTTGGATTTTCTGTATCCATTTATTGGCGTAATTTGCATATCTTAATACAGAATATAGTTTCGCAAAGATGAACATAGGTCTAGAACTCATGTTCAAATAAACGCGAGGGTTACTAGGCAACATAATGACAAATGTCAGAGGTAGACAACACATAACATTAGTCAGGTGGAGATAAATTCTAATTTCAATCACGATCTCTCCAAGAGCTCTAATATTGCATACTATGAAGTCCTGAGAAACAAATTATGTAGCAATAAATGTATGAGCTGGAATATGTTTCTATTTTAATACTACTCGTTTTTACACTGCATATGGTAATCATGAACTTTCTTTCAATTTGAAACAAACTCTGCATGAAATAGACTTTTTTTGGCAGATTAGGGGAATCTATTAAGACTTGAGACAACAATTAAGTAGCAATAAAGGGATCAGATAGAATGTGCGTTTATATTTTAACGGCTTTGTACGCTCATGGTTTTAAGAAAGGGTCTATTTTAAATGTAAAACTAACACAGCATAACTGAGATTGAGAAACAAGTTTGGAAAATAGTGATAATTTCCAATGTGTCTAATACATTGTTTGAAATGGGTTTATCGTAGATAAAATGAAATGTATTATTTACGAACCTTGAATGCATGTGATGGACCTTATTCTTACTCGTTATTCTATGTTATCTTTAGAATGTGTTAATATTCATGTTAATAGAATAGTTTTAATATTTGATAGTGCAATCTTTCCAAAGATTGGGGTGCGCGTTAGATACATATTGTACGAAACACCTAAGGTTTATTGCTTAATATGGAACATTTTTTTGTTTCAGAGTCCTTATTGTGTAAGTAGTCGCAGATTAGAAAAACACAGGTTGTGCAATAAAGTAAATTAGTGCATATTCGTTCGAAATCCTTTCCAGCGCAAAATATTTTCTTGTTGTTCTGATTTAAAAGCATTTAGAGTACGATGCGGGGAACTAAATGAGTGATATGGAAATATTTCCCTTGAATATGGAAAATATGCATTTAAATTAGTACAGACGTTTACGCTTATTAATGCCATGTTTACATTTGTTAGAAGCATGCCATGAAGTAAGTTGTTGATATATATGGTGAATGAGTAACATGATATAGAGGGAATTAACATATTTATGAAATGTGCCGAATACACTAAAAGAGGTTATCGTATTTATTCTGCAATGTTACTGGTACCCTTTGTTTGCTGTGAGAGATATTTATTCATAGCAAACCCTATCATCATGTTGTAATATGCAGTCGTATTTATATTAGGACGACATGGTCGATCATTATTAAAGTAATGGTTATTTTTACATGAGCAATAACGCAGCATGAATCAGATTGTTGAGATATTAGAAGATGAGTAAAATTACAAAGACAAATAAAATCTGGCTGAAATATAAATACCGAGTGATTGAAAGAGAATATCGCATTAGAAAGGAAATAAAATACTCGTTCCATTTCAATCTATTTGAAAATTATTAATTTGCGAACCAGCGAATGTTTGCATATATGGTACTAATTTGTTTTAGTGACAGTGGATATGGTTTTCTACTAATAATATAATGATCTTGCTAAAAACGTTGTTAATATCAGCATATCAGTTATATGTCGATTACGTGGAGTTAGGAAGAAAAATAAGCAATTTAGTTAAATAAAAAAAATAATTTATTTTGATAGAATACAACATAAATGTTCCAAAGAAATTATTCTTAATAAAATCCCTAAAATCCCAAATGTCATATCTCAATTCCAAATGTTTTGAATATTCCAAATGTTAAGAATATTACAAATAAAATCCGGTACTCTTGAATAATCACAAAATTACTGTACAAAAAAGACCCTTGAAGGCTGGGATGCAGAATCCTTTATTTACATAATAGACAGCATATAATTTATCAAATACATACACAGGTCTAGAACTAATTTTCAAATAAACGCAAGAGTTACAAGGCTACATCATGAAAAATGTCGGAGGTAGACAAAACATAACATTGATCAGGTGGAGATAAATTCAACCCACAATCACAATTTTTCTAAGACGTCTAATACGGTAAACTATGAAGTCTTGAGAAACGAATTATGTAGCAATAAATATATCAGCTAGAATTTGTTCCTATATTAATACTATTCGTTTTCACACTGCCTATTTTAATCATGACTTTTCATTAAATTGAACCAAACTCTGCATGAAATAGTCTTTTGGCAGATTAGTGGAATCTATGAAGACTTCCGACAACAATTATGTAGTAATTAAGGGACCGGATAGTTAATGCTTTTATAGTAGAACAGTCTTTTACCTCACGATTTATTAAAATGGTCATGAAACTAACACAGCATAACAAAGATTGGGAATTAAGTTTGGAAAATAGTACACATTCTTTTGAAACGGCATTATGGTATATAAAATTAAATATAGTGGTTGCTCACGCTATACGCAAGTGATGAACCTGATTCTATGCTACAGCGATCCTTTACACACAAGGCGTACATTTATTTAAGAGCTGCCTGAGATCGTTATTCTATGTTTTCCTCTGCATTTTGGAAACTAGGCATTTAAATTAGTACAACCTTTAATATCAGCAGTTCAGTAATATGTCGATTCTGTAGAGTTTTTAAGCAAACTTAACAATTTGGTAAAGTAACAAATAATTTATTTTGATAGACTACGGAGAAAATTCCTAAAGACACATTATTCTGAATTTAATTCACAAAACCCCAAAGCGTTATATCCCAAGTTATAAATATTTAGAATATTACGAATTAAATCCAATAATCTTGAATGTACTGATGATCTCACATAATGACTGTAGAACATGGTTGAAGGCAGGGATTTCATTTTTTTTTATTTGCATAAATCGCATGTCGTAAGACAGAATAGATTATACAAAGAAGTTAAGATATACTTTCAGTGTTAGATGAAACTATTTTCCTTTAATATGGGAAATATGCATTTAAATTAGGACAGCCTCTTTCGCCGATTACTTTAAATGTGACCATATTTTGCAGTCATAGTAACACGACATGAGATAAGATTTTCGTATATGAAGGAAATGAGTAAAATGATAGTGGAAATTAACATGCATGTTGAATGTTTATAATACACTGTTGGAATTAAGAGTATTACATACATATGTAAACGTACTACAGGTACCCATTCGTTCCATGTGATGCTATTATTTACAGCAAAATCGATCATTATCTCGCATGTACAAAATGTTGAAGCTATAGCTCATATCGTATTTCCCTAATAGAATTCTCATGCTGAAACATTATTATAATCAGAAAATGAGTAGCGCTTCCTGTAATTGCTCCTAGGATATCAGAACGTGTTATGTTATTCGCTAATTTGAAATACGTATTTTCGTTTCAGCCTAAGGTAAGTAATTTCATCTGAGAAAATAATGGCTGTGAAATTAATAACGTACTAGTAATCAAATTCAGCCCAGAAAATTTGATGATCTTAGTTACTTTAGACAAGTTAGAGTGACAAATAAAGTTCTGAAGACATTAATTTGAATTATATCCCCCACATCACAAATGTTATATTCCAAGTAAAAAAAAGTTTAGAATATTCCAAATGAAAGCCGATAATCTTGAATAATCACATGATGACTGTACAAGACGCTTGACGGTTGGACTTTCTGCATCCTTTTATTTGCATAATTTGCATATCTTAATACAGAATATAGTTTCACAAAGATATACACAGGTCTAGAACTCATGATCAAATAAACGTGAGTTTTACTAGGCAACATCATGACAAATGTCAGAGGTAGACAATAAATGTATGAGCTAGATTATGTTTCTGTACTAATACTACTCGTTTTTACACTGCATATTTTAATCATGCCCTTTCAATGAATATGAAAACAACTCTGCGTGAAATAGTCTTTTGGAAGATTAGTGCAATCTATGAAGACTTCCGACAACAATTATGTAGTAATTAAGGGCCCGGATAGATAATCCTTTTATTGTAGAACATCCTTTTACCTCATGATTGTAAAAATGGTCATTTTTTTAAAATATGAAACTAACACAGGATAACAGAGATTCGGAAATAAGTTTGGAAAATAGTCATAATTTTAATGTGTCTAACACATTGTTTTGAAATGGCATTATCGTATATAAAATATATAATGGTTGCTCACGCTATATGCATGTGATGAACCTGATTCTTCGCAACAGCGATCCTTTACACTCAAAGCATACATTTATTTAAGTGTTGCCTGAGATCGTTATACGCTTTCCTTCCACGTGATGATATTATTTATAGCAATATCGATCATTATCTTGCAAGTGCAAAATGTTGAAGCTTTAGATGATATCGTAATTGCCTAATAGCATTATCATGCTGTAACATTATTATAATCAGAAAATGAGTAGCGTTTCCTGTAATTGCTCCTAGGATATCAGAACGAACTTGATTATTCTCTAATTTGAAATACATATTTTCGTTTCAGCCTCGGCTAAATAATTTCTTCTGAGAAAACAATGGCTGTAAAATTAATAATGTACTCGTAATCAAATTCAGCCCAGACAATTTGATGATCTTAGTTACGTTAGACAAGCTAGAGTGGCGTATAAACTTCTGAAGAAATTATTTTGAATTACATCCCCCAAATCCCAAATGTTATATGCCAAGTCCAAGAGGTTAGAATATTCCGAATGAAAGCCAATAATCTTGAATAATCACATGATGACTGTACAAGACGCTTAAGGTTGGACTTTCTGTATCCATTTATTTGTATAATTTGCATATCTTAATACAGAATATAGTTTCACAAAAATATACACAGGTCTAGAACTCATGCAGAAATAACGCGAGTTTTACTGGGCAACATCATGATAAATGTCAGAGGTAGACAACACATAACATTAGTCAAGTGGAGATGAATTCTAATTTCTATCATGTTCTTTCCAAGAATTCTAATATTATAAACTATGTAGTCTTGAGAAACGAATTATGTAGGAATAAATGTTTCTATACTAATCTACTCGTTTTTACACTGCCTATTTCAATCATGACCTTTCATTAAATTTGAAACAAACTCTGCATGAATTAGTTTTCTTGGCAGATTAGTGGAACTATGAATATTTATTGCATTTATTTCCGTGTTATGACATCTATTCAGGACAAAAGCTATCGCTATCTTGCAAGGTGCAAATGTGTTAAAGCAATAGCGTGTGTATTTGTTCCCTCACGGCATACTTTTTAATATCAGGAGTTTGGTAGCTTTTGATGCAGTTGCTCATATGCTATCAGGACGTATTACATTATTCTCTAATATCAAAATTACATTTTTTTTGTTTAGATTCGGGTAAGTTATTTCACTTGAGACAACCAATGGCTATGAAATACAGTAAATCAGTGCATATTGTACCCTTAATCAAGTTATAACCAGAATATTTGGATCTATTGATTATTTGAAACCTGTTTAAATGACATATGAAAATTACATATGACATTTAGTTTCAGTTCCATTGCCTCCAATGTCCTCGGCTGACGAGTTTTATACTCACCCTTGCGAGTTAAATCTTCCCTGCAAGATGTTTTCAACATTTGGAGAACGTGTTAGATACATGTTATGTAAAACACCTTTGCATTATGGGTCATTCTGGAAAATTTATTTTTCTTTCAGGTTAGTGAAGTCTATGTAAGTAATCTCAGCTGTGATAAATTAAGGTTGTGGATTAATGAACATTAGTGCATATTCGTTAGCAATCAAATGGGACTTTTGTGGCTTCGGCGGACGCGTGCTAAACGTTATATCCAAAAACCATACGTTCAAAGGATTCCGAATTAAACCCAACATTTATAAATATATTTATGATCCCACAGGGTGATTGTACAACGTGAATGAATTCATTTTTTTTTACAAATTTGTTTATTTATATATTTAGCATGACCTCAAACACAATATAGTTTTTTTCGGGGATGTACCCACGCCTAGAATTTAAATAAGAACATAAACGCCATAAATACTAGGGAATATCACGACAAAAGTCAGAGGCAGACTAAAAATAACATTAGTCAGTTTTATTATTATAAACTGTTTCTATATTAATGCTACTAGTTTTCACCCTGCATACGGTAATCATAAGCTGTCAGTCAATTTGAATACAAACTCTGCATGAAATAGTCTTCTGGCAGTTTAGTGGAATCTATGAATACTTGAAACAACCCTTAACTATAATCAAGGGACCGGATAGAATTTACTTTTATATTAGAACGGACTTTACCTCATGATTATACAAAATGGCCGTTTTCTAATTATGAAACAAACATAACATAAAAGAGATTGAGAAACAAGTTGGAAAAATAGCGATAGTTTGGAATGTGTCTAACAAAGTGTTTGAAATGGAATTATCGTATAAAAAATGAAATGTAGTATTTGCTCACGTTAAATGCATGTGATGAACATTATTCTACACTACAGCAATCCTTTAAACGCAAGGCGTACATTTATTTCAGTGTTATCTGCGATCCTTGTTCTACGTTAGTTTTGGAATATGGCATAAAATTGATTGTTGGTATATTAGGAGGATGAATAAAATTATCAAAAATATAATCTGTCTGAAATGTAAAATATGACTGTTTGAAAGAGGATTGTCGTATCTGAAACGAAATAAAATACTAGTTCCATTTCAATCTATTTGAAAATCGTTAAGTTACGAACCAACGAATGTTTGCATATATGGTACCAATTTCTTGTAGTGACAGTATATGTGTTCATCCAGTGATAACATTATGCTCTTGTAAAATAATTGTTAATATCAGCATTTCAGTGGTATGTCAGTTATGTGGAATTAAGAAATAAAATAAACAATTTAGTGAAAAAAATGCAACCAAAAGAAGCAATTTAGTAGAAAATAAAAAGATGAATTAATTTTAATAGAATACAAAGTAAAAGTTCTAAAGACGTTATTCTGAATTAAATCCCCAAAATCCCAAATGTTTTATCCCAAGTCCAAAAGTTTAGAATATTCCGAATAAAAACCAATAATCATAACTAATCACAGACAGACTGAACAAGGCTCTTGAAGGTCGGACTTTCAGTATCCGTATTTGCATAGACTGAATATAATTTCCGAAAAACATACACATGCCTAGAGTTCATTTTCATATGAAAACAATTGTTACGAGGCAACATCAAGACAAAAGAGTTAGAGGTAGGCAACACATAACACTAGTCAGGTAGAGATAAATTCTAATTTCATTCACAATCTTTCCAAGCAGTCTAATATTGTACGCTATGACGTCTTGATAAACGAATTATGTAGGATAACATGTATGAGCTAGGATTTGTTTCTTTATTAACACTATTCTTTTAATCATGACCTTTCGTTAAATGTGAAAACAAACTCTGCACGAAATAGTCCTTTGGCAGATTAGTGGGATCTATGAAGACTTGAGACAACAATTTTGTAGCAATAAAGGGATCGGATAGAACATGCCTTTATATTAGAATGGACTTCTACGCTAATGATTATAAAATGGTACTTTTTTAAAATGTGACACTAACACAGCATAACTGAGATTGATAAATAAGTTTGGAAAATAGTTATAATTTCGAATGTGTCTAACACATTGTTTGAAATGGGATTATCGTAAATAAAATGAAATGTATTATTTGCTCACGTTAAATGCACGTGATGAATCTTATTCTTGCTCGTTATTCTGTGTTATCTTTTGAATGTGTTAATATTCATGTTAATAGCATAGTTTTAATAGTAGATGGTGCAATCTTTCCAAAGATTGGGGTACGCGTTAGATACATATTGTATGAAATACCTAAGATTATTGATTAATATGGAAAATTTATTTTTGTTTCAGGATCGACCTTATGTAAGTAGTCGCAGATGAGATAAACACAGGTTGTGGAATAATGTACATTAGTGCATATTAGTTCGAAATCCATTCCAGTGCAGAACATTTTCTTGTTTTTCTGATTTATAAGCAGTTAGTGTAAGATACTGGGAACTAAATGAGTGATATGGAAACATTTCGTTTGAACATGGAAAATCTGCATTTAAATTAGGACAGTCTTTTATGCTTATTATTTATTTATGGCCATGTTTACATTTTTTTAGATGCACGGCATGAAGTAAGTTGTTGATATATATGGTGAATGAGTAACATGATAGTGTGCCGAATACAGTAAAAGAGGTTATCGTATTTATAGTGCAATGTTACTGCTACCCTTTCTTTAATGTGAGAGATATTTATTCATAGCAAAATCTATCATCATGTTGTAATATGCAATGGTAGTTATATTATGACGACATGGTACGTACCTTGTTATAGTAATGATTATTTTTACATGTGCAATAACGCAGCGTAAATAATATAGTTTGGATATTAGTGGATGAGGAAAATTACAAAGAAAAGTAAAATGGAGCTAAAATGTAAAAACCGAGTGATTCAAAAGGTGAATATCGTATTTGAAAGTAATTTAAATATTAGTTACATTTCTATCTGTTTGAAAATCTTTAATTTACCCACCAGCGAATGATTGCATTTATTGTACTAATTTGTTTTAGTGACAGTATATACATTCATCCACTGATAATATAATAATGTTGTAACATAGTTGTTAACAACAGCATTTCAGTTGTAAGTCGATTATTTGGGTTTAAGAAACAAAAAATGCAATTTAGTAAATTAATTTTTATTTTGTACTTTGATAGAATAGAACGTAAAAGTTATAAAGACATTATTCTGAATTAAATCCCCCAAATCCTAAATGTTATAACCCATGTCCAAATGTTTAGAAAAATCCTAATAAAAGCCGATAATCTTGGATGATCACAAGATGACTGTACAAGACGATTGACGTTTGGACTTTCTTTATCCATTATTTGCATATCTTAAGACAGGGTATAATTTCCCAAAGATATACAAAGGTCTAGAACTGATTTTCAGATAAACACGAGGGTTATTAAGCAACATCATGAAAAATGTCAGAGATAGACAACACATAAAATTAGTCAGGTGGAGATAAATTCTAATTTTTCAGTCATGATCTTTCCAAGAAGTGTAAGATTGTATGCTATGAGGTCTTGAGAAACGAATTATGAAGCAATAAATATTTGAGCTAGAATCTGTTTCTATATTAATACTGCTTGTTTTTACACTGCATATTTTAATCATGATCTTTCATTAAATTTGAAACAAACTCTGCGTGAAATAGTCTTTTGGCAGAGTAGTGGAACCTATTAAGATTTGAGACAACAATTAAGTAGTAAGAAATTGACCGGATGGAATATGCTTTTATATCAGAACGTTCTTGTTACGCTCATGATTAAGAAATGGTCCTTTTTAAATATGAAAATAACACAGTATAATCAAGACTGAGATACAAGTTTGGAAAATTGTGATAATTTCAAATGTTTTAAACACATTGCTTGAAATGGGATTATTGTTTATCAAATGAAATGTAGTATTATCCTTCTTTACATGCATGTGATGAACCTTATTCTACGCTACAAACGGTCTTTAACACGCAATGAATGTGTTAATATTCATGTTAATAACATAGTTTTAATAGTTGATGGTGCAATATTTCCAAAGATTGGGGTGCGCGTTAGATACATCTTGTATGAAATACCTAAGATGTATTGCTTAATATGGAACATTTATTTTTGTTTCAGCCTCAATTCTAGGTAAGTAGTCGCAGATGAGATAAACACAGGTTGTGGAATAATGTACATTAGTGTATATTTGTTCGAAATCCATTCCAACGTATTATGTTATCATGTTTTTCTGATTTAAAAGCAGTTAGAGTAAGATACTGGGAACTATGCTAGTGATATGGAAACGTTTCCCTTGAATATGTAAAATCTGCATTTAAATTAGTAGACGTTTATAGTTATTATTTATTTAGGCCATATTTACATTTTCTGAGAAGGACGGCATTCAGTAAGTTGTTGATATATATGGTGAATGAGTAACATGATATTGTGTGGAATACAGTAAAAGAGGTTATCGTATTTATAGTGCAATGCTACTGGTAGCTTTTCTTTAAGATGTGAGATATTTATTCATAGCAAAATCTATCATCATGTTGTAATATGCAATCGTAGTTATATTATTACGACATGGTACACACCATGTTATAGTAATGGTTATTTTTGCATGTGCAATAACGCAGTATAAATAAGATTGTTTGGATATTAGGGGCAAATTACAAAGAAAACTAAAATCGGGCTAAAATTTAAAACCTAGTGATTCAAAAAAAGAATATAGCATTTGAAATGAAATTAAATGCTAGTTCCATTTTAATCTATTTGAAAATCTTTAAATTACCTACCAGCGAATGATTGCATTTATTGTACTAATTTGTTTTAGTGACAGTAGATATAGTCATCCACTGATAATATAATGATGTTGTAAGATAGTTGTTAATAATAGCATTTCAGTAGTATATCCATTTTGTTGGGTTAAGAAACAAAACATGCAATTTCGTAAATTATTTTTTTTTCACTTTAATAGAATAGAACGTAAAAGTTTTAAAGACATTTTTCTGAACAAAATCCCCCAAATCCTAAATGTTATAACCCATGTCCAAATGTTTAGAGAATTCCTAATTAAAGCCGATAATCTTGGATAATCACAAGATGACTGTACAAGATGCTTGATGTTTGGACTTTCTTTATCCATTATTTGCATAATTTGCATATCTTAAGACAGAGTATAATTTCCCAAAGATATACACAGGTCTAGAACTCATTTTGAAATAAACGCGAGGGTTGTTAAGCAACATCATGAAAAATGTCAATCAGAAATAGACAACACATAATATTAGTCAGGTGGAGATAAATTCTACTTACAATCACAATCTTTCCAAGTAGTATAATATTGACGCCATGAGAAACGAATTATGTAGCAATAAATGTATGATCTCGAATATGTTTCTATATTAATACTATACTATTTGTTATAACACTGCATACTTTAATCATGAAATAACATTGAATTTGAAACAAACTCTGCATGAAATAGAATATTTGAAGATTAGTGGAACCTATGAAGACTTGAGACAACAATTAAGTAGCAATACAGGAATCGGATAGAATGTGCATTTATATTACAATCAATTATATTATTTACCCTTGAAAAACCACTGATGTAGAAATTAAATCCAATTTAACACCTCGCTTACTCGGCAACATCCTGACATTTTTGTAAATTATGACACCGCATCATTTTAAGCTTTACTTACATAATGTTCTTTAATTCATATCACACAAAAATGAATTTAGATTGCAAATGTCAGTTGTATATATCAATATTATATTTTCATTTTCAGTCAATTTTGTTGTTTGCTTCTACATGTTTACATCAATTGTTGTAGAAGAAAGCAGAGATACGTGTTAACCGATACTACTACTACTACAACTAATTCTTAATATTAATAGCAATATATCTTATAAAAGAATTATTACTATAAAAAATAATAATGATAATAATATTATTAATTAATAATAGTATTTTTCATTATAGTAGTCACGACGATGCAGCTGAAAACATTACAGTGTCCGATGGTACGACAGTGTGTACTATAGTAACGAAGTGTGTACTATAGTAAAGAATCATATGCTGCCATCAATTTTATAGGCAATGGCATGATTTAATGTAAACGTACATAATGATTCTTACTAATAACAGTTATGTTGCAAATAGTTGCATTGAGTAATTTATATATTTCTTATTGCTTCTTAGCTGCTTTCCTGTGTCTTTAGCTTCATGTGTAAATTCTTTCGATATTGTAAATTAAAAGATCGACCATACGTTTGTGGATATTTTTCATAACAAGATCGATATGACTGTGATTTCCTTTATACTTTAAGATTATTCATAAACTAATATCTGGTTGTACAACATAATTTGAAAGTGTTTAAAGCGTAGATAATTTCGTTGATTGAAAATTAAATGATGCTCACGTAAATTAGGCAATCCCATGATTTTATCCAGTTCAATGATCACTTGACTCTTCACAGTTTTATCTTACAGTTCTATTATTTTAAACTTATTCATGACGACAACGACAGTATTGAACATGGTTATTGATACATGCGTGTTCAAATACATGTCAGTAACTGCACTGTTTCCTGTGACCGCTTAAATGTGTTCGTAAGTGTTGGAAAATATCAAGTATTGATGCAGCCAATAACATGCACGCGAGTAAGATTTTTCAACATATTATTTGTAAAGCACCAATATTGAAATCGTCAGAATTAGAGTATTGTAGAACAAATGCAAATGAAACAATCAACATTTGTAATTACTCATTGTGTCAAAGTATCGTTGTTTGAGTTTATATTGGTATGTTGTAAATGATTTCAAAAGGTTTAGAGTGTATATTATCCTGAGCATTACATTAAATTGCTTGTTTTATTTACTTTCTGTGGTTGGTCCATTTTTCGTTAGCATCATATAATTTGTTCATGTAATACTAATATATATTCTTGCTCATGAAGATATCGGTTATAAAATAACGATGCAACTGTATGAAGAATATTTCACTGTACCTTTCGTATGAAATGCTATGTCTTTCCTAGCGTAACCAGTGTATATACTTTGTTGACTTAAGATTATAGCCCTTGAACAAATTCAATTCTTAAGTAAAATAAGATTATTTAACATTAAATAAGGAATTTAACAAACACTATATCGGACAGTTCTTGATAAAGTTTATGCATATATGTCTTTTATAATTTTGATAGCTTAATTTTAAATACGCAGTTAGAAATGTGATCTATTGTGAATATAGTTGTAATGTAAGATTGATGATTAAATAGATAAAAAAAATAACAGATATAGATTATGTAGTTGAAAAATTAGAAATAATGAATTACTTTGAACTTGACTTTCTGATAGATTTTGGGAATTGTTTGAGATTAAAACTTTCTTTTTTTTGTTTTAAAAGAGCAGTTGTAAAAGTATTGAAATTGGTGTAATACTTTCTTTATTGTATTAGATTGTTGCCATTACTGATCGTTGTTGATAATTTAATTTGGTATTTTCTTGTTTGGTTAGTGCCTGTAGGGTTTATTATTGTCAGTTGTTAGTCATAAAAAATTCGTTTCTGTACACTGTAATTATGATTGGAATAAAATCCCCACGAGCAGCAGACGGGGCTTGGGGGAATCCGACAACGTTTTAGAAGCGTCAATTTGGCAAACCGAGGCTTCCTCGTAAATGCTTTATAGAAGCGTCCATTTGGCCAAACAGAATCAAAAATAAAAGACGCCAAAGTCGTTGTCTTACCACCTCTGCTGCTCAATATTTCATCTGATTGACCTCCGTTTGGTTCCTAAAATGCCCTCCAACGCTACCCATTATTTATCAATAACAATCATCGATAGTATATAATCAACCATTTTCATTGTATAAAGTTGCCAATGGCCTTTAACAATGCAAGGCGTATTCCGATATGGATTATAATAATCTATATAATAAACCCTATTATATATATATATATATATATATATATATATATATATATATATATATATATATATATATATATATATATAAATATATGTGTATATATATATATATATATATATATATATATATATATGTATAATTTATATATATGTATATATATATATATATATATATATATATATATATATATATATATTTGGTTTATACCAATCATTCGAAATATATATCATAGATTACTAAACTTAATCTATTCGTGAATTTTTTTATCATTGGGGTCGGACATATAATAATATATATATATGAATGAGAATCTTTTGATGTTATCTAATAATAAAGAAATATCATTCCATGCTAATTTTGGTAAACTCGTGTTACATATGTTTACTAAAAAACGTAATTTATTATCATAACTGATAATTCCCCAACGTACAGCCATTATACATAATTCATTCAATACTGAAGTTCCCGGGTAGCGCTAACCGAATATTTTATCTATTCCAATACGATATCTTGACCTCAGGTCGTGCAAATTTATCGTTACAAATCCATGTGGGATTGACTGAGCGTGACTAAAGAAATTTCTAAAGAGATTATAATCCATATCTCCATCGGACCAAGTTTGTCAAATATTTCGTAGCGTATGTGTATCAACTCCGTTGAATACAGCAAGAATATTGCAGTTATCTCTTTGGTATTTGAGTGTATCGTTGAGTGACATATATCACGTCAGTACTTTTATGCCTACCTCTGGAAAATATCCTTGCATGATTCTTTTGATTGTCTAACATCACATCATCATATACGACTAAATTGTTAATACCTCCATTAATATCATCAATGCTCGGTGCTTCCTCGATATGTTATAAACTCAATAATATCCTCATCGATTTCCGATTTCGCTTTCTCGTTAAAATCCTTTAACACTTCGTAGCATCGCTGATCATCTATACTCGGGGCTACTAAATACAACTGGTCCCATTTCATCCATCTCGTTATTAAATTAAGTAGCAGTTGCGTCTTGCCACTTCCAGATGGTATGATTATAATCATACGAATATAATTTGGTAGTGCAGCATGATGCTTAACTGTTTCTCTTGTTTTTTCGAAGAAAAATTAATTACATTCATGTTATTATAACTATATTATGGATCTATATTGTGTGAAATGTAAGAAGCGTACTGGCACAGATGACTTGACAACGATTACAACTAAAATACAGATCAGCACCTGCTGGTAAGTGTGTAAAATGCAGTACAAATAAATTTAGATTTGTTTCCCTTGATAAAATCAGAAACGAGGAGGTGATATTGCAGCCAAGTTAGTTAAATTACTGGGAACAGCATGGGCGAAATACCCAGGAGAAAAACATCTTCCAGAATATTGTTATTGTGGACCCGGGGCCAGACTCGATATTAGACTCGATGATCAAAACCATCCCCGACCCGGTGAAAACCCAATAATCGCTATTGATAAGGCGTGTCATGCTCATGACGTTGCTTATAAAAGCAGTAATCTGCAACACAGACATATCGCAGATGTGAAAATAATTCATGCGTTGAATTCTATAAGTGATAAATCCTTCAAAGACGAATTTACTTCATGGTTAGTAAAATCGGTGATGAAATGTAAACTAATGATGGGTGCTGGTAGTTAATAATATCATGGAATCTATTTATTATTCTCCAAAAGGATACCGGAGGGGTAAAACAGCAATCGGTAAATTCGCTAACGCCCTTGTCTCCGATGTGGGGTAGGTGTGAGAGGAAAATCGCAATTATGTCTCAACTGTAGTGGCAAGCGATATAGAGAGTTGAAGCGTTATTATGATAAACGAATTAAGAATTCCATCAATGACCTTGACAGCGTCAATGACAAGATCGTAAGAACACCTCAAGACTATATTTATAGATTTCCAAATAATGTAATAATTAAACCAAATAATGAATTAGACAAATAATATTATAATATATAAATGAACCAAGAATTTCAACCGCATACCGTGATTTCCAGTTATGAAGGGTCTCGTGACGGTATTATCAGAAACCATAAACTGAAGAAACCAGTCGGTTTTTTGACTAATCTGGGGTATTTGATGTTTGGTGTTAGGAAGAAGTAATATCTTAATCATCTTTTCGTGTATGAGGCATAAAACGGATTGATCAAAGATGGTTTTGTTATTGATCATATTGATTCCAATCCTAAGAACAATTCTTTAAATAATCTACAAGCTATTTCCCAGAGTGAAAACTCCAAACGAGGTAGAAATGGTACTTAAAAATCAATTGAGAAGAGACCCATAAAGTCATTTAATACACCAACTAACGAAGAAATAGTATTCCAATCAAAGAAATAAGCCGGTAGATATTTCGATATTTGTATACCCTCAGTACAAAAAGTAGCGGAGAATATAACTCGATTGGCTTTTTCAAAGCGTTTTAAAAACATAATTCAATTTACATACATCTAATTGTATTGTCTTGTGCTGTACTCTATATATCATGTGACGCCCAATCACGAAATATATCCTCATGGGTTTCTAATTCATTAGATTCCTCCTTGGAGACTATGTTTAGTGGTATATAACTATGGACATAAAAAAACAGTAACCATGGATGCAAAAAGCTCTATATCACATTAGGGTAACCCCACAGGATAATTCAGAATGAAATATCGGTCAAAAGAAACGGTCATAGGGTCAAAGAGAGAAAGAAAAGAGAAAAATCTCAAAGAAAATAAGCAAAATACTCTCAAAGAAAAAAAATTAAAAAAAATATCAAAGAAAAAAAAAGAGAAAATAATCTCAAAGAAAAAAAAAACCCTATGAAAGACACAAAGGCCAAATAAGGGACTCAATGAATGATAATCGCCCATCATGGTTACTGTTTTTTTTTTTTTTTTGTATTAGAAATATATATATATATTGTTATATATAAATGAATTCTGAAAATATCAATGAGATCATAACTGAGATTTCAAATTTGAAAAATCAAGGAATTCGATTGTCAGATAAATTAAATTGTGATCAGATTCTTTCCGATTTTTAAGATACTGAATATAGCGCTATGAATAATAAATATGTCTTACCAAAACGATACGCTTTTATAAAACAAAATCCAGAATGAAATTCGTGACTCCCTTGTCTTCTGTAACGACGTCAGTAAGTTTGTCCCGTTATTCACTGTTGTCGAAAAAATCAGAAAATAATTGGGGCAGCAATATGAAATCAAACGCACAATTAATTTGAGGGTTAAAACAAAAAAAAAGATTATCCGCCAATCCGAAAATACCCTTTTCGTTACCTCAACACAGTAAAAATTCTCACTATGGATCGACATGTACTTGCCCATTGAAATTAGACACAAAGACACATTGTATACTTGCAAAGAGGTATGCACTTATTCACCTAAAACGGACACGTAATGTGTATTTTTATCCCTACACGGAAGTAATTGGGTGAGAGCAAGTGTATTTTTTTATTAATGGTGTTTATCACTACACGGAAGTAACGGATTTTTACTTTATTTTATTTTTAAAATATTTTATTGATTTTTAGTCATTTTTAGTCATTTACATATAGATTTTTAATCATTATTGGTCATGTTTTTACTATTTTTGTTGCATTTTTGATCAAAAAAAAAGGGTCAAAAGGTCGACGATCTCTAAATGAATGAATTAGAGAAATTCTCATTAAAAATCATTTTGTGATTTTCAGACCAAAATGACCAAAAAGCGACTAAAAAACGATGAAAATCACAGAAAAATCCGGCTTTTATCAATCGGGTCAAATGGTCGACGATTTCTAAATGAATCACTTAGAGAATTTCTCATTAAAACTAATTTTGTGATCTCCGAGTGATCCAGCAATTAAAAAATAAAATATTTATAATACTGAAAAATTATTTTTTTTTATTATTGACTTAGGTCGTTTTTACTCATTTTTTGGTATTTTAGCTCGTTTTTTTGCTCGTTTTTATATGCGATTTTATGATATTTTTACCTGCTCGCGATTTAAAAAAGAGGGTCAAATGGTCGACGATCTCTAAATGAATCAATTAGAGAAATTCTCATTAAAAATCATTTTGTGATTTTCAGACCAAAATGACCAAAAACGACTAAAAAACGATGAAAATCACATAAAAATCCAGAAAAATACGGTTTCTATCAATCGGGTCAAATGGTCGACGATTTCTAAATGAATCACTTAGAAAATTTCTCATTAAAAATAATTTTGTGATTTCTGAGTAATCCAGCAATTAAAAAATAAAATATTTATAATACTGAAAAATGTTTTTTTTTATTATTGGTTTTTTTTTGCTCGTTTTTTATGCGATTATATGATATTTTTACCTGCTCGCGATTTAAAAAAGAGGGTCAAATGGTCGACGATCTCTAAATGAATCAATCAGAGAAATTCTCATTAAAAATCATTTTGTGATTTTCAGACCAAAAATGACCAAAAAACGACTAAAAAACGATGAAAATCACATAAAAATCCAGAAAAATACGGTTTCTATCAATCGGGTCAAATGGTCGACGATTTCTAAATGAATCACTTAGAAAATTTCTCATTAAAAATAATTTTGTGATCTCCTAGTAATCCAGCAATTAAAAAATAAAATATTTATAATACTGAAAAATGTTTTTTTATTATTATTGGTTTTTTTGCTCGTTTTTTATCCGATTTTATGATATTTTTACCTGCTCGCGATTTAAAAAAGAGGGTCAAATAGTCGACGATCTCTAAAAGCAGCAGCAGAGAGGGTGAACCTCACAACTTTCCGAGCGTCGATTCGGAAATCTGAGGCTTCTGCCAAATAGTAAAAAAAATGGCGTCTATTCGATAAAATAAGATTTCCTTATATACGCCAACGTCGTTGTCATCCACCCTCTCTGCTGCTAAAGTTTTCAGTTCTAGGTTAACAAAAAATAATAAATGATTTCAACCAAATATTTGATCGTGTCTTTAGGACGAAAATCATTTATGATGAAAGTCCTTAGGACTTTACAAACAAACTAATCGCTAACACCTCTTCTTGTAAATCAATCAGATTATTTGACTGGTCGGTGAGTTTGAAATTAATTCTGGTTAATGAATTATTATGGCATCGCATATAGACAGGATTAATTGGGTTTTCAATAATTAGGAATCCTGGAGGAGCTGTTGGTGCAAATGAATAAAGAATATATCCCTGCTGAGCTTGATTTGATTGCTCTAGATTAATTTGATAGCTTCCTTCGATAACATCACACACTAAATTGAGCGCAATCACCGTTGAAATATTCACATTATGAGGGGCAATATGCCTACCACCACCATCTGGATCATTATTATACCTGAAGAGGACAGCTGAATCTGATTTTTGTAGCGCTTTGATATCGGTTTTAACAATTCTTGCTAGTTCATCAGCGTTGTATTTGGGAAACTTGAAATTAAGCAGATCGGCTTCTGTGATATTGTAACTGGTTAGAAATCGTTGTTTATTGTCGCTGTTGTCATTAATTATTGTTTGAATTATTAGTTCATAGATATATTTCATGTCCGATATAAGCTGATTTATTATTTCAACGTGTTTTTGCGATTTTGTTTTCCGTAGTTGTTCTAGTTGTGTGTCATATAATTGTTTAATCTCATTAAAATAACCACGGACGTCAGTTAGCGTAAATGAAATAGTAACAGATGAGTCGGTTGTTCTTTTAATGATAAAATCCCATTGCAATGTTTCTTTGTTGGTAAATATAAATCTATCGGCGATTCTTCCTTTTCTTATATCAGATAAATTATCTTGATAACTGGGATTGATTTCATGATATGATTGTATGTCCGTGGTTAAGTCGGTGGCGGATTTTTCCGGTGGTTTTTCAGGCCATCCTAACACTGTTCTTAACGAGCTGTTATATA
Organism: Unio delphinus; assembly: GCA_029339505.1. NCBI lineage: Eukaryota > Metazoa > Mollusca > Bivalvia > Unionida > Unionidae > Unio > Unio delphinus. The sequence goes on from JAQISU010000066.1 coordinate 4,038,702, forward strand.
TATCTACAATGTATCCCTCTGTGCTTATTTCGATCGATGACGAGAGCGTCGGTTGATGAAGATTAATAGCTATTTTTGATTCTTTTCCAGTGATTGATTTTATTCTACGCTGAATTTCAGCATTGATTTGCTTAATTTGGTACGACCCAGTTGGTAACGAAACTGTTTCCCACTCTGGAGTACCATCGGGTTTATTCTTATACGAGAACACCAGTGTGTTATTGGGTTGCTGACCACTAAATGCAACCGATCTGATATTAGGCCAACTGTGATACACTCGTAGTTTTGCTAGCGCTATCTCCTTCACTGGGACCGGAGAGGGGAAATTCACACTGAATTCTGGATTCGTTGATGTTATTGATATCATACTCGTTTGTACTGGGTTCGTGTTCTCCACTATTCGTTGAAGTAATTCCATCGGTGTCGTCATCGTTGCTATACTCATGATTTATTTCTAATTTTGGTATCGAGGAATCATAAATACTGACCATCACTGAGAACTCACAATCTGGTAATGTTGATATTATTGAGATCATTTTTTGTTTTTTTGGGTTCGTGTTTTCTGATTCCATCGGTGTTGTCATTGTTATTATATTCATGTTGTCGCTCTAATTTCGATATCGCGGAATCAAAAATACTGACCATCGCTGAGAATTCACTATCTGATATAATCGTATTATCGAGTGACGACGATATCATCAATGATAATTGCGAGTATGCGGTTGATGCAATATGAAATTGAAGTAAGTAATTCTGCAGTTTACTCTGGCTGCATGATGATATCTTTTTTGCTATCCCGGTTGATATACCCCCGATTGTAGCCACCGCAGAAATGCAAATTGGAACTACGACCGGGGCAATCATTGTAACCGATGCAAGTATTATTCCGGCACCAGTGAGAACACTTGACACCGAGTATATAGTAACATCAATTGCGGTGATTCTTCGTCGGTATTTTTTTATTTTTATTTGATACTCCTCAGTGAGGGTTTTGAGTCTATTCTGAAATTCTCTGACCTGATCATAGCGACATTGCGTCGATGACAAAGTCATTGTTATTTTAAACCCGCTAGTGTTTTCAATTATTTGTCATCGTTAGCGGGAATTGTTAGTACTTCAGTCGGAAAAATGAGCTACGAGTTCTAAACACCAGGCTATTTTTGATCTAATGGTGGAGCTATCAACCGCGACGACATTAAAGCTTTTTTTGCGACCATCCATAATTAACGTCGCGGTGCCACCAGAGTAGGTTTTACCGTCCGCGATCATATTAAATTGATCGATAGAGATCCACGTTAGCCTGTAGATACCATCGGCCCATGTTGGCTTGTAGTCAGGGCCCACTATGCCGGGGAGACCCAAGATACCGATGGATAATGTAGTATAACCGTCTCTTATCCAATCCATGGTTCCATGATTAACCGTATACACGATATTTTTAACGCCCGTGTAGTGATGTGGAATCTTTACCTTTTCAGATATTCTTTTCAGGTTAAAAAGATCGTCGAAAATATCGAGATAATTTACCGTGATTCTGGTAGGATCTATTGTTTTTCTACTCTCCTCCCTGTTAGAGAAGAATAATGAAACCAGAAGGTCTTCAACTTTAAGCTCTGCTTGGGTTTTAATATGGTTGTCGATGTTAGAAAATTTCGTCGTGATATCTTGGAGGCTACTGCCCTCAAAGAACTTATTAACAATATCGCTGGTGTGCTTTTGTTTGTCAATAGCGCTTTTAATTTCCGCGAGAGTCATGCCTGTCAACGATGTGGTTTCAGACACAGGTGTTCTCCCTAAAAATTTATCCACGATGGTATTAAGTGTTGTTTGTCTCACCATAAACATATTAATATCTTTGAGAGTCATTGTAGATGTAGCCGGGACACCAAAGAAATTATTAGCGATGTAGGCATTGTGAGTGTGCTTGCCGATAAACTCACTGATTTCAGCGAGAGTCATGCCAGCCACAAGCGGGGTTCCAAAGAATCTACCAATGACGTCGTTAGTGGGTTTTTGATCTTCGCTTACTTTAAAAATCTCGAGATAATTTGCCTTGATTTCTGAAGCAGTCATCATCCTTCCAGCTTCCTTGTTAGCGAAGAATGAATTCAACAAGTCTTTAATTTCAGCGAGAGTCATGCCAACCACAAGCGGGGTTCCAAAAAATTTATGTACGACATTTTTGCGAAAACTATTATAACCTCGTATAAAATCATTCAGCTCACGTTCGTTGGTAGCAATCGCGTCGGTGATCGTAGACACAAGTGCGCCTGGTTTAAGTTGTCCATCGTTGGAATACAGTGCAATAGAGTTTTCAGCGGCAGCGCGATGCCGTATCAAAATGTCATTCACGGATATATTACTGCTTTTCAATTTACCCTGGCGATCTTGAAATACAACTATTTCGTTCGGGTCAACACTTGTTAAATTTAACGTCTCAGCGATTTCATCTTCTATTATTTTTTTTACATCCTCGATAGAACCCGCAGATGTTTCCTCGGTGGGTTCCAACATTGACAGAGGTTGTCCCCAAATATCGATCATTATTGTTAGCGTAACTTGTGTTTTCAATTTATTGATCCTTGTAATTTCCCACTCGTGTATTCGTTTACAATAATATGAGGTGGTTTCCACGGAGATCCAAAGGATTTTAATGAAATCTCCGCGAGGACATTTAATACTTCACGGCCGCATATCGGTGGATCATTTAATTGTTGTGTTGGCAGCGTGGAATAAAAAATCGGAAACCCTTTGAGTTTCATCGAGGAATTTATATACCGCATAAACTCGCTTGGCGGAGCTAACCCATATGAATCGAAATAGACAATCCCACGTGGATCAATCGCGTATGCAACCCAGTGAGTTCCCGATCCGCTGCTGTTATCAAGATTGATGATACCGGTTTCAACGTTATTTGGTTTTCTCGGTAATTGATCTCTCATAAAAACCCCTCTGAAGTTTTTTATCGCTAGTTTTTTAGCAGCATCAATTAAATCAAAATTGGACATGGGAACTATAAGTTCCTCAACCATAGGTTCCTCAACAATTGGGCCGGAAATCGAAGATTTTTCAACTAATAAACCGTTCCTGGTATTTTTCTTAGACCCGATCCGTTCACGGATTTGCCGCTGTACCATGAATACGGGGTTCCTGGTAGGTACAACCCCTTTCCCTTTTTTTTATATCCTTTCCCAGTTGCCTTTTTCAACGCCATCCCTGCTGCGGTCCCAACGGCTCCCAACGCTGCCGCCTTCGCCACCGCTGGGGCAGCCGCTGCAATCAATGCTGGTATTGCGGCTAACAATGGAAATATACCACCTGATTTTATCATGTTCGCGATTGCGGCTTTCGAAAAATCAATTTGAACCCCTCGCTTATTTTTCAATGCATCATTGAAATGTTTTATTTGACGATCCGTTAATGATATTTTATGTGTACCTCCGGACATCTGCGCTGGTTTTAACGTTATTGTTGTTCCACATTCCTTAGCGGATTTTGATCGCAATTTCTTGACCTGACCATCAGTCAGCTTGACACTAACAACACTATATGGCATTTTATTGTAAAACATATTTATTCTTTCAATTGATCTAATTGGGGGAATCCTATGGAAACTTTTCAAGTTTCATTTACAGATTTTCCACTGGTGCATCAACAAGTCTCATTCGTCCGCCAACCCCTTCTAACAACATTGATTTGTCGCTGAGAATGACAGCAACCGCTCTATAATTAACATCACCAGGATCTATACGAGCCCTAAAATGTATATCAACAACGGATTGCCTTGTTAAATCAAGATGTTCCAGTGAAAAGTAATAAATTGGATACAAGTTCTTAAAATCGAGCTGAGATATTTGCAAACCAGTATCAACATTTTGATCACGACCCATATATGACAGCATCCGATGATACACACGTGCTATTTGGTTGTTTCCGTAATTAAGCTGTATATCCTCAGATGGTTCTTGTTGTCCGTTTATTCTCAGTGAAACCTCACTTACCCCTAACCGATCAAATATCATATGACTGCGTTCTTGGGAACCTAATCGATTCCGATTCTGCAGCGCTATAAATATATGACGTGGAGCTGAAACGCCTTGTTTTGATGCCAGGTGCCATGTTAATGTACCAGCGACATTATCCTCTTTAGCATCAGTCGTTGTTGTTAGCCAACTTAGCAATGATTTACCACCGGTTTCCATAAACGAAAGTAGCCGCTCTTCCGTGGTAATTGATGGGGTCATTACTGGCATCCATAATACTATTTTACTCAAAACAACTTTACCATCAGCAGCACCAGTACGCCAAATTGCATCGTTGTCATTCCCTTTTCGCACTAATGCGATTGTGTGTTTGGCTCCATAGATAACTTTTCTTACATTTCTGCAGAATCCAAATATGTGATGGAGTGGAATCGCACATGAAAACCTTTTCTCTTGTCCTTCCAATGCTAATTTTCGTGTTGCAAATCCTAAATTGAAATTACCATTAACACCTCCGAGAATATCAAACGCAGCTCCGGGTCTAGCTCGACGTTCTGGATTAGTTGCTTCTCGTTGATTATCAACTGAAGTGTCTTGCGGTGTTAACACTTTAATGTATTGAAGGTGGTCAGCGTTATCAGAGGTATCCTTTGCAAACATCATAGATGGACCAGCCGATCTTGTATAATCATCGGAGTATCTTGATAGTCCGATTATTGTTGTTGCAACATCAACCTCGCGGTCTATTGATTCAATTTCTTTTCCATCAATGAGATATCTTGCACTTTCAAATAACGCCATTATACCGTTGTTGACGAAACCAACTCGGATATTTGAATCATTTGCATATGGGGTATCAGCTGCATCATTTGTTACAAGTTTTCCTTCTACTTCAATAAATGCTTCACATGGTAAAAAGTATTTACTGGTATCTTGAACTTGAAGTTCAATTCGCGATCGTAGGTCGGGTTGTATTGCATGATAGGAATAGTATTGATAATCGCGGACGGAATCATCCTTGCGCATTGGGGCTTCCATATCTAACGCGGGATCAGCTGTTCGTTTAAACATTTATAACATTACTAGCGTTTTCAATTGGTGAATTGCAAAGCAATTTCATCTTTGTAATCATCGTCGTTGAAAATTCCTCGAATTTCTTTTTAGTTTCAAACCACTTCCTGCTATCGCGTTCATGATAGCGTTATCTGTTACCGGTGGTGACGAAGTCAATTGCGCTAGTTTTTCTTCCACTGCGTTATTTATTACTTTGCTGATTTTTGCAGGCATCACTGTAGTTGATGGCAGCACCACTGACGAAGTCATCGATGACGAAGTCATTCGTGGTTTCTTTCGCACCAATGATGCTATTTTATCTTTCGCAGCAGAAAATGCCTTTCCAGCAAGATTTCCAACGAAATTGATTCCCTTATCACGAATGATATCAATGGCTTTCATTGATAATTGTTTAGCTAACGGCGCCACCTTGGGAGCCATTCTTGTAAATAACCCCGCAATGGTATTGCCGAAACCATCTCCGTACCACGCGCGATAAACAGGCAATCGTGAGTTCACCACGTAGACACTTACGGGTTTATCATGGTTATAGTGTATAATCATCTTGTTATAAAACTAGTAGTTTTTCAATTAGTGGTCAATCGCTTACATCCATAAGATTTTCATCGTTGTGATTTTCAACTAATTCAGCAATAAGTTCTCGATATACATTAATGTCCATGATACCACCAGCAAATAATCGTCTACAGATATCAGCGGCCTCGTTAATTATCTCGACGGAGTTATTTCCGGCTCGTTTCCCTCCGATGAGAACCTCTAACCGTGATATATCACTGAGAATATTACCAGGACATGTCACGGTAGAGTCAAATACATCCTTTGGATTTTTAATCGAATATCCCTTTCCGCTTGTTTCCTCAGTTGTACCAGTTGCGCCCTGACTATCATCAAGTAATTGCCTTTGTCGGCCTCGACTTTGTTTTTCTCGTTCTTGTTGTTTTTGTATACCATAACTATCAACTCCTACTTTAAAAGATCTATACTCAATTGTATCCTTTTTCAAATTACCAATAATCCCCTTATTCGTTTTATACAACCAATTAACCCATTCATCTCGGCTTATTCTACTGTTTTTATACTCGTCTTTTAAAAAATCCTTTCTAGAATCAAAGCTTTTGGCGGCGAAATCACCAAAAGTCGTATAATCTTGGTGTTTCTCCAATTGAGGTCGTTTGATTTCCTTTATAGCTCCTTCGGTGAGTTTGTCTATAAAGGAAACACCTCTTGGGGTGACGACATCAACAAGTTGTGGTTCAGGTGTGGAATCATCAATATCAGCTAATCGTTCATACTCACGCTGAGTTTTTATATCACTGGATAACTGTTGTATCCCTGCGCGTGTTTGTCCGGTCTCTGCTGCTACCTTTTCAAGCACACCAAGAACAGGCACTTCTCGTCGCTTGCCTTCCTTAGGAATATCTCCGTATATTGCTCGTTCAGTTGCTGTTTTCACATCGCTGGTCGCCTTAGTTACCGGGGCGAACAGTTGTTCACTTGACACAGAAAAGTCAGTCTGCGCTTGTTGTCGTTGTTGAAGTTGATCGCGAACTCTGTCTCGAACCGGTATAAACTTTTTAATTGCTGCTAGCCGCTCTCGGGCTAATCTAGTTGTAAGCGATTCACCAACCATATATTGTTTGTGAACTAAATTTTCAAATGTGAAATCCGGAGGGTTTCCATCATAATTAAAAGCTTAGTTATTAAATAACTTAGTTATTAAATAATGTACCATCAAGCTAACGTATTCATCTTCGACAGGGTTAAACTGTACGACGCTATTCGCGAGTGTTTCAGAAATAACATCGCTGGGGATTTCAGAATTGTAATATCTGAGAATGGCGATGAACGATTTGTGTTAACGACGCGGCAACAAGAACAATTACGTGAAAATGGAGGCGTCGCGGTGATTACTTGCTACTACGACCAGATCATCCATTATGCACATAACTGCATGAGCAAGTCCAAACTGATGAGTATCCTTTCAGGAGAAAATCCTATGTAACAAGTGTTACAAAAAAACGCTAAAAAAAAAATAAATAAATAAATTATTTAAATTATTTACGAAAGCCTATATTATTTTTTAGTAACACTCACGTGGTTAAGATACGGGTCGCTCCTCGTTTAACATTTTTCTAAGATCACGAACTTTAGAACCAATTTCAGCTCGTTTTTGATATTCTTGGCCAAGCTTTTGACGTATTGCTTCAACGGTGCTAAATAGCGTTATAAATAAATTAATGTCGTTACCGTACAAACAACCATTAATGGATTTTTGAATTCCTTTCACGAGCCTGTACATCCTAGGTAAAACATAACGACCCTTACTAGACAGATATTCAATATCTTCATATTCCGAGGTAATCTTGTCAACGTCGAGACGCTCAGATAATAATACCCCTTTATTATTTAAATTTGAGATTTCAGCAATTATAGCATTTACATCATTGATATCCATTATTTATATTTTTATATAAATAAATTTATTTATAAATATAGTATACTGTATCTCTAATTAATAAAAATAAAACATATATGACAACACATCTTTGGAACTCCTTGGGTGCCTTCGCATCCAAGTAAGCCCAAGGGGGACCCGAAACATACATCTCCGGCGGGAGGCCTAAGGTGGCAAACGCCATCTTAGACCGCCCAGAAGATATGCTTGAGGTATAACGTCACAACATGGACGGCACATATTTCCGCTCGAGTGTTGCGGCAAATTTTAGGCATAACATATACTTAATTAACATAATTAAGGATGGATTATAATTCAATGGAACGATGATGGTATGATGTGGGCGTGGTAAACCAAACCAACATGGCAACCCATGAAATCTCATTCATGGTTGCATGAGTTGGAAAAAAACACCAACCCACGCTACCGAGAATGCGATAGCATGGGTTGCCATGTTGGTTTGGCTGAGGGGGACCGCCCCACCCCCCCCAATTAATAGAAAAAAACATCTTCCGTTTCGCCATCAAATAATGTGTCTGCTATGGGGACCGAACACGTAGTAGTTGATAGCTATGTTTACAAGACAAACACGATACCATTACACCACGAACAGTCATACAGAATAGAGATTTTTTAATATATATATATATATCTGATATACTTAACAATAAGAGATTTTTAAAATAGACAATTTTACTGTATTTAGGAATATAAAATACTAAGTACACAAAAAAAAAATTAATTTAACTGTTTGTAAATATCAATCACGCATGCCTGCGTCAGTGAAATACCGATCATACAGGGTGGGAAACAGAAGTGTGTACTGAAGGTCACATGAATACCGATCAATATAGAGGAGAGGGAAGACATGTATACTTAACAATAAGAGATTTTTAAAATAGACAATTTTATGCTGCAACAATGAGAAATATTTTAAACAAAATAATACAGTTGTTTAATAAAACAGCGTTTTATATACTCTGTTATAATTCTCTAGATAAAATACAAGGAATTTTAACCACGCCCACATACTTCAATGAATAGGAAACACTCGCGTTCCGGCTGAGCGAACATAGGTAATGCGTGGATTATAAAGAACGTCTGTACTGAAAAGAACGAGTTATAGCTGTCTGCTTTACTGCTAGTCCACCCACCCCAAACATGAGATATGTAGATAAATAAAACTAATAATGCAGTTTTAGCCCACAAGTGACAATAAAAAGTTTTATTCTCTATCGAAAACTCATGCATTATATCTCCATTACAGTCACGTGGGCGCACCTAGTCAAGTACAGGTAAGCAGGCGACAAATTCCTTTGACGTCATAATACAAGGGAACTTAGTAGGTAGGGTGTGAATTGTAGTGCGGATTTATCCATAAAGGATTTATCTCCCTTAAATAGTTTCAGTGTATACGAACTTTATTTTATGACCATTTTTTTTAGACAGAGATGTTTTAATGATTTTTTCAGCAACAAATCGAATGGAAGTACTGCAAATATCGAAATATTTTCCAGCCGCATTTATCGACTGAAAGCTTCTCTCTTCATTATTTTCTAAATCAAACGATTTCACACCCTTGGGATGTTTCGCGTGCTTACCAGCGTTGCTTTTTAAAAGGTTATCGCGCTGCGAGACGGCTTGAAGATTCCCAAGACAATTATCAGTCTTCACGCCATTTATGTGATCAATCACAAGACCGTCTTCGATTAATCCGTAAAATGCTTCATAGATGGCTCTGTGACAGAGATACTTCTTCCTCCCAGCTGAAAACATCAAATAGCCCATATTATTCAGATACCCAACAGGTTCTTTGAGTCTGCGGTGCCTGACAACACCATCACTAGAGGCTTCGTAATTAGCAAGCACTGGGTGAGGTCTGAAATCTTGGCTCATTTGTATAATAATACTACTTGTCTAATTTATTATCTGCTTTAATTATAAATCTCTGGATATAATCTTGAGGGGTTTTTATTACTTTGTCCTTGATTTTATCAAGGATGACGGAGTCAATGATTCGTTTGTCATAGTAGCGTTTTAGTTCCCTGTATCGTTTACCCCCACAAGCAAGGCATAATTGCGATTTTCCTCTAACACCCACCCCACATTGGAGGCATGCGAGAGGGCCTTTTGAACCGTTTCTCACGCTTTGCATATGATACCCACAGAATTCGCTTCTGCATGATTTGTTACACGGGGTTGTAGATCCAATCATTAGCCACTTGCAGTGATTCATTATACTATATTTTTCTATTTAAATACTTGTTTTAATTATAACATGGAGGAGTTCAAGAGATTATCGAAAATTAAGCCCTGGAAAAATACTAAATTCAATCTTGATAGGGAGTTCCAAAGATTATCGAAAATCAAACCTTGGAAAAATACTAAATTCAATCTTGATAGGGAGTTCCAAAGATTATCGAAAATCAAACCTTGGAAAAATACTAAATTCAATCTTGATAGGGAGTTCCAAAGATTATCGAAAATCAAACCTTGGAAAAATACTAAATTCAATCTTGATAGGGAGTTCCAAAGATTATCGAAAATTAAGCCTTGGAAAAATACTAAATTCAATCTTGATAGAGTCTCTGATACACCAAAACGTCTAATCGGTGATAGAACTATACTCGGTAAAATCAGGGAGTGTTTTAATGAATTCTACCGAGACGGTGCAGCATACTGTTGGTCGACATTTCGAATTATTGATGAAGATGTCAATGTATCCATCATCGATGCTACTATGAACGATAAAAGAGCAGCTGAGATAATTTCACATTTTGGCACGAAGAGGTATTTTTTCAGAATAAAATTCATTATCTACGACGAAGGTGAATGGATTATCAGGGATAAATTTGAACCAATCCTCAAGGATAAAAAAACTGTCATTGTAAGTAGAGATTCCAAACCAGGAATTCTAACTGGAATTGACAAACCATACTACGAGAGATCTTATCCCGTAACAGCAATCGTTTATGGGATATATCCGTTAAATGATAAACCCGATATTGCAAAACTAGCTCCTATGAAATATTCACCATTGACTTCGTCAAGGCTCAATTGTGTAGCAACACGGGTAATGGAACACTTCACAAATGCATCCCGAGGAAATAAACTAACTGATCTGCGACGTAGGAAAATAACAGAATGGGAACTGACAGTGAAACAGCACGGTGCAAAGATTTCTGATATAGCTAAATTAGAAACATCATTAAGATTCCCAATAACCGTTATGACGATAACCGGAGAAGTATTACACGAACCGAAATATAAATTACAAGGAGCGCCAATACAAATTATTGATCATAACGAACACGCGTGGACACCTGCAGTAACAATATTTCCACGAGATAGAACCGTGAAATATATCCCCCCGGAATTTTCCGGGGAATTTTCCGGGGATGTTTTCTATGAAGAGAAATTATTTGATGCTATTCATGCGTTGTGTAAAGATGATCCTGTGTCAGTGTGGTTACTTAGTAGTGCTGGTTCCGAATCAGGATTTGATCAATTTGTAAGACCAAATGGTGAATTATATCGCGTTGAAGAATTAGATAACAGAATGAGAAAAATCGCTAATGATTTTTCACCGGAGAGTTCCCATGAAAAACTACTCACGGATAGTTTTACTATTCCATCAGTGGTAGCTCACTTCGCAAGAGAAAAAAACTCATGGCGTCCAACACGAAGTGATTTTCTCGAGGACGTTAAATTGAGTTGCATCGAATTTGGTCATGGAGGACTGTGGAATACAAAATACCATCGTGACGGTATGATTTCAATTGATATATCCGCGTGTTATCCTGGAAGTTTTCTCGGGTATGGGGAATGCGCTGAGTACTTCAAACGATTTGGACACCCCACGCATGAAATGACTCGTGTTGCGATTAATGGACCATTACCTGATTTTGATTTAACCGGATTCGCTCGTGTGATATCATTTGAACTCGCTACAGGGTTACATCCGTGTAGTTATGTTTGGCTCGGTAGACACCTATCTGAAAAGGCCTGGATGCCAATAGTGTTACTACGATATATGATTGATTGTGGCATGCTGATATCGTTGATTGTTTCCGAAGCTATTATATGCTATCGAGCTCAAAAAGAAGTTTGGCTACCACAACCCGATCTAGATAGAATAATCAACGAACTACGAAAACAGTGTCCAGATTTCAATGAAGAAGAAATCATAAATTGGTCTAAGAAGTTATTTGAAAGTAAAAAAGAACAAGCAAAAGATCTCGGAAGAAGAATAATCGGTAAATTTACCCAGGGTGGAAGATACGACAATGCAAAATTTTCCTCGCGGTTGATCATAGACGTCGCTGAATGCGATTTTCTTGTAACGGATTTAACGAAACAGGGAAAACTTGTATCCCGTAAGGATGCTTTTCTATCCAATGGTGAGAAATTGGGTACGGTTGTTACCTACTGTGATGGATATAATTCCCAGTACACACATTTGAGAAGTTCTATGCTAGCTTATGCTTCTATCAATTTATTTTCGATGATAAATAGATTTCCTAATACCGCGGTTAGAGTAGCCACTGATTCGATGTATATACACAATAAGTACAAATCAGCTGTAGCGGCATTCACAGATCCGGAGGAAGCGTGGGGGCGTTGGCGATTTAAAAAGGAGATGCTACATGAGTATTGTGAATCCGCAGACGTTGCCATGGATGAAAAGTACTTAAAATGTGATGAGATTCAATCAGAATTTTCTAATGCACCACCGGTATCTGATCCAATATGTAGATACAAGACAGTTTATTTAAACGGTTGTGGTGGGTCAGGAAAGACAACTCGTGCAATTGAATTATATCGTGGTGGTGGAAATACTTGTATTTCTACTAACATGATTGTGTTAACACCGACTCACAGACTCGCCAGAGAGATGATACAGCGAGGGGTAAATGCTTGCACTTACCATAGTTTTTTTCGATGGAAAGGTGACAAATGGACTCCTGAGCGTATGGGTGATAAATTCATTCCTGAAATCATAATTTGGGATGAAATATGCACAGTGTCATTAGATGTATTAAAAACATTTCTTGAGTGGTTGTTAAACAAAAACACAAAAGTCGTCATGTGCGGTGATCACGGCCAACCACCACCATTTGTCGGTGGATCTCCACATGAATGGCTAAAGGGTTCTGTAGACTATTATGAAGAAATTAATACCGACCATAGATCACTTGATGAACAATTACGCGAGTTCAAAGCACTGCTTAGATTACAACCGGATAAAATCCAATGCGAAATAGCGCGTGAAATAATTTCAGAAACTCCTATGAATGATTTCTGGGAAACGTGGAGACCAAATGATTTGATAGTAGCAAGTAGAAAAATAGTCAGAGACACACTTCAGATGAAGTTATTTGAATTGCATAAAGAAAAATTTGCAACGCTTCCAGTACCGTTGTGTTATAGGCCTTCGGATACACGAAAGCAGAATATAGAAGTTGATATTCCAAGCCTGACAAAGTCAGGAAGTGAAAAGCAGATTCTCGTGTTAAATGATATTGTGCTGGTTGATATCAATGTCGTTGAAGATGCATTGCGTGCTAATAAATCCCCATGGACGCTAGGATACGCAGCAACAATACACTCTTCACAGGGATTGACTATATCGGATACAATTGTTTGGATGGTAGATAATCGCATCGAATGGTCGAATTTAGTCTATCTCGCAGTATCCAGAGTACGAAGAATAAATCAGCTTCGAAGAATTGTCTTCGATGATAATGACACAACAATAAGTGATATTGATGTTAGCATCATTAATAAAAAACTCTCCGGTTACAAACAACAGGACAAAAAAAAACAACGAGAATTTGATATTGATGCTAAATTAATAATCACTTTGAAGAAACAACAGAATAATCACTGCGCGAGTTGCAATTGTATAATGCGTTGGCAGTATTCGGATAAGGATCCTCGCCAATTCACCGTAGACAGAAAAAATAACAATCTCGGTCATGTCAGAAATAATGTGATGTTGACTTGTCTTGAGTGCAATAGACGCAACGGCGCTAGTTAAGACCATGCGGTGGCAATTGAGTATCCTCGGGAATCACTTGCAGTTGTTGTCGAGTAAATCCTCGCTGAGGAGCAGTTGAATCCAGTTTATAGATTGCTGGTCTACCAGTTGATCGTGTTATACTAGATATCTTATGCGTAGTGACGCTCCAAATAGGATCAGTAGCCCTTTTTCTACCCCCTTCAAGCTCTCCTGGTTCGTATAAGTACCTAACAGTGACATTACTACCAAGAATTGGTTGGGAAACGCTAGCGTTTCTAGGGAAATCTTTTTGTGGTTGTACGGGTATAGACTTCTTTTTAATCGCGTTGATAGGTTTCATGTTGATTGTTCTAGTAATCTCGTTATTCAGTGCAGTAATCACAGCTGGTAACCTTTTGACCCATTCACGGGATCGCTTTTCTTGAATGAATTCTTTTGCGTATTGATATCCAAATAACCGCTCAGCAATCGTCCGATTAAATCGTTCGACAATGGCCTGATCGCGATGTAGCGCAGTATGCCCTCGTCGTATGGTGACATTATGATTTTTCATTGTAGATAGAACCGCACCCTGAAATTCCTTGCCAGGATCAACCTGCAATAGATTCGGCCAGTGCAGAGGACCTCGTCGATAAATCCTTTCAAATGCAGAAGCAACTTCAGTGGCTGATTTTGTTTTTAACGGTTCTGCTTCTTTGTATCGACTTGCAATATCAACTACGGTTAACGCGTATTTGTAACCACGATCATGTGGCAGAAATAATATATCAGCCTGATGAACTTCATTAGGAGCGGTCACATCAAAATGCGAGAATTGAATTTGTTTAGGTGGTGGTAGATAAATTTGCCATAGTGCCTGTTTAGATAACCAATCCGCCGCTGTAGTTTTTTTCACTTTTGCAGCGCTAGCGAGTTTATGGACTGCTGATTTACCCCTCCAGTATCCTCTTGGGGAATAATAAATTGATTCCATATTAAAATGGTAGCATTTTCAATTACCAGCACCCATCATCAATTTGCCTTTCATAGCTGATTTTACCAACCACGAAGCCAACTTTTCTTTAAAAGATTTATCAGGAATAGCATTTAACGCATGAATTAATTTCACATCCGCGAGATGCCTGTTTTGCAGATTGCTGCTTTTATATGCAACATCATGAAGGTGACAGGCCTTATCAATGGCGTTTATTGGTTCTTCACCGGGTCGGGGTTGATTTTGATCATCAAGTCTGATATCTAATCGTGTTCCGGGACCACAATAGCTATATCCTGGAAGGTGCTTTTCTCCGGGGTACTTTGCCCACGGTGTTCCTGGGAGTTTTGTCAATTTGGCTGCAATATCACCTCCTCGTTTTTTTTTAAAACATCTCCGGATTGTAAAATCTTTGATTTTGTAGAAATAAATCTAAACTTTTTTATACCACATGTTGCACATCTACCAGTTAGTGCTGATCTGTTATTTTTAGTTGTAACCGTCGTCACATCATTTGTGCTAGTACGCGTTTTACACTTCACACAATATAGATCCATAATTTATGTATAGAGATATGAATATAATTGATTTTTCAGCGACTAAAATAAGAGAACCAGTTAAGCATCATGCAGCGCTACCAAACTCTATCCGTGCAATTATAATCGGGCCATCTGGATCCGGTAAAACGCAATTGTTGCTCAATTTAATAATGAGATGGATGAAGTGGGATAAGTTGTATTTAATTGCCCCTAGCGTAGATGATCAACGATGCTATGAAGTGTTAAAGGATTTTAACGAGAATGCATCAGAAATTAAAGGTGAGAATACCATTGATTTTATAACTGATATTGACGAGGCGCCATCCGTGGATGACCTTGATGGGAGCATTAACAATTTAGTCGTATACGACGATGTGATGTTAGACAATCAAAAAAACCCAGCTAGAATATTTTCCCGGGGGCGTCACAAAAACACTGATGTGATATATGTCACTCAACGCTACACTCAGATTCCAAAAGTGATCAGAGATAACTGTAATATTCTTGCTGTGTTTAACGGCGTTGATACACATACGCTACGAAATATTTGGCAGACATGGTGTTCCGATATGGACTTCAATCAATTTAAAAATTTCTTTAGTCATGCTCAGTCAACCCCGCATGGATTTGTAACAATAAATTTACATGATCCTCGGACTCGATATCGTATCGGACTCGATCAAATATTTGGTTGAAATCATTTATTATTTTTTGTTAACCCAGAACTGAAAACTTTAGCAGCAGAGCAGGTGAATGACAACGACGTTGGCGTATATAAGGAAATCTTATTTTATCGAATAGACGCCATTTTTTTTACTATTTGGCAGAAGCCTCAGATTTCCGAATCGACGCTCGGAAAGTTGTGAGGTTCACCTGCTCTGCTGCTCCCGGCAATATTCTCGGTGATATAGCACGATTAGAAATACTTGTAGGAGGAAAACGAGCCGGGAATAACTCACCAGAAATAATCAATGAAGCAGCTGATATCTGTAGGAGATTATTTCAAGGTGGTATCATGGATATTGCAACATATAGAGATTTCATTGAAGAGTTAGCCGAAAATTCTTCGAATTTCTACGGTTATCATAGTGACTAATGTCACTGGAAATCCTACGGATTTTGCGATTAGATAAATAGCAATTGAATAGAGAATGATCATACACTACAACCATGATAAACCAACTAACGTCTACGTGGTAAACTCACGATTACCAAAATACCGAGTATACTATGGAGATGGTCTCGGTAATACTATAATGGGATTATTTTCAAGAATGGCTCCAAAAGTGGCTCCATTTGCAAAACAGGCAGCAATGAAAGCAATTGATGTTATCCGAGATAAGGGTATTAACACTGTTGGTGATCTTGCTAGTAAGGCATTTTCAGCCGCTCGGGATAAACTAACAGCGCTAGTTCGACGTAGAAATTCTTCGAATTTCCAATCAAAACCTGGAAATGCTAGCATTAGAAACACTAGTGTTTCTGGAATGACTTCACTGCCATCTACTGCAGTAATGCCTACACAGGTTAGTAAAATAATAAATAACGCCGTGGATAAAAAACTACAATCATTAATGACTAACGCCCAGGATAACATAACAGCAAATATGATAGCCGGAAGTGGGCTTTCGGGAAGTGGCTTTAAGAAGATTCGCCGGAAACGTTAGAAATATTTATTTGAACAGGATTTCCAATTATTATAGTTATTGTAGAAACACTAGTGTTTCTAATACTAGCATTAGAAATATTTATGTCAGAATCACTTGTGATTCTATTTATTTGAATAGGATGCTCAGTTGTTATGGTTATTGTATAAATATTTATGTCAGAATCACTTGTATCAGAAACATTAATGTCAGAATCACTTGTGATTCTACTAACGTTATCTTCATTATCAGATATTTTCATCATCATTATTAAAATACATCCAACTAAATATTTATTTTGAAAATTATTTTTATATTATAAAATATTTATTTTTTGCTAATTTTGTTAGATTTTTTACTTTTTTTACCATTTTTCTAGTGTTTTTACTCATTTTTCTAGTGTTTTTATGCAATCCGTCGACAAAATTTCATGAAAATCGAGGATAAAAACCCCAGGAATTCATTTAGAGAAAATCGATTTTGATCAGATTTTTTATCATGTGAGGCTAAAATTATGTTGTTTTATCGAATTTTCGATGTTTTTTTTATTGATTTTGTATTGTTTTTTGGCTAATCCGTCGACATAATTTCATGAAAATCGATTTTCTCTAAATGAATTCCTTGGGTTTTCATATGAAACTATTTTAAAATAATTTCAAAATTCTTCAGAATTTTTGATTTAGACCATCGGATATATAATAAAAATGTTCAAACAAAACCCTGATGTTGCATTTGACATGGAAGCCCCAGTGCTTAAAGATACTTCTGTACGTGATTATCAATTTTTTGCTTATCACGCAGTACAACCTAATCTTCGAGGAAGAATTGAACTTCAAGTTCATGATACCAGTAAATACTTTTTACCCGCTGAAGCCTTTATTGAGGTTGAAGGTGAACTCGTACAAAATAATGATCTTAATACAGTATATGGGCCTAATTTACAAGTTGGTTTTGTCAATAATGGTATCATGGCATTATTTGAAAGCGCAAGATATCTCATTGATGGAAAAGAAATCGAATCTATTGAGCGTGAAGTTGATGTAGCAACAACAATACTAGGGCTAGCAAGATACTCTGATGACTATACTAGATCAGCAGGTCCATCTATGATGTTCACGAAAGATATTACTGATAATGCTAATGGTGTTCAGCATATTAAAATACGTACTCCTCAAGATACCGCGTCTGGTCCAAACCAACCCGATACCCCTGAACACAGAGCTAGACCAGGTGCTGCCTTTGATATTCTCGGAAGTGTTAATCCTAATTACAACCTAGGATTTGCAACACGAGTAACAATGTTACAAGGAGATCGTCGACATTTTTCATGTGCTATTCCGCTCCATCATATATTTGGATTTTGTAGAAACGTCAGAAAAGTTATTTATGGAGTAAAGCATACTGTAGCACTAGTGAGAAAGGGTAATGATAATAATGCAATCTGGAGCGCTGTTGGCGTTGCCGATGGTAAAGTAATTTTATCAAAACTAACATTATGGATGCCAGTGTTGACTCCATCATTGTCAGTAGAACCGCAGCTGTTATCATTTATGGATCAAGGGGGGAAGAGATTATTAAGCTGGTTGACAACGTCCACAGATACCATGGATTCTAATATTGATGGTACATTTACATGGCATTTGGCAGCACGACAGGGTGTTTCAGCTCCACGGCATATATTTGTTGCTCTACAGGATATTACGAGATTAAACAATCAAGAAAGAAGTCATATGATATTTGATAAACTTGGGTGTAGTGAAGTCTCGCTGAAAATAAACGGACAACAAGAACCAGCAGAGGATATACAACTTAATTATGAAAATAATCATATTGCACGTGTTTATCATCGATTGCTATCATTTATGGGACGTGATCAAAATGTAGATACTGGTTTACAAATATCACAATTTGATTTTAAAGGTCTATATCCGATTTATTACTTTTCCCTAGAACATCTTGACTTGATGAAACAGTCCGTAGTTGATATACACTTCCGAGCTCGTGTACATCCTGGTGTTCACCCTGCTCCTCCTCCTCCTGGTGCTGGTGCTGGTGATGTTGTTAATTACAGAGCAGTTGCTGTTATTCTTAGTGATAAATCAATGATACTCGAAGGTGTTGGTGGACGAATGAGACTAGTAGATGCACCAGTGGAAAATCTGTAAGATTTTCTTAATCCAAAATTCTTTAAAAATGACTCGCGATTTAGAATCAACCTGTTTTGTATAATGTCGTATAGTAATATCAATGTTACGTTGACACCTGGTCAGCTAAAAAAATTACAATCCAAATCAGCTAAGCAATGTGGAACCACAATAACGCTGAAACCTAATCAAATGAATGGCGGAGGGAATAAACTATCGCTGACAAAAACTCAGACTAATCATTTTAATAAAGCGCTGAAAGAAAAAAAAGGAGTTCAGGTTACTCTTTCTACGAGCGCGATTAAAAACATGGAAAAGACTGGTGGTATATTCCCGTTGTTAGGGTTGATTCCAGGGTTGATTGCCGCAGCAGCCCCAGCGGTAGCGAAGGCAGCAGCATTAGGAGCTATTGGTACCGCAGCAGGAATGGCATTGAAAAAGGCAACTGGAAAAGGGTATAAAAAAAAAGGAAAGGGTCTAAGACTACCAGGAACCCCGAGTTCATGGTACAGCGGAAAGGGTCTTCGAATTCCAGGAACGATATAGTTCGGGAATCTGCGATTCCTATGTCCAATTTTGATTTAATTGATACCGCTAAAAAATTAAAAATAAAAAATTTCAGAGGGGTTTTTATGAGAGATCAGTTACCGGCACAACCAAATGATGTTGAAACCGGTATTATTAATTTAGATAACAGCTCCGGACCTGGAACTCACTGGGTTGCATACGCGATTGATCCACGTGGGATTATTTATTTTGACTCATATGGATTAGCGCCGCCGAAAGAATTTATGCGTTATATAAAAGATTTTCCAATGAGGACTTGGTATTCTACGTTACCAACACAAACAATGCTTGATCCACCAATATGTGGTAATGAAGTATTAAACGTACTTGATGCTATATCCAAAAGATTTTCGAAACCACCTCATATAGTAGTAAATGAGTATACTAGCGGCAAATCTCTTTAAAAAATTCTGAAAGAATTTTAGATTAAAAATCCTTAGATTGAAAATCCATCGGATTTAAACGATGAAAATATTTCTATAATAATGATTGATATTTGGGGACGACCTTTATCATCGCTGAAGAAACCTGATAGTGGAGTTGAAACCGTTGATAACAAGGATATTAAAAAACTAATCGAAGATGAAATATCCGAAATATTAAACCTAGCAAATATTGATCCTGGTGAAATAGTTGTTTTTCAAGATCGTCAGGGTAAGTTGAAAAGTAGTAATATCTCTCTTAATGATATTTTGGTTAAACAACGAGACGCAGCAGAAGATGCTATCGCGTTATTTTCTGATGAGGGTAAACTCAAACCAGGTGTACTTGTTTCAACAATTACGGATAAATTAACAACATACGATAACACGGTGAATTAATTAAAATCGCTTAATGATAAGTATGACGATCATATAGTTGCATTTGATCAGTTTACTGCATTACAAAGAAATATAGTTGACAAAATTGATAAACCCCTGCTAGAATTTTTTGGAAATCCACCAGTAACCACACCAAAACTCACCACAATAAAAGATTCTATATTGGAACTAGCAACTCTTCAATCCGAATATGAAAAACACACGAAACTATTTATGACGTTTCGTAAAAACCTCATGGACAAGTTTATTGGGAGCCCATTTGATAAAATTGAAATAACACTTCCCGATATTAAAAAATCCATCGATGAACTTAAAACATTCAACAACGCAATAAGGGATGATGCAATGAGAATGATAAGCGTTGTTGAAAAAGTAAAAATTCCTCATAATAAATCTATCGTCAACGTAGTATACACGATTCAACACGGATCATATACGTGGACTCCCACAAACAATATTTTAACCGTAACCGCAGCAGTTAAGGGTATTTATCGATTAACAATAGTATCACCGAATCAGTTTGATATATCATCAAGTAGTTCATCTGGAGTCAATAATACGATATCAACGATAATCGACAAGGATACAACTGAACAATTCACGATAACGACTACAGATAAAAATCTAGTCAAGGTTTCAGTAACGTGGTACGTAGAATTCGTAGTGGATTTAAGTAAACAATTAAATTGATTTAAAAATTCTTTCACGATTCAAAATTACAAAGTAATTTGTAATTGAAAATGCTAACGCTTTTAAAATAAAATGACTCCATCATCGAATCAGTATCGCTATGATCAAGTCAGAGAATTTCAAACTAAACTCAATTCTCTCTGTGAGGAGTATCAAATAAAAATCAAAAAATACAAACGAAGAATAACCACAGTTGATATCACCGTGTACTCGGTGTCAGGAGTAATCACTGCTGCTGGAATAATACTATCTTCGGTTACAATGATTGCTCCGGTCGTAGTTCCAATCGCTATTTCCGCAGTGGCTACAATTGCTGGTATATTAACTGGGATCACAAAAAAACTATCATCGTGTAGCCAGAGTAAACTACATGATTATTTAATTAAATATCATATTGCATCTGCCGGTTACTCGCAATTATCCTCGTTGATATCATCGTCGTTGGATGACACAACAATATCAGATAGCGAATTTTCAACTATGGCTCAATTGTATAAATCAACAATGCTGAAATTAGAGCAGAATAATAATAATAATGTCGTCGCAAGAACTACTTCAACAAATAGTAATAAATACAACACCAGTGAAAACAAGCACGATATCAATAACCTCAACACGTCCCGAATTTAGTGTTAATTTTCCAATTCCTGTTCCCGTGAGCGAGATCGCACTAGCAAAACTACGAGTGTATCATAGCTGGCCTAATATTAGATCGGTAGCATTTGGTGGTCAACAACCGAATAATTCCTTGGTATTTGCAAACAAGAATCGTGAAGACGGAACACCAGATTGGCAGGTTGTTTCTATACCAACTGGGTCATATCAAATCGAACAGATCAATGCTGAATTTCAACGCAGAATAAAATCTCTCACCGGAAAAGAATCAAAAATCGCTATAACAGTTCACGAACCAACATTATCATCCGCTATCGAGATAAATACAGAAGGATACGTTGTAGATATTTATCAGAGTTCTATAAGATCAGTGTTAGGATGGCCTGAATTACCACCGGATAACTCGCGAGAAAATTCGAAGGATTTTCCACCCGAACCTAAAAAATCCGATTATATCACCAACAAAATAAAACCCGTCAATGAAGTCAAAAATTATCAAGATTATGCTCCTAATAAATTCTTGAATAAAGAAATTTTTGAATCAATTTATGTTCCTCTCATTAACGGAAATTTCACAGTAATGAATAATGATTTTTCACGACTGCTAATATCTATTAAATCCGGCTCTCTCACCAAGGATGAATTTATCAACGTCGTAGAAACGGGTAATAAAATCATCGACGATATGAAAATATTTCACTCGAAAATTATTCAAGAAGTATTAAATGAAGAAATCTTACATGATAAGTTTGCGGATCTATACAATATTAATAAAACGGACATTAAAGATTTTAAAATCCCTGGATATAATCCGGATAAACTAAAGAAACAACTTGACGATGCTATTGATATTGGGTTCAAAAGAATCCACGATAATTGGAAAAAATCGAAGAATCCCCCAGCAAATATTCTGAAATTTAATAATGATCCAGAAGGCGGCGGTAGACATATTGCTCCGAACAATGTGAATATTTCAACAGTGATTGCGCTCAATTTAGTATGTGACGTTATCGAAGGAAATTATCAAATAAATCTCGAACAATCAAATCAAGCTCAGCAAGGATATATTTTATATTCATTTGCACCAACGGCTCCTCCAGGATTTCTAATTATTGAAGACCCAACTAATCTAGTCTATATGCGATGTCATAATAATTTGTTAACGAGAATTAATTTCAAACTCACTGACCAATCTAATAATCTGATTGATTTACGAGGTGAGGTTTTACAAATTAGTTTATTTGTGAAATCTTAAGGACTTGATCAAATATTTAGTTAGCGCATTAGCAGCCGAGGAGGTGAACGTCAACTAAATGGCGTCTTTTTTTTTTACCCTTGAGGAAGGCTCCGTTTGACAAACAGAGCTCTAAAATTGTTAAGTCTCAGTTTGGCAAATGGAGACTTAGAATATTTTGCTTAAAATATACCCCAATTAGAGAAAGTCTGTTTTCCCTCTCTGCTGCTATTTTTTAATAAAATGTTAAATTCTATATTAGACTAAATTTTAATTTCTATATTCGATGTAATTAAAACATATGTATGAAATTAAATTAAAGTTCTATATTAAATCAAAATTAGGAATTCTATGCTAGACTAAATTACAAATCCCATATTAGATTAAAAGTAAAAGTTGTAAATTAGAATAGTTTTCAAAATGTTTTAGTAAACTAAACTAAAAATTATATATTATACTAAAATTAAAATATTTATTTTGGACTAATATAACACAGCATATAATTTTGTTGAAGGAGCATGGGTGGGATGAGACCTGCTATACCTAATGATTGGTTGGGATTTTTTAGTCCAGACAATCAGTTGGGACTCTTATATATGGGCCCACTAGGCTGAGAGTCTTTATTTGTTTCGTAAAATATAGTCATTGATTTATTTAAATTCTTGATAACAATCATCATTATTTCTCTCTCTCTCTCTCTCTCTCTCTCTCTCTCTCTCTCTCTCTCTCTCTCTCGCATTATCATCATCCTTGTCTAATCAATTAAACCATGTTTGTACTAAACCACTTCAATTAGGTCATTAGCTAGTTGCGATGTCAGTGTTCTATACATAGACTGATTATATTGCGACTGATAAGAGCGTTTACAATTCTGATATGAATATTTTAGGTCGAAATGAGTGTACCAGCTGGTGACGGCACGATTTGTAAAGTTATTGCAAGATAAACTCACTTATACGGAATAATGGAAGGGAAATGAGAGAATGAAAGAAACAGCATTGCATAATTAGTCATATTTCTAATCTTATTAAATAATACTTATTTGTGAATTTGTATATATATATCTATATATATATATATATATATATATATATATATATATATATATATATATATATATATCTATATATATATATATATATATATATATATATACTGTATTTATCATTCGATGTGTTGAACTTTTCTTGTTCACCATTAACAATGAAGTTGCTAACTTTTCGTGTGTTTTGAATGTCACATAACAGTTGTAAAAACAATACGATGATTATTTTATCTTAATAATTTTGTGGGTTAGGGTTGATGAAGACGTGCTAAGTATGTCAGAATCCTTTCAAATACATAACAAAATGTTGGTCGTGCTTCGCGAGTAGTTATTGTATTAGCATATGAATCGAAACATGCTTATTATGTGATTCCATCAATGGGGGATGGTGGTGGATAACTACAAAAAAAATATCACGGTATCAAATATCGGATAACCATGCATGTTAGTACGTGGCAACTACTGTTATCTATAGCTCGAAGATCACACTGAATTGTGACTCTCATGTATGAGATAAACCTAGGCTCAGCTGGTGTCGTTTATGTATGTACATGTGCTAGATATTTGACCGATATCTAGAAGGTGAAGTGAGGATATGGCATGTCAATATTGAGTGATATTTTAAAACTGCAAGTCAATTTATGGTTGTCCACAACACCTTTCGAACTTTACATGTGCGAATAAGAAGCATCGTCATTGCTCCAGCTGATTCGTTAGATTCAAAATTGATTGACTAATGGGATCTCGTCTGATTTGTTTTCCAGAACATTCATCATATAACTTTCTCTATAAAATACCTGCTTGTACGCACACTCTGACGGAGTTAATGACACATGTACATTTAAATCTAGCTACGATTACATGTTATTAATCATTATTTCTACAATGCCTGATATTGTCGTGTGCTATTCAACTAATATATGCTTAGAAGATGGGGATCTCAGCTGTTTCTAAGTTAAGATCTAGGGGCAAATCATCATCCTTAAGGGCACGGCCCCTAGGCCTAGTCTACATTTGATATATACGCGTGTCCTTCAATTCTATGATATATAGGTTCTGTGTGAATCTCGCAAGCATCCCGACAATGCCCACCGCTCGGGTGATACTACCAGCTACCTCGCTTGGCATACTGAATTAAGAGCTTAAGGGGTCTCCCCTCTCTCTCTCTCTCTCTCTCTCTCTCTCTCTCTCTCTCTCTCTCTCTCTCTCTCTCTCTCACACACACACACACACACACACACACACACACACGCAAACAAGGACACACACACACAGACACACACAACGACAGGACCAACCCATGGAGAAACGTAACCAGACCTTTTAACACCAGATCTCAATGCATATGTCATAGCCTTAACTTTGGAGGTGAACTCTCTCTCTATCTCTTTCTCTCTCTCTATCTCTCTCTCTCTCTCTCTCTCTCTCTCTCTCTCTCTCTGTAAAACCCATCGTTTAAGTCAGACTTTCAAGGACTAAATTCCCAAAAATCGAAAAGGTGGCATGCAAGTGTCATGCAACAATTTGTTATAGTCCCCAGAACAATGAAATAATTAAATATCAATCGTAAACTCCACTTTTGACAATTATTATCTTCCCAATATTACATTTCTAAATTTAAATCAGTATTTCTATGACTCAATTCCATAATATGGCATGAAATTATAATCTAACAACTTTGACCGCCCTTCCCCCATTACAGTGAAATTTAGATATGTGAATCAATAGTAATAACCCCTTTAGACTATTAATATTATTTATCCATCAATTGGAAAAATTACCAATTCTTCTCTAATTAATTATCCTGTCATGTGTCAATACATTGAATTTGATACCATTCTAGAAAACAAAATATGATGATGTCGTGAAATACCTGTTCAATGACAGCCTTTCACCTTATATTGCTATGCTTGTGAAAAATAATAATAAATATTAAAATAAATATGAAAATGTTTGCTCCGTTGTTTTTATGTTTAATGTTTGATATGCTCCGAATCAGCCGTTAATTTGATCCTAATCAACCACTGGTCGAACTAGCAATGTTCAGAATATGACAGCATCATCCCACCCCGTCCCACCACGGAAATAAATATTTACTTCTGAGGTGGACGCCTTTTTTGGTAGGGGTTATAATGACCCTGACAAACTCATTGAAATCTATATAAACCCTTCTAATAAAGTCAGAAGTGAAAACGATTCCGTTTTTGAAGAAAGAGCACACAAATTTAAAATTCCAAATTGTTGCGTTCGTTTTCTAGGTAAATTTGATTGCAAGAGGGATTTTCGTTTGTTTGACGGACTCATTATTTTGCAGTGATAGTAAGTGATTTTCTAAATAATAAATTTCTTTCTTTTCCAAATAATTAAATGAGAAACTGTATCGTTTATTAATTTTAATCTTAGAAATTGTTTCAAATTGGTTTTGTTTTTAATAATATAATGAGTCATTCGCTACTGAGTCTCTGTCATTAACAAGCTTACATGTTTAAATAATGTGCTAAGCGTTCTGAAAGCTGCCATTCCTTAAACAAAGACATGGGGCACTACATCACACTTAATTTTTGTATACGTTCTCTTTATATATTTCTCACTATTGACCTTTCATCTGTGTGACAATCGATACAAATCATATGTTAATCTAAAATACACCCAAAAATGACTTCACGGTGAAGTTCTAGTCAGGGGTTCACCGGCAGTCTTTTGGAGAGGCTGTACTGTAAACAGAACAGCATGTAAACAGAACACAGATTGCACTTTCGGATCATCACCAAGGCCTCATTACTTAATATGCACTGTCGCCAAAATACACACGAACAACCACTCTCTGAGCTCATATTATAAAGAATAAACAATTACTTTTAAATCCCTACCGATAATGCATCGATATAACACTTCTATCACCACCAGAATGAGAGAGGAATTTTATTTCTCTAAAAATTAGACTCGAACTACATTCGTGGGTACTAAATTGGAAATAATAATTGTGATGCGATTCTATTTACACACAAACTGTATGCCTTTAGATACGAACTTATACGTAGGGAAAATAAAGTCCTGGCTAATTGACACAGATGGACCACATCACACATGAATAAATGCGTAACACCATCAGGCACAAGGTAGGCCATTATGAAGACATCCTCACCCATGTCAAAAAGGAAAGCTGAATTGGTATGGCCATGTCACTAGCGCCAACATTCTATCCACAACAGTATTGCAGGGTAGTGTCCAAGGTGGTAGAAGGAGAGGTAGACATAGCAAAATGGAGTGGCAACGTCACAGAATGGACCAGGAAAAGTTTTGCGGAGACACAGGCATTGGCACATGATCGAGACAAGTGGAGGGAACTGGTCAGATGTTCAGCAGCACTTTGCCTCAACTGCCATACTAGGTCAAGAGACTGATGATGATGATGCTGAATCAGATACCTTTTTGACCTCGGTCATCGTAAAATTATATATGACTTATTTTCTTTAATACTTTGGAATCCACCCCTACGAGCAAAATTTTCAATCGTTAGATCTGGCAATCTATTTTGCGTGGCTTCGATAGAGATTGTACATTATGCATGCACCATTGATTTGGTCGATGACAATGTAACTAGAGCCATCTTTGGTCCACGTGTTATTAATTGCCGTTAATTAATCACAAAGCGTATGTGCTGCCCATTGTTTTAATCGTTCCACAGCCGTACGTTTGCCACTATCTACGATCTACTAGTTCAATATTTTTAGCGATGGATGCAGCTCAAGAGGTCAGAGTTCCGAGCACGTTTGGCTCACCTTCAAATAATGCACGATAAACGTTTCTGAGCCCAGTTGAATAATAAGTCATGTAGACGTGGTTTCTCCGATTGACTATGCATATGGATTTCACACGTCGAGTTTCGAGTGTCATTGTTGTTATTCTCAGATGTCAGGCTGATCTCTGAAGTACGATTTTATCGTAGATGTCTAACTCTGCAGATCATCCACACGACTGTCTTAATATAACACGCGGATCGAGATCAAATCAAACGGAACCTTGGTGGGTGAAAACTCAAGAAGAATCTAACCCTGCACAAATGCTTTCGTAACAGGCACTGACGATGGTGCATGAATTAGGTTGTTGAGGTAATTCTAAAAATGTCAGGCTCGATATGATATCCAGTCTGTTTGCGGCCTGCACGCAACATGTGTATACTTTCGTGAAGATTCTGGAGCCTAGCAAGCACAGTTCTCTGATCTAACTGTCCAATGTTAACCAGATATTGTACAGATTCAATGGCAATAACTGCGATTAGTGTGTGCTCGTGTTCGCGAATACAAAGATATGAATCCTTGTTAGTTGACAACGAAATTCTTCGCCGAACCTAATCATTGACGTAATATCGTACACCCCATTGAGAGATTCAATAGTGATCCCATCACCTGATGAGAACAAAAAGAATTGTGTGCGTGCAGACAAACACGTGGATGGGATTGCCTGTTAGGTCAACAAGGTTGGTCCGATCTAAAGTGCATGTTGATGAAATACTGATTGAACCTAGATTCTGGACTGTATTTACAAACATCTGTTGCGATCAAGCATATATTTACCATTAATCAGAAAGAGATTTAAACTTTCACTTTGACTGTACTGGAAACCAATACATATTGAAACTTCAAGATGGCATTAATGTTTTCAAATTCAAACAGTAAACTAACGCACCAGTACACGTATTCTCATCTTAAACTTGATTTTATAGACCCAATTATAACATTATAAGATCATTACTATCAGAGGAACTTGCGTCAGGACATCTTTGCATTATATGCCAACTTTACATATCTGTCCCTAACTATCGACCTTTATTTGCTACTAAGGGAAACCGCCATATGATAAATATAACCAAACGAATGCATTACTTCCAAACAACTTGCCTACCTGCTACAGCAGAACAACTCGATAGCTGCCTGTTTTCATTGCTTGGAAACCATGCCACAGCCACCAAGGTTAGATTATCAATTTAAAAGTGTTCTCCGTGGTATATCAGTCTTAGGGACCAGCTTCGCACTGCTTAAAGAGACCACCGCAAGTGGAGAGGCTTTAGATTTCCACCAGACGGACTATTCATAAGAAGAACGTGACAAACATAGTCGTTACATCGAAATCAGACCACTATAGTACTATCACAGAACATTCCATATGCAAAGAGCTTTCAATGATGCCACAATTATAATGTCAAGGACCAAATGCACACACCTCCAGCTACCTTATATCCAGTCGACCTTCCGGACCCGTTAGCAAATTTCTTCCGTGAAAAAGTACAAACCATTAGCGATACGCTTGACAACACAATTACAATTGACTCATCTTCACCATACAGTTGTGATACGATACTGATTACAGCAGCAACCGTTAGCTGCATTTGAACCTGTCTCGATGGATTAAATACGTCTACTCGTGCTGAAGAATGCACCAAAGTCATCTAAACCTGATCCAATTCCAACATCACTACTTTTTCAGTGCTTAGATCCAGTATTGCCTTTACTAACTGATGTGATTAATACGTCTCTCTCTCTCTCTCTCTCTCTCTCTCTCTCTCTCTCGTTGGGGAATTACCATTTATTTTCAAGCCTGCTATTGTGAAACCGCTGCTGAAGAAAGCAACACTTGACCATGACGATTAAAAGAACTACCGACCAGTTTATAATCTCACTCTAATAACCATTCATATAAACAAATCTTACTACAAGGTGTTCTAACCCAGTTTATATCTCATCTGAAGTCATGCGGTCTTTTTAGCAATTTTCGGTCTGCATATCGATCTTGCCACGTTACTGAAATTACTCTTCAAAACGTAGTTAATTACATTCTCTCTGCTTTAGATAGCGGCAAGATTACAGTCCTCACCCTCCTTGATTTTTCTACAGCATGTGACAATATAACATGATATATTTCCTCACGTCTCCGGCATGTATTTTCCATTAACAATACAGCCATACTGTTGTTATGTTAGGTGTTATTCTGGACAGTACTCTCACAATGCACCACCATGTAATGAGCATATGCAATGCTGCATATCTTAAGCTCAGACGCATCAGCTCAATTCCCAAATATGTTACGGCTGATGCCACTAAACAAATGTGTGTTCATTAGTACTTTTAAGACTGGATTAATATAACCCATTCCCAAAGATCATACTGTGGTTCATGTCTTACCTGGTTAACAAGACACAAATTGTGTCTGCAAATATGATGGTTGATCTACGTTGTGGTGTTCCACAGGGTGTGTTCTTGGACCTGTTCCCATCAGTCTATGCACTCAGCCGTTCTCAAATATCATTTATCGTCATTAACTTCACACAGTCAGTACTAAACCTAGGTGTTATTCTAGACAGTACTCTCACAATGCACCACCATGTCATGAGCATATGCAATGCTGCAAATCTTAAGATGAGACGCATCAGCTCCATTCCCAAATATCTTACGGCTGATGGCACTAAACACATGTGTGTTCATTGGTACTTTCAAGACTGGACTAATGTAACCCCATTCAGTCTGGTTCATCTCAAAATCTACTCCAGAAACTTCAAACGTTCAAAACACATATGTTTGGGTTCTTCTTAGAGTACTACGATCAGAGCACACCTTCCCTCTGATCTGCACCATAACTTGGCTTTCCATTTAATCCAGAATCAAACACAATTTGTTATATGTGCTTCATTTCACGGACTCCAATCCAACATACCTCTCTGACCTCACCCATGAGTATACAACAGCAAAATACTTAAACTCATCTTCTGAGAATCATACACTCATTATTTCCACTAAGAAAACGACGTCATATGGAAACCGTTCTTTGCATATAATGGCCCAGCAACGTCGAACGAATTGCCCACTGAACGTAAACACAAACACGCAATGCTCCCATTCAACAGTGCTCTTAAAACTCACCCTTCTCGACTGCAACAAACATATTTGATGTTCCTAGAAGGACTCCATGGGCAATATAACCAGATGAAAAACATCTTTCAGGATATGAATGTTATGGTTCTGGAACTTGACTTCATATGCAACTTGATAATTAGGTTCAACCAAAACCCGGTGAATATCTGATAAATGAAATTGAACAAGTATGTCATCTCATGATGTATCTTATAAACGTAACAAAATGCAGCATAGACATATTGCAGATGTAAAATTAACTCACGCGCTAAATTCCATTTTTTAAAAAATCTGTCAAAGCATCATTTGCTAACTGGTAAATAAGATTGGCGATGAAAGTTAAACTAGTATTAGCGGCTGGTAATTAATATTATTATGTAATCCATTTATTATAGTCCAAGAAAATATAGGTGACGCAGATCAGCAATTTGTAAACTCCCTGAATTGACATGTTTCAAACGTTCTAATGCTGCAGAGTGGTTATCACGACAGGTAATATGGCAAATATATCTACCATCACCGAAACCAATTGAATATGTGCATTTTGATGTCAATGTTCTTCATGAAGTTCATCAGGCCGATATGCTTTTAATCACATGATACTATCAAAACTACGCGCTAACTGTAGTTGATGTTTCAGGAACAAAAGAGCAGAATCGTTATAGACAAAGACAGCAGCAGACCTTGCTTCATTGTTTGAACAAATTTATCAACTCAGTATTCTACGATGGCCACGGCTACTACAGAATGATCCAGCTAAACAGAAAATACAGGATGTAGTATCATCGTTGATGAAGCAAAATAATGTCGAAATACGACGATGACATACTGCAATACACCGTGATCTGGCAATCGTTGAACGATTTATTCGAACTCTTGCTGCGCTGTTATTTAGATATCAGTATGCAAAAGAAATAATTTAAAAACAGATAAGATGTCGAAAGATTACCAAAGATGATAAATGCATTAAATGATGAAATTACTCGAACAGACAACAAGAAACCTATCAACGCGATCACAAAAAGAAATATACCTGTCCAACGACATGATTTTTCGAAACAACCAGTATTAGGTAATGTTAAAGTAAAGTACTTATATGTGACGAGTGAACTTGAAGGGGGTAAGAAAAATGTCTGGAGTATCACATCACACAAGAAGAGTTCTAGTGTAGTTACATCCACGGGTAGACCAGCAATATACAGATTAGATTCAACTGCTCCTCAGCGTGGACTTAAACGTTGAAAAAGTAATGAAGACATACAATTACCGCCACGATCACTTAGCTAATGTACCTGCCTATATTCTATTCAATACGGGTCAGTATCGTATTTTCTCGTGTGAGACCACGCTCATATCTTTCCTATTTACGGAAAATTGTCTTGGATCATTATTTGAATACTGCCATAGCATTATTGTGTTACGTTTCACAAAATGATTATTCTGTTGTTGCTATTATTACTCATTATAAATTTAGTATAAAAAGATATTGTTTGTGTCACTTTCTTTTAAACTAGCGAATTTGTTTCTTACTATATCGTCATAACAATTGTGTTGTTGGTATCAGTAAATTTTATAGTAATCCTTGGCATATGAGTTATTGTTATAACTCGTATAGTGCGAAATAGACTATGTTTGGTAACTCTATACGATCATCAATGATCCAAACAGCTGTATCAGAAATAGTTAACCACTGAGATAAGTGCTTTGTGAATAAACTAAATCCTGGAAAAAAATTCTTTCTGATTTCGAATACTTGCAAGAGCTCAAATCCGTGGATATATAAACATTACCATCACATTATCAATTTATTAAACAGATTCAACATTCTGTCTTTCCTTCAGTAGCGGATGATATTGAATTAAAGACAATGGACGCTCTCTATAATGCCGTTGCAAAAGTTAGATAGAACTATCAGACAAATAAGAGGGGAAAATACTATAAATATATGTTTCAGACAACTAATAATGATTTTTAGAAAGCTAAAGTAGTAACCGTTCCGAAGAGTAGAAAGTGAAAGGAGGAATTTAGTTTTACTGAAAGCAGAGATCAAAGGTATATACACAGTTTGATGTTTTCTTAGTTATTTTTGTTTTTGTCAGCGCGAATTAAAGACAGTGACCTTTCCGACTGAGTGTGTCAATGTGTAGAGATTCAGTTGTATATTATTCCCAAACAAATCAATTAGGCTACCAATTTAGTCTTTAAGTTTCACACTTATTGCTAATTATGAATTATGACATCGGTGATAGACCAATCTAATTTTTCGCTAATCGGTGGTTCCATCTGCTTTATTTCTATTTGCAAATACCAGTGAATATTTGACTATAGCCCCTTAGTGATTTGACCGGATATTTGGCTAACTATAATATACCTGTAACTGAGCAAGTTCAATTTCCTTCACTGGAAACGCAGTTGGAACGTTTATGTTAAATTCATGGTTAGAGGAATTGATTGATATCATTGTTGTATTTGGTGCAGTTGTATTAACTACGAGATGTTGCAATAATTCTTGCGACATTATTAGTATTAAAGTTTTCTAAATATGTTGTTGCTTCATCGTAAATATGAACGATAGTTGTGAACTCGTTATCTGATATTTCCTCGTTAAGACTCAATATATCAGCGAAGATATTTTGAAAAATGCAGCCGCGGAGACATTCAACTTTATTATATACTCATATAGTTTATTGTGGCTACACAAATTGTTACAACTGTTGGGGCAATCAGTAATGATGTTATTGTCGATATCAATAATCATGTAACACCAAAAACAGCTGCAACTGAATATACAATTATCAACTACGACTACACGCCTACGATATATTTATGTTTTTATTGTGTACTCGTTAATGATATGTTTACATTAGTTTGCAATTCACGCACTTGATTGCATCTATACTGCTGCACGTTCGTTATATTATGAGTTTAAATTAATTACCAATTCTGCATACCATGTGATTGACGCGGATGCTAAATTGCCACTGATGGAAGCTATTCTAAATAATTCAGTGAATCCATTATCTACTATTACAACATGTTTTTCTAAACAATTTACGGAGATTTGCTCAAACGCGTTTACATGAACATCATACTCGGTCGACAACTTTGATATTTTAGTTTCTTATTTAAATGCCTACGATGATGTGATTAGCATCTACATAATTGTTTGTGGCCGCACCCTTGTCTAATACTGGCTCTCCAAGTAAGGCGATTTTTTTCACGTTCATGTTGAGTTCGCCTGCAATTTTATCACTGCACTTTTGTACTCGCGCACGAATATTATCCGATATAGTTGACATAAGAACACCGGGTTTATTTTTTCCGTTGCTATCAAACACGGCTACGGTGTTTTCGGTTACTCCATATCATTTATTGGAAGATAACTAGTTTTTAATTTTGCATGCTTATTCTGTCATACAACCGTTTCGTTTGGATCTACATTTGCAAGATTTAGTAATTCGGATATTTCATTTTTAATTATTTTTTAACACTATCTTTTGATATTTCGTCAGTGGGATTTAGTTGGAAAGAGACATCTCTAAACCATTTACGATTATACTTTACGATCTCTTTTCAAACCGATGACTCGGGTAATCATCTACAACTTTATTGGGTGTTTTGGTTGATTTTGATACAGACTCAAGTACAGCAAATATTTCTCGGCCACATATTGGTGGTTCAGTTATTCTGTGTTGGTAATGTTTAATACGAGATCTTTACTTTGTGAGGATTGACATACTCGATAAAATCTTTAGGCGGGGTTAACCCATACGAATCGAATAAACAATTCCACGACGATTAATCGGGAATGCGGTCCAGTGAGTTTCAGGTCCAGTGGAACTATCGAAATTAATGATACCGGTTTCAATGATGTTTGATTTGGATTGTAACTGGTCTCGCATGAAACACCTCTAACAGTTCTTATTTTTTATTTTTTAAAAAGCATCGATTAAAACAAACTTCGATATCAGTGTTAGTTACTCGGTCCTGGCAGTCTCAGACCTTTTCCTTACGTGTAACGACTCCATGGTCATATCAGGCATTTGTTGTAAATTAAACGACTCCCCGGTAATCTCAGACCATTTCCTGTTTTCGTATCCTTGTCCGTTTCGTTCTGTATTGTCGTTCCCGTCGCTGTCCCAATAGTCTCAGGGGCGGCCGATTTTGAGGCAACTGAAATATTTTGCTGGTATATTTGCAAGAAGTTTAAATATACTACCTGATTTAATTATATCTGAAATAGCATCCGCGGCTAGAGGAAGTCCAGTATTGTCATGTTTAGCATCATTCAAATTTTTGGGCTGGCTTTCTCTCAGTGACAAATTATTCTGACAACCTGTAATCAAATTGTGTTTTAGCGTTATTTTAGTTCCAGATTTTTTCACTCACGCGGTATGTATTTTTTAATCTGACCCGGAGTCATAGTAACATTTACATGATGATATGACATTTATAATATTACGAGTGATGTAACTGTGTTACAAATTTTCTACTGGTACATCAATGACTCATTCGTCCGCTAGCACCTTCAAGTAATTAGAGATAAGGGGATATGGAGCAGCCGGGAGAGATACACGAGCTCATAAGTGCATATCAATGCCAGTGTTTCTGATTAAATCAAGATGTTCCGACGAAAAGTAATAATTGATATGTAAATATGTATCATCTAATTGTGATATTTGCAGACCGATATCAATATTTTGGTCACGTCCCATAAATGTCATCAAACAATGAAATGCACATGCTATTTGTTTTTGTCCAAAAGTATCTTCAGATGGTTCTTGTTGGCCGTTTATTCTTAGTGAGACTTCAGAAATACCAAGTTTGTCATATTGAGAATTTAATAGCGTATGATCTTGTAGCGCAACAAATATATATCGTGGTGCAAAACGTTTTTTTTGAGTTGCTATGTGTCATGTAAATATACCATTACTATTACACTGAATACTATATGCTGTTGTTGTTAGTCATTATAGTAATCATTTACCGGCTGAATATATAAATGATAATAATGTATCTTCTTTGGTGATTGATGGAGTCATTACTGGCATCCACATCGAGAGTTATGATAATACTACTTTACCAGCATCGCCTCCAGGTTGCCATATAGCATCATTATCATCACATTTTCGTACGAGTACAATTGTATGCAAGGCTCGGAAGAAATCTTTCTAACAGTTCGATAAAAATTGAAAGCGTGAGATCCTGGAAATGCACATGAACATTTTCTACAGAATTTTACGTGTTATAAATCCTAAATTGTACTTCGAATTAGCCTTAATAATCATATCACGGTCTTTTGGTCATCTGTCAAGATATGGATTGTCATTCGGATGATCGGAACCATCTTTGTGAAACATCATTGTCGGATCAGCTGATCATGTTATAATCATAAGCAATCAACATTTATTTGAATGAATTCGATATTTCATCTATCAATCAAAGTGTATCAAACAGTGCCATAATCCCGTTGTTAACAAAACCGACTTTGACAGCCACACATATTCTGTATCATGTTTTTTTAAAAAAATATAATTTCACTTTCTACTTCGACAAATGCTGCATCAGGTAGCAAGTATATACTTGTATCACATGGCGGCAGTAAACGCATTACTGGCAACATTAACAATAGCACCAGAACATTAAAATATTTCGTCGATAATTTTTTTGCGATTGATGCTATTGTTGGAGTCTTCTTGCAAATAACCCTTGACTAAGATTACCAAGACCATCACCATAAGTTGCTTTTATCACAGGTAATCGTGCATTTGTTACTGTGACCAATACAGCACCACACTGTAGTTGATCATTTATTTATCATCGTGATAAGGAATCGCTGTATTACTTAGCAACGCGGTCATCTTTAAGTTTCCGGTAAATGCAGTCAGAGTCACAACAGGACTTGCTAACATGCACATTCTGCCTGTCTTTATTCCTGATAATAACGTAGTAGATGAGGTGCTTAGAGCGAGGATTCATCCATGACGTCTGGTTACGGGTAGGGACATGGAAGACCAACGGTACGGTGACCACTCCGTACTTTCCTAGCTCTCCATACCAGGCAACGGGATCACAGCCAACTCTTGCATTGAAAACTCCCAGAATGACTAGCTTTTCTGCTAAATGAACGTCAGTAATGAGAAGTTAAGAAAATTCTCATATAAATTGACCTTCCCTTCATCTGGGTTGGTCATGGTTGGATCATAGCACCTGATGATGTTAAGGTGATCCCTTCCAGACAAGAAGAGACTTTTCATGGTCATGAGGTTGTCATTTATTCCTTTTAGTACTGTCTTCACCGCAAAGCAGACACCAGCCTCACGGCGCTCTTACTTACTAGGACGTTCTAAAATAAAAGGTATCCTGACCCCATTTCACAGAGTTCGCCTTCTCATGCTTGCTGGGTCTGGGTCAGGACAGCAATATCCGCGTTGTGTCTGGCGAGTTCCTTTCGTATTAAGGCGGTTCTCCTCTGGGGTCTTTTCGCATCATTTATGTCCAGTAAGGTGAGTACATTCCATGCGTCAAGTGTGAGAGGAACAGTCCTATGTTTCTGTTTGTTTTTGTATTTTGACTGTTCCCCGCCAGGCGTGGTATACTGGTTAGGGAGGTTTATAGCAAGCAATGTTTAGGGCACCTTTTTCTAGACCCTTCCTCGTGCCATAGAGGTGATATGATGCATTCATAAGGACGGCTGCTTGGTCGCTCAAGGAGCTGTCTGACTTCACAGATGCTCCATGTCAGTGGTAAACGACCGGTGGCATTGCACCTACTCTTTTTTTCTTTAAAGTATTAGATAACGTCTCTCACAATCGAATTGTGGCCAGTTTCTATAACTACGATGTCCGAGGTAAGACCCTTGAGTGGGTCAACAACATTTTAACCGGAAAAAGCCAAAGGCTGTGCTCGAAGTCCAGTTATCTTCATCAGCCTTCGTTACCTCAGTCGTTCCATATGGAACTGTCAGGAATCCTTTCTGTTCTTGGTCTTCGTGAACGATTTACCATTGAGAGATTACTCATAAGTTAGTCTTTACAGCTTGATGTACAGAATACTGAACTTGGGCAAAATCGCATAATTATTACTAGCTGACTTAGACACTGCCTCCAACAATGTGGAAAGGGCTGTGAAAGGATGCTGTATCAAATCCTGAACAGTTCGATGTCATCCGTATTACCAAAACGAGATGGTTTATCTCAGCCATATGTTAAGTTAATGTTAAAGAATTGACGATGGCATTCAAAGCCAAATATTGTGGAGTCATCATCGATATCACCTTATCATGGAACAGCCACAATAAACATGTCGCAAATAACACCACCACCTGTCCACATGCCCCGAACAACTAAAACTGACATAGTTGACGTTTGAATCGACTGTTTGGGACACGTCAACCAAATAAAAAAATTCCCTAACTTGAGAAAGAACAACATAGTGCGACACGGTTTACTGTTGGCGACTATCGGCGAGTCAGCAGTTTGGAGACCATGCACCAACATGTAGGCTACGGAAGAAATTAAATCCCGACGATAACAAGTAAATGTTAATATGATCTAGCCGATTGTACTCCAGCAAGTTAACATCACATCGACACCATTATTCTACCATTTTTGTTTTAAGTTCATTATTTGGTTTCATATACGTTTTTGTTTAAACTAATCATTGGAATAACTAAGTGCTCTACAACATTGTGGGACTGAGACAATACTATCACATTATTCTTTACAACGATAGTATGGATTATACAACTGTGATATATATACAAAATTGTACATGAGTAGATTCAAGGCTATTGTTATGCGATCACATTTAATTATATTTGGACCTGTTCTTGAATATTTAGGATTGAATTTGCAATATTGTATGTTCCTCTTACGTTTTTACTTTGCAGCTTAGAAATATAAATTTAGTGTTAGTTTGTAATAACCCTGTTGTTGTCTCTTCTTTCGGTTACGTTAAGTCTATAGTGTCGTAAATATATATGCATGTTTATAGAATCTTTACTCTCAAGATACACAATCAGCACATCTGGGATAACAACATTACAAGATGTAATAAAGACCGACTTAAATTTAATTAAGCCTTTGTGTTGTTAATACATTAGTAGTTGTAGTTGTATTTCAAAAAGAAACGTATACAAGAACAATATCGTAAAGAACTTATACAAGAATAATGTAATTAAACAACTATTCTCATAGAGAGGGTCATATTACGAACTAGAAACAAATAATACTGTTTTAAATACAGGAGCAAATACTGATGTCTAACTTTTTCTGCAAATGTATTTCTTTTTGGACAGTCAAAGTGTAAGAGTGGGACGGTAGCTCGGGTTTTTTAAAGTAAGGCACAACTTTTAAAATTAAATAACTTGTTATAGCTATCACATACTGGCAATTCCTCTTAGAACCGCAGGTGCCAGTGAGCTATCAAAATGGCCCGTTCAGCACTCAAACCAAAACCAGGTTGGTTAGTTCCAGCTTTATTGATATATGTATGTTAATAACCCATACCCTATAAATAACAGTACATAGTTTAGTTCTAATTCAGTGTCTATTAGGTGCTTCTTGGCTTGTGTCTTGGGATCGTTAAATGTATCATCTCTTGTCACAGTCCAAAAATAGTCTGCAAGCATTGATGAGCTCCTTTTGCCACGAAAGCGTTTCGCCATTTTTGCAATGTCCTGGTGAAATGACTCAGCGCTCGTTGCTCACTGCTTCGCAGGTTGGTGGACAAAATATACATAAAAGTGCAAAACGATATATTTAGTGACATGTTCCAACCAAGACTTTTGCCTTGAGGAGGTTTTCCACCAACTCACTTTAGTTATCTGCCCTTCTGGATCGAAGATACGTTGTTGCCACTAACTCGAAGGCTTTCCATGCCCTCTTGTCCTTGCCACGCAGTGCATTGTTAAATGCATCATCACGAATATGATGACCAATAAAGCCATCGTCCTTCATCTTAACATCACTTAAACTTGAATATTTGCCCATGGCGGTACTTGAAAGCTGCTTGGTCTTGTGCATGTCCTTGACAAAGTTCTTCATCAGACCCATCTTGATGTGCAAGGGTGGTAACAAAATCTTCTTTCATTCAACATCCTGACTTTGCCGACATTGTTATAGTGAATCTACGGAATTCAGTGATAGTAAATAATCCGGATCAGAATCTTTGACATCTTTAACCATTGATAAAAACTGTGAACTTCCAATGAGGTTCTTTAAAACAATCACTGAAGCCATTTCATGATGTGTCCTGGAAAGTCGTTGACAAATTTGGTCTCTTTATGTGTATGTATACTGAATGTTGTTAGTCAGACATTGGATTTAGCTGATCAATGAAGGATATGTACACTTACTCTTCCATTCAATTCGTTGAAATGCATTTACATCAACAACAAATATTTTATCAAATATGCCGTTTAAATGTAAATGGTATCATTATTTACATCGTCATCAATATTACTATTTTCACGTAATTTTATCTGAAAAGAAGGTTTGGACCAATGAAGTAATCTAGTGAGAAAAGAACACTGAAATAAAATTATAAATGAGAGTGATCAGTTTAAAATGGAAAGAATGTCATAAATGTTCATTATTGCGTTGTACATATATTATTCAGAATATAAATAAATGACAATAAATCAATGACAAACTTTATTTAGAGAGAGAGAAAGGTATGAATAAATTACAAACAGGTTATACACTGGGAGTGAATCAAGTGTCAGTTAATGGAGGTGCAAGTTACATATCATTAAAATAATTTTGTAACAGGATCATTTTAGGACTGTGAATTCGCACTAATGTTCAGAGAAATTATTTAATCACATGAAGTTGCTTTCTTGCTTACCTGCAACAGTCATGGACGTTTTACACTTTATTATCCATATTTATAATATGATTCATATTTGGAAGTAAACACTCACTTACATTATAAAATCTCTCCCAAAAATGATCCAATATTCTTAGTTAATTTTAAGACATTCACAACGTACACATATTTAAAAGCTGCTTCCTCTGTCGGTTTTAGCAGGGTGCTGAATTCAAATCCTAGCAACAGAATGAGATTAATCCGGAATGTATTTAGTCAAATTATTTATTATCTAGAAATACAAAGTCATCATCTAAATATCGTCCTGGAAATATTGTGAGATTTAAAATAAGGAGATATTTTTAAATTGTTTTGGTGTGATTCAGCAAAAGACTGTTGACACATCAGCACGATAGTGACCACCACAGATATATAAACATTGTTGGCTTTATCATGGCTATGATCAGTGTAATATGCCTGTTGTGAACCCATTTTGGAAGATATTTGACACAACATTTCAGTTCGTTACTAATATGTAAGTATTTCGTGTGATTTATTCTATATCAGATCAAATCCACTTTAATCGGTGCGTGTTTGTATGAATAGCAAGGTATAAAGAGTACAACCAGTTTCAAGGGGATGTGATCAAAAAACATGGTGAGCAATCCAGTTAACATTTTTCCTGCGGAGCCTATGGTAATTGATCTAGTTTCAGAGGTTGTTAAAGTTCTATATAATGAATTTGTTTTGATTTCGATTGGTTTATTGGGTTTGATGACAACACCGTATTACTGCTCTATGGTCTTTACAAAATTAATATAACGAATCAGAAGCAACACGCTTTGTACGATTCAACAAAATAAATTACTTCCCTATAATACAAAGTGATCAATTTAAAAAGAACGTTGGCCATTGCGAAAGAAATCTAAAAAGTCATAGAAACAAGTCCTAAATATTAAAGATCGGAATAAATGTTAGTGGTAATCCAAATTCAACCTAGTTCGTTGTAGATCTAGGAAGAATACATGGATTAAACTCTGTCGGACCATTTACAACACAGAACAAAATAATGTGACTCTCAGACTATCACACATTTTGATTGGTAGCTTTGAAATCCTCATTCTACCCACCCGTTTTTTTTACACCACATTTATCAAAATTCTTCCTTTTAATGTCAACCACCACAATATACAAAGCAAGTTATGGAATTGGTTGGATTAGATCTTAAGAAATAAATATGCAACATACATATGTTCAAATGGCCAACAATATTCCCTAGAAGATACACTGCAACAAGCACCTACATAATAATTTTGTTGTTTTAAAATAATTTGGTTAGTATGCATTAAAACATAATTACTCAGGAAGTTGTTTAATAAAATTAATTCTTTGAATTGAGAAGAAACATATTCTTTAAAATCCCCCAAAGCAAACTAACTAGATCTACATGTAAAATGAGGAAGATATAATGTATCTTTCGCTGAAGGAGTAATCGTAAAGGAAACGTGTTTTAGGTGTTATTTTTATAATTTTAGCAAATTACATTGAAGGGATCTCCCTCAGGCTTGATTTCTAATATCTTAAAGCAATGACAAAGCCATGAAAAGAAAACAAGGAAACGTGTCACTTCAAAACAAATTTTTATGATGGTAGATATTGTGGTTACAAACTGTCCCAATTTTCTAATAATACTGATGATTTTACAATCATGTCTTAATCTTATATTCATACAAACAGGTCGAATTGACAACACTGTATTGAAAATTCGTTTGCACTGTGAACTCCCCACTAATTGCAAAATAAATTTCTAGTAACATTTCTTAAATAAAAAATGTCAGCGTGGCGAATCCACAACCAGAAGGATCAGATCTTGTATCCTACGAGTATATCAACCCCAACCGACTACATTTATAGGTCTCATTTCTCAACTAAGTAACCTTCATGTGTTGATGTGCCCTAAGGTATAGAAACATTTCAATCTAAGAACTCAAACTTATTTTTACAACCGTTTAACAAGTAATGAATCTAAAGTTGATGCACTCAAATATTCTTCTATTATTCACTACTCATCACATAACACCTAAATCCATATGAATCTCCTAGCATAAAATAAAAATAATTAAAAAAAGAAAACTACAAAAAATACATGTACCAATAAATGATTGCAAAACGATGGATTACATATTCAGAAAGATATTTGAAATTGCTACACTATGATCATATCGTTTCATGGGGATTTTATTCAAATCGTAACTACAGTTTACAGAAACGAAGTATTTTATTATTAACAACTGACATTAATAAACCCTACAGGCACTAGCCAAACAATAAAATACCAAATTAAATTATCTACAACGATCAGTAATGGCAAAAATCTATTTTAATCCTGCGAATAACCCACCTTTACATACTAAGGAAAGTATTAATCGAAGTTCAGTACTTTTACAAACGCTCTTTTAAAACGAAAAAAGGAAACTTTTCATCTCAAACAGTTCCCAAAATCTATCAAAACGTCAAGTTCAAAGTAATTTATTATTTCTCATTTCTCAACTACATAATCAGTTATCTTTTCATCTATTTAATCATCAATGTTACATAAAACTTTATTCACAAAAAATTACATTTCTAACTTTATATTTCAAATTAAGCTATCAAAATTATGAAAGACGCATATGCATAAATTTTATCCGATATAAAATTTGTTAAATTCTTTATTTAATGTTGCATAACCTTATTTACTTAATAAATGAATTTGTTCAAGGGCTTATAGTAACATTGTGTTTTATTACATTTACTTTTGAAGAATACCATCAAACATATAATCGAAAGTCAACAAAGCATATACACTGGTTAAGCTTGGAAAGAGATAGCATTTCATATGAAAGGTATAGTGAAATATTTTTCATACAGTTGCATCGTTTTTGTATAACCGATATCTTCATGTGCAAGAATATATATTATTATAGTACGAAAAATGGACCAAAAACAGAAAGAAAATAAACGATCAATTTAATGCAATGCTCTGGATAATATACACCCTAAACATTGTGAAAACCTTTAAATACACACTCTGGATAATATACACCCTAAACATTGTGAAAACCTTTACAATACACCAATATAAACTCAAACAAAGATACTTTGAAAAAAATGAGTAATTTAAATTCAAAGTTTGATTACCTCATTTGCATTTTTCCAACAATACTCTAATTCTAACTATTTCTGTATTGGTTCTTTACAAACAATATGCTGAACAATCTTAAGCGCGTGCATGTAATTGGATGCATCAATACTTGATATATTCCAACACTTACGAATACGTCTAAGCGGTCACAGAAAACTGTGAAGTTGTTGTTTATATGTTTATGAACACGCAAGTATTAATAACCATGTTCAATAATATCGTTGTCGTCATGTATAAGTTTTACATAATAGAACTGTAAAATAATACTGTGAAGAGCCAAGTGATCATTGAACTGGATCAAATCATGGGATTGCCTAATTTACGTGAGCATCATTTAATTATTTTCAATCAACGAAATTATCTACGCTTTAAACACTTTCAAACTATGTTGTACAACCAGATATTAGTTTATGAATAATCTTAAAGTATAAAGAATCACAGTCATATCGATCTTGTTATGAAAAATATCCACAAAAGTATGGTTGATCTTTTTATGTACAATATCGCAAGAACATTCATATGAAGATAAAGACACAGAAAAGCAACTAAGAAAGAAGCAATAAGGAATATATAAATTACTCAATGCAACTATTTGCAGCATAACTGTCATTAGCAAGCATCATTATGTACGTTTACATTTAATCATGCCATTGCCTATAATAATGATGACAGCATATGATTCGTTATTATAGCACACACTGCTACTCTGTTGTCGTACCATCGGACACTAATGTTTCCAGCTGCATCGTCGTGACTACTATAATGGAAAATACTATTTTTAATTCATGATAGTATTATCATTATTATTTTGTA
The DNA here is from genome assembly GCA_029339505.1 of Unio delphinus. Lineage (NCBI taxonomy): Eukaryota > Metazoa > Mollusca > Bivalvia > Unionida > Unionidae > Unio > Unio delphinus. Next base: position 4,083,225 of record JAQISU010000066.1, read on the forward strand.
TAATAATAAAGTTTCTATAAGATATATTATTATTAATATTAAGAATTATTATTTTTATTATTATTATTATTATTAGTAGTAGTAGTAGTAGTAGTAATAGTAGTAGTAGTATCGGTTAACACGTATCTCTGCTTTATTGTACAACAATTGATGTAGACACGTAGAAACAAACACAAAAATTGACTGAAACTGAAAATATAATATTGACATATACAACTGATATTTGCAATCTAAATTCATTTTTGTGTGATATGAATTAAAGAACATTCTGTAAGTAAAACATAAAATGATGCAGTGTCATAATTTACAATTTTTCAGGATGTTGCCGAGTAAGCGAGGTGTTAAATTGGATTTAAGTTCTACATCAGGGGTTTTCAATGGTAAATTATACAATTGATTGTAATATAAATGAATATTCTATTCTATTCCTTTATTGCTACTTAATTATTGTCTCAAATCTTCATAGATTCCAATAATCTGCCAATATGCTATTTCATGCAGAGTATTTTTCAAATTAAATGAAAGGTCATGATTAAAAGATGCAATGCAAAAACGAGTAGAATTAATATAGACAAAATTTCTAGCTCAAACATATATTGCAAAATAATTCTTTTCTCAGGACTTCAAGACTTCATTGTTTACAATATTAAGCTTCTTGGAATAAAGAGGCTGTACATTATAGCTGCAATTTGTGTTCTTATGCTTGATATATCCCCAAGGTGAACAATTCAATATTTAGTTTCGATGGGTCAGTATAGCAAACGTCAGCCAACGGCACAGGAGCCACAACAAATGGAATTATATGACACACATAGTTCTTTACACGTCACTCTAATTTGTTTAAGATAATTAAGATGATCAAGTGGTCTGAACTTAATTTGATTGCGAGTACAGTATGCACTGATTTATTCATTTCACAGCTATTGTTTCCTAAGGTGCAATTACTTACCTTTTTCTGAAACGAGAAAGGTTTTCAATTAGTGAATAATCAACAACATTCTGATATCCTAGTAGCAATTACAGCAAACGCTACTCATTTTCCGATTATAACAATGTTACAGCATGATAATTCTATCAGACAAATACGATATTTGCTATGGCTTCAGCATTTTTGTACTTGCGAAATAATGATCGATTATGCTAAAGATAATATGATCACATGGAACGAAAGGGTACCAGTAGTGTGTTTCCTGATTTTCTCAGGTGAAATTACTTAACCGACACTGAAACAAATGTAACCTTGATATTAGTGAAGAAACAATTACATCCCGTAACTATATATGCAACTGCATCAAATGCTACCAAACTTCTAATATTAACAAGTACGCCATGAGAGAACAACGATACATAATATTGATTGAATATTTTTGTGCTTTGCAAGATAGTGATGGCTTTTGTCCTGAATAGATGTCATAACACGATATTAAAGACAATCAATATTGCATGCTCAAGTATATATATATTTTTAGTCATAGTGCAAAAAGTGCTTTTTGCAAATTCACAGTATGACTTCCTCTTTCTGATATCCTTGGAGTAATTACAGCAAACGCTACCCATTTTCTGATTATAATAATTTCACAGCATGATAATTCTATGAGACAATTACGATATCAGCTATCGCTTCAACACAATGCACTTGCAGGAGAATGATCGATTTTGCTATAAATAATATCATCACATGGAACTAAAGCGTACCTGGCCTTTCCTTATATATATATATATATATATATATATATATATATATATATATATATATATATATATATATATATATATAATATTCCAATTCCAACACTGTATTCGGCACATTCAATATGCTGTCAATATCCACTATCGTTTTACTCATTTACTTTATATATCAAGAACGTGTTACATGTCGTGTTCCTATCAATGGTCACAATTAATGTAATCGGCGAAAAAGGCTGTCCAAATGTAAATGCATATTACCCATAATAAAGGAAAATAGTTTCATCTAACACTGAAATTTTTATGTTAAATGCGTCATTTAACCTATTCTTTCTTAAGACATGCGAATTATGCAAAAGAATAATTCTGAAAACCCAGCCTTCAAGTATGTTCTGCAGTCATTATGTGAGATCATCAGTACATTCAATATTATTGTATTAAATTCGTAATATTCTATATATTTATACTTGGGATATAACATTTGGGATTTGGGAAATAAATTCAGAATAGTGTGTCTTTAGGAATCTTCCTCTATCAAAATACATTATTTTTTACTTTACAAAATTGTTAAGTGTCCTTCTAGCCTCCACATAATCGACATACTACTGAAATGCCCATATTAAACGGTGAACTAATTTAAATGTATATTTTCCATATCAAAGGGGTAAACATAGAATAACGATCTCAACTAACACTTAAATAAATGAACGCCTTGCGTGTAAAGGATCGCTGTAGTGTAGAATAAGGTTCATCACATGCATTGAACGTGAGCAAATACTACATTTCTTTTTTTATACGACAATTCCATTTCAAACAATGTGTTAGACACATTCCAAATTATTACTATTTTCCAAACTTGTTTCTCAATCTCAGTTATGCTGTGTTAGTTTCACATTTAAAAATGCACCATTTTTAGAATGATGAGGTAAAATATCGTTCTCATACAGAAGCGTATTCTTTCCTGTCTCCTTGTTTCTACTTTGTTGTTGTCTTAAGTTTCAAATTGAGTGACAAGTCATGATTAAAATATGCAAAGTAAACACGAATAGTGTTAATATAGAATAATTTTTATAGCTCAGTCATATATTGCTACATAATTCGTTTCTCAAGACTTCATAGTTTACAATATTAGACTTCTTGGAAAGATCTTGATGGAAATTAGAATTTATCTCCACCTGACTAATGTTATGGGTCGTCTACCTCTGACTTTTGTCACGATGTTGCCTAGTAACCCTCGCGTGTATTTGAAAATGAGTTCGAAACCTGTGTATATCTTTGCGAAATTATACTCTGTCTTAAGATATGCAAATTATACAAATAAATGGAGACAGAAAGTCCAACCGTCAAGCGCCTTGTACAGTCATCCTGTGATTATTCAAGATTATCGGCTTTCATTCGGAACATTCTAAACCTTTGGACTTGGGATATAACATTTGGGATTTGGGGGATATAATTCAAAATAATGTCTTTATAACTTAATACGTCACTCTATCATCAAATTGTCTGGGCTGAATTTGATTACGAGTACATTATTAATTAGCACAGCCATTGTTTTCTCAGATGAAATTACTTACCCGATGCTGAAACAAAAAACTTATTTCAAATTAGCGAATAACAGAATACGTTCTCATATCCTAGGAGCAATTACAGGAAACGCTACTCATTTTCTGATTATAATAATGTTACAGCATGACAATTCTATTAGGCAATTACGATATCATCTATCGCTTCAACATTTTGTACTTGCAAGATAATAATCGATTTTTCTATAAATAATATCATCACATGGAACGAAAGGGTTCCAGTAGTGCGTTTACCTATGTATATAATACTCCTAATTCCAACAGTGTATTATAAACATCCAACATGAATGTTAATTTCCACTATAATTTTACTCATTCCCTTCATATATCAAGAGTTTATGTCAATTTGTGTTGCTATCAATGCAAAACATGGTCACAATTAAAGTAATCGGCGAAAAAGGATGTCCAAATTTAAATGCATATTTCCCATATTAAAGAAAAATAGTTTCATCTAACACTGAAAGTATTATGTTAAATTCTATGTATAATATATTCTGTCTTACGACATGCGATTTATGCAAATAAAACATTTTATGAAATCCCTGCCTTCAATCATGTTCTACAGTCATGATGTAAGATCATCAGTACATTCAAGATTATTGGATTTTATTCTTAATATTCTAAATATTTATACTTGGGAATTAAATTCAGAATCATGTGTATTTAGGAAGTTTCTTTCTAGTCTATCAAAATAAAGTATTTGTTACTCGGAATATTCAAATCTTTTGGATATGGGTTAAAACAATTGGCATTTGGGGAATATAATTTAAAATAATGTCTTCAGAACTGTATACGTCACTCTAACTTGTCTAAAGTAACTAAGATCATCAAATTGTCTGTGCTAAATTTCATTTCTAGTACGTTATTAATTTCACAGCCATTGTTTTTTCAGATGAAATTACCCAAAACTCAAACAAAAATACAATACGTTCTGATATCCTAGGAACAATTACAGTAAATGCTGCTCATTTTCTGATTATAATAATGTTACAGCATGATAATTCTATTAGGCAATTGCGATATCATCTATCGCTTCAACATTTTGTACTTGCAAGATAATAATCGATTTTGCTATAAATAATACCAAATGGAACGAAAGAGTACCAGTAGTGCGTTTACTTATGTATATAATATTCTTAATTCCAACAGTGTATTATAAACATTCATCATGCATGTTAATTTCCACTATCGTTTTACTTATTCCCTTTATATATCAAGAGTTTATCTCATGTAGTGTTGCTATCAATGCAAAACATGGCCACAATTAAATTAATCGGCGAGAAAGGCTGTCCTAATTTAAATGCATATTTCCCATATTAAAGGAAAACAGTTTCATCGAGCACTGAAACTATTATGTTAAATTCTATGTATAATCTATTCTGTCTTACGACATGCGATTTATGCAAATAAAACATTTTTTGAAACCCCTGCCTTCAACGATGTTCTACAGTAATGATGTGAGATTATCAGTACATTCAAGATTATTGGATTTTATTCTTAATATTCTAAATATTTATACTTGGGATATAACGTTCGGGATGTTGTGAATTAAATTCAGAATAATGTGTCTTCAGGAACGCTCTACGTAGTATATCAAAATAAATAATTTGTTACTTTACCAAATTGTTAAGTTTGCTTCTAAACTCTACAGAATCGACATATTACTGAAATGCTGATATTAAAGGTTGTACTAATTTAAATGCATATTTTCCAAAATGCAGGGGAAAACATACAATAACGATCAGAGGCAACACTTAAATAAATGTACGCCTAGCGTGTAAAGTATCGCTGTAGCGTAGAATCAGGCCCATTACATGCATTTAATGTGAGTAAATACTACATTTCATATCATATACGATAATCCCATTTCAAACACTTTGTTAGACACATTCCAAACTATCACTATTTTCAAAACTTGTATCTCAATCTCTGTTATGCTGCGTTAGTTTAAAATTTAAATAGGACTATTTCTTAATCATGAGCGTAAAAGGCCGTTGAAATATAAAAGTATATTATATCCGATCCCTTTATTACTATTTAATTGTTTTCTCAAGTCTTCATGGATTCCATTAATCTGCAAAAAGACTATTTCTTGCAGAGCTTGTTTCAAACTGAATGACAATTCATGATTAAAAGATGCAATGTAAACACGAGCCGTATTAATAAAGAAACAAAATCAGCTCAGTCATTCATTGCTACATAATTAGTTTCCAAAGACTTCATAGTTTACAATATTAAACTTCTTGGAAAGATCGTGATTGAAAGTAGAATTCATATCCAGCTGACTCATGTTATGTTTTGTCTACTTCTGACATTTGTCATGATGTTGTCTAGTAATCCTTGCGTTTATTTGAGCATGAGTTTTAGACCTGTGCATGTCTTTGCAAACGTATATTCTGTTTTAAGACATGAGAGTTATGCAAATAAAGGATTATGAAAAGCCAACCTTCAAAGCGTATTTTACATTCAGTCTGTGATTATGCAAGATTATTCAATTTTGTTCAGAATATTCCAAACATCGGACTTGGAATATAACATGTGGGATTTGGGGGATTTAATTCAGAATAATATGTCATTAGAGTTTTTACTTAGCTTTCTATCCACAAACAAAATACTATTATACTAAATTGTTTATTTTGCTTCTTAACTCCACAGAATCGACACAATACTGATATGCTGATATTAACGATTATTTTTCAAGGGCATAATATTATCACTGGATGAACAGATATAATATCAGTATAATAAATTAGTACGATATATGCAAACATTCGCTGGTTCGTAAATTAACAATTTACAATTAGATTGAAATGGAAATAGTTTTTCCATTTTAATATGATATTCTCTCTCAATCATTCGGTTTTTATATTTTAGACAGATTTATTTTTGTTTGTAATTTTAATCGTCCCTAATATCCCAACAATCTGATTTATGCTGCGTTATAGCACATTATATAAAAATAACCATTACAGTAGTAATGTGCGTACCATATGGTCTTCATGTAAAATGGATTGCATATTATATTATGATGATAGATTATGCTATGAATACATATCTCTCACAGTAAAGTAAAGGTACAAGTAACATTGCACTATAAACACGATAACCTCTTTTAGTGTATTCGACTCATTTCATAAATATGTTAGTTCCACCTATAATGTTACTTATTCACCATATATATCAACAACTTACTTCATGTCGTGCTTCCAAAAACATGTAAAATGGCCATAAAATAAATAATACGCGTAAAAGGCTGTACCAATTTACAACCATAATTTCCATATTGAAGAGAAATATTTTCATATCACTCATTCAGTTCCCCATATCTTACTCTAACTGCTTAAAAAAAACAAGAAATTATTCTACGTTGGATTGGATTTCAAACAATTATCAACTAATTTACATTATTCCACAACCTATGTTTATATCATCATTCACTCATTACATCACGTGAAGACTGAAACAAACAAAAATGTTCCATATTAAGCAATACATCTTAGATATTTCATACAATATGTATCTAACGCGCACACCATTCTTTAGAAAGATTGCACCAGCAACTATTAAAATAATGCTATTAACATGAATATTAACACATTCAAAAGATAACACAGAATAACGAGGAAGAATAAGGTTCTTCGCATGCATTCAAGGTACGTAAATAATACATTTCATTTCATCTACGATAATCCCATTTCAAACAATGTATTAGACACATTCGAAATTATCACTATTTTCCAAACTTGTTTCTCAATCTCAGTTATGCTGTGTTAGTTTCACATTTGAAAAGGACCCTTCTATCAGCGTGAAAGGCCGTTCAAATATAAATACATATTCTATCTGATCCCTTGAAACGAAAACAAAAATCATACTAACCAATAATTCATAGGTAATTCATACAATAAACACTTTGTATATATTACGACGTGATGAGAGATTTCGTTCGAAATATATATCTTTCACATTAAAGAAGGGTTACGAGTATTGCGATGCCTTATATATACGATAAACTGTTTCATTCAGAGTATATGGTACATTCCAGATATATGTGAATTTCTTCTATCATTTTATTCATTTTCTTTATCTATCAACAGTTTATCTCATGCCGTGCTTCTAATAAATGTAGACTGGAACACAACTAAAGTTATAGCCATCCAATGTTATCCGCTGGATTTGATTGCTAACGAATGTGCACTAATGTACATTATTCCACAATCTAGATTTATTCGGCTCAGATTACTTACCTTTCTAAAATTCTGAAGAAGAACAAAATGCAATATTGACCAATAATTCATACGATTTTCATAACACGTACCCCAATCCTTGGAACAATTGCAACTGTAGCTACTAAAACTTTCTATCAACAGGAATGTTACCACATTCCAAAGCTAGCAAAGAATAATAATCTCAGGGAACACTTAAATAGCTTATTTCATGCCATGGTTCTGATAAATATAAACATGAACACAACTAAAGTTATGTGCGTAAACGGCTGTACTAATTTAAATGGATATTTTCCATTTTAAAGGGAAATGTTTTCATATCACTCATATAGTTTCTTATATCTTACTCTAACTGCTTCTAAATCATAAAAACAATAAAACTGTTTTGAGCTTGACATGATTGCGAACGAATATACACTAATGTCCATTATTCCACAACCTTGATTAATCTCATCTGAGATTACGTACCTCAAGTGCAGCAGCCTGAAACAAAAATAAAATGTCCATATTGAATATTAATTGATAGGTTTTTCATAAAATATGTATCTAACACTTACCCTAATTTTTGTAACAATTGAACCTGTAGATATAGTAACACTCTCATATGAACAGGAATGTTACCACATTCCAAAGCTAACATAGAACAATGATCGCAGGTAACACTTAAATAAATGTACGCCTTGCGTGTAAAGGATCGCTGTAGTGTAGAATAAGGTTGTCTCAGGTCTTCATAGATTCCATTAATCTGCCAAAAGACTATTTCTTGCAGAGTTTGTTTCAAATTGAATGACAATTCATGATTAAAATATGCAATGTAAACACGAGCCGTATTAATAAAGAAACAAATATAGCTCAGTCATTCATAGCTACATAATTAGTTTCCATAGTTTATAATATTAGACATCTTGGAAAGATCGTGATTGAAAGTAGAATTCATCTCCAGATGACTCGTGTTATGTGTTGTTTTCTTCTAACATTATTCATGATGTTGGCTAGTAATCCTCGCGTTTATTTGAACATGAGTTTTAGACATGTGCATGTCTTTGAAAACTTATACTCTGTATTAAGACATGCGAATTATGTAAATAAAGGATTATGAAAAGCAAACCTTCAAAGCGTATTTTATAGTCAGTCTGTGATTATTCTAGATGTTTCAATTTTGTTCAGAATATTCCAAACATTGAACTAGGGATATAATATTTGTGATTTGGGGGAAATGTTTCAGAATAATTTCTATTATTATACCAAATTGTTTATTTTGCTTCTTAACTCCACAGAATCGACAAAATACTGATATGCTGATATTAACAATTATTGTTCAAGGGCATAATATTATCAATGGATGAATACATATAATGTCACTACAATAAATTAGTACCATATATGCAAACATTCGCTGGTTCGTAAATTAACAATTTACAATTAGATTGAAATGGAAATAGTATTTCCATTTTAATATGATGTTCTCTTTCAATCATTCGGTTTTTATATTTCAGCCAGATTTTTTTGTTGTAATTCTACTCGTCCCTAATATCCCAACAATCTGAATTATGCTGCGTTATCGCACATGATGTCAAAATAACCATTACAGTACTAAGGTGCGTACCATGTGGTCTTAATGTAAAAAGGATTGCATATTATAAAATGATATATTATGCTATGAATACATATCTCCCACAGTAAAGAAAAGGTACCAGTAACATTGCATTATAAATACGATAATCTCTTGTACTGTATTCGGCACATTTCATAAATATGTTAATTCCCTCTATAATGTTACTCATTCACCATATATATCAACAACTTACTTCATGCCGTGCTTCTAAAAACTGTAAACATGGCCATAAAATAAATAATAAGCGTAAAAGGCTGTACTAATTTGAATGAATATTTTCCATATTGAAGAGAAATATTTTCATATCTCTCATTTAGTTCCCCATATCTTACTCTAACTTCTTTTAAATCAGAAAAACAATAAAATGTCCTACGTTGGATTAGATTTCAAACAAATATCAACTAATTTACATTATTCCACAACCTATGTTTATCTCGTCTGCGACTACTTACATCAGGTGAAGACTGAAAAAATTAAAGTTCCATATTAATTTAGCAATACATCTTAGGTATTTCATACAATATGTATCTAACGCGCACCCCAGTCTTTCGAAAGATTGTACCAGCAACTATTAAAACTCTGCTATTAACATGAATATTTACACATTCAAAAGATAACACAGAATAACGAGTAAGAATAAGGTTCATCACATGCATAAGGAACGTAAATAATACATTTCATTTCATCCACGATAATCCCATTTCAAACAATGTATTAGACACGTTCGAAAATATCACTATTTTTCAAACTTGTTTCTCAATCTCAGTTATGCTGTGTTAGTTTCACATTTGAAAAGGACCCTTCTTGTAGTCATCAACGTGAAAGGCCGTTCAAATATAAATACATATTCTATCTGATCCCTTGAAACGAAAACAAAAACATATTAACCAATAATTCATAGGTATTTCATACAATAAACACTTTGTATAAATTACAACATGATGAGAGATTTCACTCGAAATATATATCTTTCACATTAAAGAAGGGTTACGAGTATTGCGATGCCTTATAAATACGATAAACTGTTTCAATCAGAGTATGTGGCGAATTCCAGACATATGTGAATATCTTCTATCATTTTATTTATTTTCTTTTTCTATCAACATCTTGTCTCATGCCGTGCTTCTTAGAAATGTAAACATGGCAATAAAATAAATAATAAGCGTAAAAGGCTATACTAATTTAAATGCATATTTTCCATATTGAAGAGAAATATTTTCATATCACTAATTTAGTTCCCCATATCTTACTCTAACGTCTTTTAAATGAGAAAAAGAATCAAATATCCTTCGTTGCATTGGATTTCAAACACATATCGACTAATTTACATTATTCCACAACCTATGTTTCTATCATCATTCACTCATTACATCACGTGAAGACTGAAACAAACAAAAATGTTCCATATTAAGCAATACATCTTAGGTATTTCATACAATATGTATCTAACGCGCACCCCATTCTTTAGAAAGATTGCACCAGCAACTATTAAAATAATGCTATTAACATGAATATTAACACATTCAAAAGATAACACAGAATAACGAGGAAGAATAAGGTTCTTCGCATGCATTCAAGGTACGTAAATAATACATTTCATTTCATCTACGATCATCCCATTTCAAACAATGTATTAGACACATTCGAAATTATCACTATTTTCCAAACTTGTTTCTCAATCTCAGTTATGCTGTGTTAGTTTCACATTTGAAAAGGACCCTTCTTATAGTCATCAGCGTGAAAGGCTGTTCAAATATAAATACATATTCTATCTGATCCCTTGAAACGAAAACAAAAATCATTCTAATCAATAATTCAACGTGATGAGAGATTTCACTCGAAATATATATCTTTCACATTAGGGAAAGGTTACCAGTATTGCGATGCCTTATATATACGATAAACTGTTTCAATCAAATTATATGGCACATTCCAGACATATGTGAATTTCTTCTATCATTTTATTCATTTTCTTTATCTATCAACAGCTTATCTCATGCCGTGCTTCAAAGAAATGTAGACTGGAACACAACTAAAGTGAAAGCCATCCAATGTTCTCCGCTTCATAAATATGTTAATTCCCTCTATAATGTTACTCATTCACCATATATATCAACAACTTACTTCATGCCGTGCTTCTAAAAATGTAAACATGGCCATAAAATAAATAATAAGCGTAAAAGGCTGTACTAATTTGAATGAATATTTTCCATATTGAAGAGAAATATTTTCATATCTCTCATTTAGTTCCCCATATCTTACTCTAACTTCTTTTAAATGAGAAAAAGAATCAAATATCCTTCGTTGCATTGGATTTCAAACAAATATCGACTAATTTACATTATTCCACAACCTATGTTTATCTCATCTGCGACTACTTATCGGAGCCATCTTTGTGAAAAATCATTGTCGGACCAGCTGATCTTGTATAATCATAAGCAATCAACATTTATTTCAATGAATTCGATCTTTCGTCTATCAATCAAAGTGTATCAAACAGTGCCATAATTCCGTTCTTAACAAAACAGACTTTGACAGCCCCCCCCCCCCGCCCCCATTCTGTATCAAAAAATATTCTTTTAAATATAATTTCACCTTCTACTTCGACAAATGCTTCAGCGGGTAGAAAATTTATACTTGTATCCCTTGGCTGCAGTAAAGGCATTACTGGCAATATTAACAATAGCATCAAAAGCTTTTTAACCAAAAACATTAAAAGCTTTCATCGATAATTTTTTTGCGATTGATGCTATTGTTGGAGTCCTTCTTGCAAATAACCCTTGACTAAGATTACCAAGACCATCACCGTAAGTTGCTTTTTTGACTGGTAATCATGAATTTGTTACTCTGACCAATGCAGCTCCACATTGGCGTTAATCATTTATTTATTATCGTTATAAGGAATCGCTGTATTACTTAGTAACAAGTTGATCTATAAGTTTCCGGTAAATACATTCAGAATCTCAACAGAATATGCTAACACACACATTCTGCCTGTCCGTATTCCTGATAATAACGTAGTAGATGAGGTGCTTAGAGCGTGGATTCATCCATGACGTATGTTTACGGGTAGGGAGATGGAAGACCCACAGTTCGGTGACCCACTCCGTACTTTCCTAGCTCTCCATATCAGGCAACGGGATCACAGCCTACTCTGGCATTGAAATCGCCCAGAATGACTAGCTTTTCTGCCATTTGAGCGTCAGCAATGAGGAGTGATGCTAATCCTCATAGAACTTGACCTTCCCTTCATCTGGGTTGGTCATGGTTGGATCATAGCACCTGATGATGGTAAGGTGATCCCTTCCAGACAAGAAGAGGCTTTTCATGGTGATAAGTTTGTCATTTACTCCCCTTAGTGCTGTCTTCACTGCAAAGGCGACACCAGCCTCACGGCGCTCTTACTTACTCGGCGGCTCTACAATAAAATGTATCCTGAACCCCTTTCACAGAGTTCGCCTTCCCAAGCTTGCTGGGTCTGGGTCAGGACAGCAATATCCGCGTTGTCTGGCGAGTTCCTTTCGTATTAAGGCGGTTCTCCTCTGGGGACCTTTCGCATCATTTCTGTCCAGTAAAGTGAGTACATTCCATGCGTAAAGTGTGAGAGGAACAGTCCTATGTTTCTGTTGGTTTTTGTATTTTGACGGATCCCCGCCAGCCGCGGAATGCTGGTTGCGCACGTTCATAGCAGGCAATGTTTAGGGCACCTTCACTAACCCCTACCTAGTGCCATGAAGGTGAGATGGAGCATTCCTAAAGAGTCTTGCACATTCGCTCATGGAGCTGCCTGACTCCACTGCTTCTCCATGTAAGTGGTGAACGACACTAATAGCATGAGCCGCCGGAGTGCAGTTTTGTGACCAAAGATACAATGGACCCACACCTGCTGTTTAGTCACTTGCCTGTCGCCACAGGACTTTTGTGGGTGATGAAATCGAATGGATGGATGACTTTGGTTTTAGTGGGGAAGAGTTAAGCAGTTCGTCGACCTCACTCTCTAGCCCCAAAACATGTGATTCCTGCCGAACAACAACGTCGAGACAGTTGGAGATGGAGTTGAGTGCAGTGGAGCCACAGGTGAGAGTTGACTGCCACGTGGGGACCAAAGGCGGGCTAAATACCGACGAAGGAGTAGTATGTCTTAGCCATCAGTGGTGGTACACCCTCTAAAGAAACGACATACGCCCCTAGTAAGAAACAAAATATATAATCGATCCTACCCGATTTCAACAAAGTATTAGATAAAGTCTCTCACAATCGAATTGTGGCCAGTTTTCATTACTACGGTGTCCAAGGCTGTCATCGAAGGCCAGTTAACTTCATCAGCCCAGTCGTTTCAGTCGTTCTAAAGGAACTGTCTCTTTTCTTAATCTGCGTCAACCACTTGCCGTTGAGAGACGAATCCTAAGTTAGCCTTTACAGCTTGCTGTACAGAGTACTGGGACTCGAACAAAATGGCATAGTTACTCCAAGCCGACTTAGACTGCCTGCAACGACTTGAAACGGGCTGTGAAAAGGGCATTCTGATGTATCAAATCCTGGCAAGTTCGATGTCATCCATATTACCATCAAGAGACGGATCTTCTCAGCCAATATTAAATTAATGTCCAAGAACTAACGATGACGTTCAAGGCCAAATATTCATCGATATAACCTTATCATGGAGCAGCCACAATGAATATATTGCAATGAATGCTAACACTAGCACCTTTCCCGAACAACTAAAACCAACACAGTCGGCGTATGCTTCAACTGTTTGGGACCCGTCTACCAAATCAAAAATTACATAACTAGAGGCAGTACAACGTTGTGCGGCGCGGATTACTGTTGGTGCTTCTCGGGTGACCAGCAGTGTGGCCACCATGCTCCAATATCTGGCTAGGGAAGAAATTAAATCCCGATGATAACAAGTAAAAGTTAATATGATCTAGCCGATTGTACATCAGGTAATTGACATCGCAACGACACCGTTCTCCCACCATTTGTGTTTCAAGTTCAGTCTTTCGAGTCATTTTTTTTTTAAAATTGAAACTATTCATTGGAATAACAAGTTCTCTTCAACATTGTTGGACTGAGACAATATTATGGCATTATTATTTTCAAAGACATTATGGATTATACAACTGTGATATATACAAAAAATGGTACAGGAGTAGATTCAAGACTATTATTATACATTCAGCATCAGAAACATTGTTTACCTGTGATTGAATATTTAGGACTCAACTTGCAATATTGTAGGTTCCTCTTAAAATTTTACTTTGCAGCTTAGAAATATAAAGTTAGTGTTAGTTTAGTTTGCAATAATCCTGTTGGTGTCTCTTCTTTCTGTTACGTTGTTTAAGACCATAATGACGTGAAGATATATGCATATTTATATCACCTTTACTCTCAAGAAACTAATCAGCACATCTGGTATAATAATGATAAGAAGATGTAATAAAGACTAACTTAAAATTAATTGAGCCTTCACGTTTTCAAAATACTATTAATAAATTAGAAGTTGTAGTTGTAGTTGTATTTCAAAAAAACGTATACAAAAACATTATTCGTAATGAGCTTATACAATAATAATGTAACTAAACATCTATTTTCATAAATAGGGTCATATAGCGAACTGGAAACAAAATAATACTGTTTTAAATACAGGCCAAAATATGGATATCTAGCTCTATTTGCAAATGAATTTCTCTTTGGACATTCAAAGTGTGAGTGTCGGACGCTAGATTGGTTCTTTGTTGCAACCAAGACTTTTGCATGCCTTAAGGAGGTTTTCCACCAACTCCATGGAGTTATCTGCATTTCTGTTTCGGAGAAACGTTGTTGCCACTAACTCGAAGGCTTTCCATGCCGTCGTGTCCTTGCCGCGCAATGCACTGTCAAATGCATCATCACGAATATGATGACCAATAATGCCATCGTCCTTCATCTTAGCATCACATAAACTTGGATATTTGCCCATGGCGGTACTTGAAAGCTGCTTGTTCTTGTGCATGTCCTTGAGAAAGTTCTTCATCAGACCCATCTTGATGTGCAAGGGCGGTAACAAAATCTTTCATTCAACATCCTGACTTTGGCGACTTTGTTTAAGCGAATCTACGGAATTCAGTGATATTAAATAATCCGGATCAGAACACTTCACATCTATAACCATTGTTAAAAACAGTGTATGAGGTTATTTACAAAAATCGCTAAAGCCTTTTCGTGATGTGTCATGGAAAAGCGTTCACCAATTTGTTCTTTATGTCAGCCACTAGTTGGACCATTGTGTTGTTGTCTCCAAGTTGTGAATATCGCAGTAAACTTCTCATTGATAAAATCATTAACGAATTTTTTTAGTTCCTTTGAGTTATACCCAGGAAACTTGAAATTCGGTAGATCAGCTTCTGATATATTGTAACTGGTTAGGAAATTTTGTTTAGAGTAATTAATGTTGTCATCGCTGTGATTAATTATTACTTGAATTACTCGCTGGGTGATATATTCCATTTCGGATACAAGTTGATTTAATATTTCAATTCGTTTAATGATTTCACTCCGATTAGACTCATTGAAAGCTTGTTGTAGTTGTTGACTGTGCTTTTGATTGACTTCTCTAACGTACTCAATAATTCTATTATGATATATATTTATATATGTAATTAATTCTGGAGTCTGTCCAACCTTAAATCGCCAAAAGGCTGAATCCCGATCAACAAAATTAAAATAACTACCCGGCAGTGATGACTTTTTTTTATATCACTGAGGTGTTCTCGATATGATATAGTAATTTCATGGTATGATTGATTATCCGTGACATAATCAGATTTTTGTGGTTCAGGTGCAGGTGTTATTTCAGGCCAACCCAGTATTGTCCTTATCGAACTCTGACAAATATCTACGACGACTGTGTAAGTTTATCTCAATTGCAGAAGATAGTCTTGGTTCATGAACCGTTATAGCGATTTTCGATTCTGTTCCAGTAAAGGATTTTATTCTGCGTTGTAATTCATTATTGATTTGTTCTATTTGGATGGACCCAGATGGTAGCGAAACAACGTTCCAGTATGGAGTACCATCGGGTTTATTCTTATTCGCAAACACCAAGGAATTATTCGGTTGTTGACCACCAAATGCTACCGACCTAATGTTAGGCCAGCTATGGTATACTGGTAACTTTGCTAACGCTATATCCTTCACGGGAATCGGAGAAGGGAAATTCACACTGAATTCAGGATTCGTTGATGGTTTTGATATTGTTCTGGTTTTCATCGGTGTGGTATTTTCCTCTATTTGTTGAAGTAGTTCTTGCGGTGTTGTCATTGTTGTTTTTCTAATTTTGACATCGCGGAATCATAAACACGTACCATCGCTGAGAACTCATTATCTGATATTAATGTGTCATCGAGTGACGACAATATCATCGATGATAATTGCGGGTATGCAGTGGACACAACATGGAACTTAACTTTGCGTTGACTACACGATGATATTTTTTTGTTATAATCGAGATTATTCCTGCGATTGTTGCCGCCGCTGATATACAAATTGGAACAGCTATCGGAGCAATCATTGTCACCGAGGACAGTATATTACCGGCTCCGGTGATTACACCACTCACCGAGTACACTGTAACATCAACTACGGTGATTCTTGGTCGGTATTTTTTTATTTTCACTTGATACTCCTCACTGAGGGTTTTGAGTTTAGTTTGAAATTCTCTGAAGGTATCGTCGGTGATGAAATCTTTTATTTTTAAATCGTTTATGATTTCAATTTAGTTGTTTACTTAAATCCGCTACGAATTCCACATACCATGTTATTGAAACCCTAGCCAAATTATTATCAGTGGATACAATTGTGAATTGTCCAGATGTATCCTTGTCGATGATTGTTGATATCATATTGTTGACCCCAGATGAACTCGTTGATGAAATATTAAATTGAGTTGGTAATACTAGTGTTAATCGATAAATACCCTTGACGGTTGTAGTGATACTTAATATGGTATTTAGTGGTATCCACGCAAATGATCCGTATTGAATCGTGTATAATACGTTTTCTCATGAGGAATTTTTGCTTTTTCGATGATTTCTATCATCCTCGTTGCATCATTTTTAATTGCTTTGATGAAGTTTTTCATCTCATCGATGGAGTTGTTTTTATATCTTGGAGTTTTCTGTCAATTTTATCCAGCGTGGTTGCTAAAAAGTTCTCAATGATATTTTTACGAAAAGTTGAAAACTTTTCAACGTGATCTGCATATTTGCTTTGAATTGTTGCTAGTTCCAACATAGCTGTTTTTATCTCTGTTATCTTCGGTGTGGTCGCCGGTGGATTTTCAAAGAAATCCAACATGATTGTGTCAATATTGTTAATTCTATCCACAATAGTTGAAACAAGTACACCTGGTTTGAGTTAACACTGATCTGAAAACAACGCGATAGTGTCTTCTACTGCGTAGCGTTGTTTAACTAAAATATCATCAAGAGAAATATTACTCGTTTTCAATTTACCCTGACGATCTTGAAAAACAACTATTTCATTTGGATCAACACTTGCTAGGTTCAACATCTCAGCTATTTCATCTTCGATTATATTTTTTACATCACCGGTTGCAGATATTTCCGTGGTGGCTTTTTCAACATTGAGATAGATCGTCCCCAAATATCGACCATTTGTATTTCATATTACTTCTCTCTAAAAAGCGATTACTCGTATATTCATTCACGACATGATGAGGTGGTTTTCTCGATGATGAAACAGCGTCAAGGACATTCAATACTTCTATGCCGCATATTGGTGGGTCATTCATTTTCTGTGTTTGTAGCGTGGAATACCAACGAAAGTGTTTAAGTGGTTTATATAACGCATAAATGCTTTAGGTGGCGCTAACCCATATGAATCGAAATAAACGATTACACTCGGATCAATCGCGAATGCAACCCAGTGAGTTCAAGGTCCGCTGCTGTTATCGAGATTGGTAATACCGGTTTTAACGCGGTTTGGCTTTTTTGGCAGTTGATCTCTCATAAAGACAACTCTAAAGTTTTTTTATCGCTAATTTTTTAGCAGCGTCGAGTAAGTCAAAATTTGACATCGGTGTTAATAAACTGTTCCTGGTATTCTCAAGCCCTTTCCCGTGTACCATGAATACGGGGTTCCTGGTAGTCTTAGTAGTCTTAGACTCTTTCCTCGTTTCTTTTTTATATCCCTGCCCGGTAGCTTTCTTTAGTGCCATCCCTGCCGCGGTGCCAATAGCTCCTAACGCTGCCGCTTTTGCTACCGCTGGGGCTGCTGCCACAACCAACGCTGGAATCGCAGCTTGTAGCGGAAATATACCACCTGATTGTATCATGTTTTTGATCGCAGCTGCAGAGTGAGTAATTTGTACACCCTTTTTATCTTTGAAAGCGTCATTGAAGTGTTTGATCTAACGAATTGTCAGAGACAATTTATTCTAACCACCAGACATCTGATTGTGTTTCAGGGTTATCGTGGTTCCACATTTTTTAGCTGATTTTGAATGCAATTTCTTGAGTTGACTAGGGGTTAACGTAATACTAACATGACTATATGACATATTATAAAAACACTCGTGTTTTCTAAATGATGGAATGATCTAATTGCTACATATTTTCCACTGGTGCATCGATTACTCTCATTCGTCCACCAACACCTTCAAGTAGCATTGATATATCACTGAGAATGACAGCAATTGCTCTATATTGGGGGATAGCACCACGAAGCACAGTAGCTCTAAAGTGTATATCAACGACGGACTGTCTTGTTAAATCAAGAATGTTCCAACGAAAATTAATAGATCGGATATAGATTTTTTAAATCCCATTGTGATATTTGTAGACGGTATCTACGTTTTGATCGCGTCCCATATATGACAACAGGCGATGATACGCGCGTGCAATATGGTTTTGACCGTAATTAAGTTGTATGTCCTCGGATGGTTCCTGCTGGCCATTTATTCTCAGCGAGACGTCAGTAACGCCTAATCGATAAAATAATATATGGCAGAAGCGTTGATCGCCAACTCTCTCCATATTCTGGAACGCAATAAATATATGACGTGGAGCTTAAACACCTTTTTGTGATGCCAGGTTCCATGTAAATATGCCGTTAATAGTTGATTGCTTAATATCTGTTGTTGTTGTTGTTAGCCAACTTAGCAATGATTTTCCTCATGTATCCATAAGTGATAGTAAACGTATTTCTGCGCCGAGTGCTGGAGTTATTACTGGCATCCACAATGAAAGTTTTGTTAAAATGACTTTACCGGCATCAGCATCTGGATTTGCAGCATCTGCTGAAATCCTCCAAATTGCGTCAATATCAGTACCCTTTCGCACGAGTACTACCGTATGCTTCGCTCCATAGATAACTTTTCTAGCATTTCTACAGAATCCAAATATATGATGCAGTGGAATCGCGCATGCAAATGATTTACGCCCTTCTTCCAACATTGACATACGTGTTGCAGCTACTAGGTTGTAGTTAGGATCAGTATTTATAATACTATCCTCGATAGAAGCAGGAGCAGCAGCACGATCATTTGGTCGTCTTACAACAAATCGATTTTTTCCAGTATTATTTTTAGTATCCTTTGCAAACATCATAGAAGGACCTGCCGATCTTGCATCATAATCGGAATATCTTGCCAAGCCAATTATTGTTGTGGCTACATCAACATCACGTTCTATAGACTCAAACTCTCTTCCATCAATCATTTATCTTGCGCTCTCAAATAGCGCCATCATACCATTATTGACGAAACCGTCTTGGGTATCAGCTGGATATGGTGCTGGTACAGCAGGAGTATCAGTTAATTGCACGAGTTATCCTTCTACTTCGATAAAAGCTTCACACGGTATAAAATATTTGCTGGTATCATGGACTTGAAGTTCAATTCTTGATCGAATATCTGGTTGTACTGCATGATAGGAATATAATGATAATCGCGTACAGAATCATCCTTGCGCACAGGGGCGTCCATATCAAACGCTGGATCAGATGTCCAGCTCACACATTTTATTATATATTCCTAGATCTAAATCATGATTTTCTTTGTGGTTTTCGTCGTGGTTTCAAGTCACTTCCTGCTATCGTGTTTGCGATATCGTTTTGGTTGGTGGCCGCCAACGACGAAGTCGCCAATGATGCTAATTTCTGATCCACTGCGTTATTTATTTTTTTGCTAACACTTGCAGGCATCACTTCCGTAGGTGGCAGCGATGACTTCATCAGTGGTTTCCTTCGCCGTCGAACTAGCGTTGGTTTATCTTGGTTGCAGTGTATTATCATCTTATTTAAATGATATTTATCTAATATTGTACATAATGGTGCATTATCAGTTATAATCCATATACTGAATATTATGATAAATTATATTTTTGTGTAAAAAGAGGTGGTAAGATTTTAGAATTATCATGGAATGATGTATTAGGTAAAAATGAACAAAAAGGTTACACAAACACGTATTATTATATGTCCCGTAATGATAAAAAAAATTCACGAATAATTTATTAAATTTAGTAATCAATAATAAATATTTTAAAAATGATTCGTACAAAACAAAAATATATAACTGGGTTGATTACATAGATTATTATGAACCAAATCAGGATGTTATATTCCGTTGGCAATTTTATTCAATGAAAATGATTGATCATATCATTAGTCAATCACTGTGATAATCCTTTTGATGCTCGTCTAACTCATCAACAAACTCTCGATATGCACCAATATCCATGATGCCACCCTCAAATAGTCGCCTGCATATATCAGCTGCTTCAATAATTATTTTCGGTTGGTTATTTACAGCTCGTGTCCCTCCGATGAGTACTTCTAATCGTGCTATATCGCTGAGAATAGTACCAGGACAATGAATAAGACCACCACTTGGAGTTCCACTCTGAAAAAATCCCTTTCCTTTTGTTGTTTTAGTGATACCAGTTGCACCCTGTGAAGAGGGTTGTGTTATATCAAAAAGTTTTGGTCGCTCTGGTAATCTAAGAAATCCGGTATCCGATTGCTTCTCTGTAGATGATTCGGCTTTTACTATTGCTTCCATAATATCTTTATATGTTTTATCACTTTTTGATGCCCGAGATGCACCTGTTAACACACGATATAATCCATTATACCATTCTTTTTTACTAGGGAGTCTATAATCATCGTGGATATAATTTTTTCTCTGATAAAAACTCCTAACAACGTATTCGACTAATTCTTCATTAGTATTAAATCTTTTCTGTGTTAATTCATCTAATTTACCCGAGCGGAATTTATCATTGAATGCAACTCGTCCACTAGCAATATCACCTTCTTCTTCTTCTTCTTCTTCTTCTTCTTCTTCTTCTTCTTCCTCTTCTTCTTCTTCTTCTTCTTCTTCTTCTTCTTCTTCTTCTTCTTCTTCTTCTTCTTCTTCTTCTTCTTCTTCTTCTTCTTCATCCTCTTCTTCTTCTTCTTCTTCTTTTTCTTCTTCTTCTTCTTCTTCTTCTTCTTCTTCTTCTTCTTCTTCTTCTTCTTCTTCTTCTTCTTCTTCTTCTTCTTCTTCTTCTTCTTCTTCTTCTTCAAGTGGTTCAGGTGGTGGGGAGCTAATATCAATATCACCTAGTCGTTCAATTTTTTTTTGTTCAAGTCGTTCTTTTGTTCTTGTTGTTTTGCAGCAGCTATTATATCACCAGGAAGTGTTTTTAAATATTCCTTTGTTTGTCCAGTTTCCTGTGCAATTTGTTCAAGCACAGAAAGAAGAGGCGTTTCTTTTCTTTTCCCTTCCTTGGAGATATCTCCGTATATCGCTCTTTCAGTGGTTTATTTTACATCTTTTGTTACTGTTGTTACTAGTTTAAATAACTGTTCCGTATCTGCAACAAAATCAGTCTGAAGACTCTGTCTTGCTTGCAATTTCTCTCGAACTGAAGCACTGATTGGTATAAATTTCTTAATTGCGGTTAATCTTTCGCGCGCTAATCTATTCGTTAGTGCTTCGTTTACCATTATAAATTAATGTACGATCTAAATGCATTGAAGTCACCATAAACAGTTTTTAATGAGAAATTCTCTCGTAGACCATTCAACCCGATTGATAAAAACCGGATTTTTCTGGTGATTTTTAGTCATTGCTGCTCGTATTTTGGTCATTTTTGGTCTGAAAATCACAAAATGATTTTTAATGAGAATTTCTCTAGTTGATTCATTTAGAGCAGCAGAGCAGGTGAACCTCACAACTTTCCGAGCGTCGATTCGGAAATCTGAGGCTTCTGCCAAATAGTAAAAAAAATGGCGTCTATTCGATAAAATAAGATTTCCTTATATACGCCAACGTCGTTGTCATTCACCTGCTCTGCTGCTAAAGTTTTCAGTTCTGGGTTAACAAAAAATAATAAATGATTTCAACCAAATATTTGATCGAGTCCGATACGATATCGAGTCCGAGGATCATGTAAATTTATTGTTACAAATCCATGCGGGGTTGACTGAGCATGACTAAAGAAATTTTTAAATTGATTGAAGTCCATATCGGAACACCATGTCTGCCAAATATTTCGTAGCGTATGTGTATCAACGCCGTTAAACACAGCAAGAATATTACAGTTATCTCTGATCACTTTTGGAATCTGAGTGTAGCGTTGAGTGACATATATCACATCAGTGTTTTTGTGACGCCCCCGGGAAAATATTCTAGCTGGGTTTTTTTGATTGTCTAACATCACATCGTCGTATACGACTAAATTGTTAATGCTCCCATCAAGGTCATCCACGGATGGCGCCTCGTCAATATCAGTTATAAAATCAATGGTATTCTCACCTTTAATTTCTGATGCATTCTCGTTAAAATCCTTTAACACTTCATAGCATCGTTGATCATCTACGCTAGGGGCAATTAAATACAACTTATCCCACTTCATCCATCTCATTATTAAATTGAGCAACAATTGCGTTTTACCGGATCCAGATGGCCCGATTATAATTGCACGGATAGAGTTTGGTAGCGCTGCATGATGCTTAACTGGTTCTCTTATTTTAGTCGCTGAAAAATCAATTATATTCATATCTCTATACATAAATTATGGATCTATATTGTGTGAAGTGTAAAACGCGTACTAGCACAAATGATGTGACGACGGTTACAACTAAAAATAACAGATCAGCACTAACTGGTAGATGTGCAACATGTGGTATAAAAAAGTTTAGATTTATTTCTACAAAATCAAAGATTTTACAATCCGGAGATGTTTTAAAAAAAAACGAGGAGGTGATATTGCAGCCAAATTGACAAAACTCCCAGGAACACCGTGGGCAAAGTACCCCGGAGAAAAGCACCTTCCAGGATATAGCTATTGTGGTCCCGGAACACGATTAGATATCAGACTTGATGATCAAAATCAACCCCGACCCGGTGAAGAACCAATAAACGCCATTGATAAGGCCTGTCACCTTCATGATGTTGCATATAAAAGCAGCAATCTGCAAAACAGGCATCTCGCGGATGTGAAATTAATTCATGCGTTAAATGCTATTCCTGATAAATCTTTTAAAGAAAAGTTGGCTTCGTGGTTGGTAAAATCAGCTATGAAAGGCAAATTGATGATGGGTGCTGGTAATTGAAAATGCTACCATTTTAATATGGAATCAATTTATTATTCCCCAAGAGGATACTGGAGGGGTAAATCAGCAGTCCATAAACTCGCTAGCGCTGCAAAAGTGAAAAAAACTACAGCGGCGGATTGGTTATCTAAACAGGCACTATGGCAAATTTATCTACCACCACCTAAACAAATTCAATTCTCGCATTTTGATGTGACCGCTCCTAATGAAGTTCATCAGGCTGATATATTATTTCTGCCACATGATCGTGGTTACAAATACGCGTTAACCGTAGTTGATATTGCAAGTCGATACAAAGAAGCAGAACCGTTAAAAACAAAATCAGCCACTGAAGTTGCTTCTGCATTTGAAAGGATTTATCGACGAGGTCCTCTGCACTGGCCGAATCTATTGCAGGTTGATCCTGGCAAGGAATTTCAGGGTGCGGTTCTATCTACAATGAAAAATCATAATGTCACCATACGACGAGGGCATACTGCGCTACATCGCGATCAGGCCATTGTCGAACGATTTAATCGGACGATTGCTGAGCGGTTATTTGGATATCAATACGCAAAAGAATTCATTCAAGAAAAGCGATCCCGTGAATGGGTCAAAAGGTTACCAGCTGTGATTACTGCACTGAATAACGAGATTACTAGAACAATCAACATGAAACCTATCAACGCGATTAAAAAGAAGTCTATACCCGTACAACCACAAAAAGATTTCCCTAGAAACGCTAGCGTTTCCCAACCAATTCTTGGTAGTAATGTCACTGTTAGGTACTTATACGAACCAGGAGAGCTTGAAGGGGGTAGAAAAAGGGCTACTGATCCTATTTGGAGCGTCACTACGCATAAGATATCTAGTATAACACGATCAACTGGTAGACCAGCAATCTATAAACTGGATTCAACTGCTCCTCAGCGAGGATTTACTCGACAACAACTGCAAGTGATTCCCGAGGATACTCAATTGCCACCGCATGGTCTTAACTAGCGCCGTTGCGTCTATTGCACTCAAGACAAGTCAACATCACATTATTTCTGACATGACCGAGATTGTTATTTTTTCTGTCTACGGTGAATTGGCGAGGATCCTTATCCGAATACTGCCAACGCATTATACAATTGCAACTCGCGCAGTGATTATTCTGTTGTTTCTTCAAAGTGATTATTAATTTAGCATCAATATCAAATTCTCGTTGTTTTTTTTTGTCCTGTTGTTTGTAACCGGAGAGTTTTTTATTAATGATGCTAACATCAATATCACTTATTGTTGTGTCATTATCATCGAAGACAATTCTTCGAAGCTGATTTATTCTTCGTACTCTGGATACTGCGAGATAGACTAAATTCGACCATTCGATGCGATTATCTACCATCCAAACAATTGTATCCGATATAGTCAATCCCTGTGAAGAGTGTATTGTTGCTGCGTATCCTAGCGTCCATGGGGATTTATTAGCACGCAATGCATCTTCAACGACATTGATATCAACCAGCACAATATCATTTAACACGAGAATCTGCTTTTCACTTCCTGACTTTGTCAGGCTTGGAATATCAACTTCTATATTCTGCTTTCGTGTATCCGAAGGCCTATAACACAACGGTACTGGAAGCGTTGCAAATTTTTCTTTATGCAATTCAAATAACTTCATCTGAAGTGTGTCTCTGACTATTTTTCTACTTGCTACTATCAAATCATTTGGTCTCCACGTTTCCCAGAAATCATTCATAGGAGTTTCTGAAATTATTTCACGCGCTATTTCGCATTGGATTTTATCCGGTTGTAATCTAAGCAGTGCTTTGAACTCGCGTAATTGTTCATCAAGTGATCTATGGTCGGTATTAATTTCTTCATAATAGTCTACAGAACCCTTTAGCCATTCATGTGGAGATCCACCGACAAATGGTGGTGGTTGGCCGTGATCACCGCACATGACGACTTTTGTGTTTTTGTTTAACAACCACTCAAGAAATGTTTTTAATACATCTAATGACACTGTGCATATTTCATCCCAAATTATGATTTCAGGAATGAATTTATCACCCATACGCTCAGGAGTCCATTTGTCACCTTTCCATCGAAAAAAACTATGGTAAGTGCAAGCATTTACCCCTCGCTGTATCATCTCTCTGGCGAGTCTGTGAGTCGGTGTTAACACAATCATGTTAGTAGAAATACAAGTATTTCCACCACCACGATATAATTCAATTGCACGAGTTGTCTTTCCTGACCCACCACAACCGTTTAAATAAACTGTCTTGTATCTACATATTGGATCAGATACCGGTGGTGCATTAGAAAATTCTGATTGAATCTCATCACATTTTAAGTACTTTTCATCCATGGCAACGTCTGCGGATTCACAATACTCATGTAGCATCTCCTTTTTAAATCGCCAACGCCCCCACGCTTCCTCCGGATCTGTGAATGCCGCTACAGCTGATTTGTACTTATTGTGTATATACATCGAATCAGTGGCTACTCTAACCGCGGTATTAGGAAATCTATTTATCATCGAAAATAAATTGATAGAAGCATAAGCTAGCATAGAACTTCTCAAATGTGTGTACTGGGAATTATATCCATCACAGTAGGTAACAACCGTACCCAATTTCTCACCATTGGATAGAAAAGCATCCTTACGGGATACAAGTTTTCCCTGTTTCGTTAAATCCGTTACAAGAAAATCGCATTCAGCGACGTCTATGATCAACCGCGAGGAAAATTTTGCATTGTCGTATCTTCCACCCTGGGTAAATTTACCGATTATTCTTCTTCCGAGATCTTTTGCTTGTTCTTTTTTACTTTCAAATAACTTCTTAGACCAATTTATGATTTCTTCTTCATTGAAATCTGGACACTGTTTTCGTAGTTCGTTGATTATTCTATCTAGATCGGGTTGTGGTAGCCAAACTTCTTTTTGAGCTCGATAGCATATAATAGCTTCGGAAACAATCAACGATATCAGCATGCCACAATCAATCATATATCGTAGTAACACTATTGGCATCCAGGCCTTTTCAGATAGGTGTCTACCGAGCCAAACATAACTACACGGATGTAACCCTGTAGCGAGTTCAAATGATATCACACGAGCGAATCCGGTTAAATCAAAATCAGGTAATGGTCCATTAATCGCAACACGAGTCATTTCATGCGTGGGGTGTCCAAATCGTTTGAAGTACTCAGCGCATTCCCCATACCCGAGAAAACTTCCAGGATAACACGCGGATATATCAATTGAAATCATACCGTCACGATGGTATTTTGTATTCCACAGTCCTCCATGACCAAATTCGATGCAACTCAATTTAACGTCCTCGAGAAAATCACTTCGTGTTGGACGCCATGAGTTTTTTTCTCTTGCGAAGTGAGCTACCACTGATGGAATAGTAAAACTATCCGTGAGTAGTTTTTCATGGGAACTCTCCGGTGAAAAATCATTAGCGATTTTTCTCATTCTGTTATCTAATTCTTCAACGCGATATAATTCACCATTTGGTCTTACAAATTGATCAAATCCTGATTCGGAACCAGCACTACTAAGTAACCACACTGACACAGGATCATCTTTACACAACGCATGAATAGCATCAAATAATTTCTCTTCATAGAAAACATCCCCGGAAAATTCCCCGGAAAATTCCGGGGGGATATATTTCACGGTTCTATCTCGTGGAAATATTGTTACTGCAGGTGTCCACGCGTGTTCGTTATGATCAATAATTTGTATTGGCGCTCCTTGTAATTTATATTTCGGTTCGTGTAATACTTCTCCGGTTATCGTCATAACGGTTATTGGGAATCTTAATGATGTTTCTAATTTAGCTATATCAGAAATCTTTGCACCGTGCTGTTTCACTGTCAGTTCCCATTCTGTTATTTTCCTACGTCGCAGATCAGTTAGTTTATTTCCTCGGGATGCATTTGTGAAGTGTTCCATTACCCGTGTTGCTACACAATTGAGCCTTGACGAAGTCAATGGTGAATATTTCATAGGAGCTAGTTTTGCAATATCGGGTTTATCATTTAACGGATATATCCCATAAACGATTGCTGTTACGGGATAAGATCTCTCGTAGTATGGTTTGTCAATTCCAGTTAGAATTCCTGGTTTGGAATCTCTACTTACAATGACAGTTTTTTTATCCTTGAGGATTGGTTCAAATTTATCCCTGATAATCCATTCACCTTCGTCGTAGATAATGAATTTTATTCTGAAAAAATACCTCTTCGTGCCAAAATGTGAAATTATCTCAGCTGCTCTTTTATCGTTCATAGTAGCATCGATGATGGATACATTGACATCTTCATCAATAATTCGAAATGTCGACCAACAGTATGCTGCACCGTCTCGGTAGAATTCATTAAAACACTCCCTGATTTTACCGAGTATAGTTCTATCACCGATTAGACGTTTTGGTGTATCAGAGACTCTATCAAGATTGAATTTAGTATTTTTCCAAGGCTTAATTTTCGATAATCTTTGGAACTCCCTATCAAGATTGAATTTAGTATTTTTCCAAGGTTTGATTTTCGATAATCTTTGGAACTCCCTATCAAGATTGAATTTAGTATTTTTCCAAGGTTTGATTTTCGATAATCTTTGGAACTCCCTATCAAGATTGAATTTAGTATTTTTCCAAGGTTTGATTTTCGATAATCTTTGGAACTCCCTATCAAGATTGAATTTAGTATTTTTCCAGGGCTTAATTTTCGATAATCTCTTGAACTCCTCCATGTTATAATTAAAACAAGTATTTAAATAGAAAAATATAGTATAATGAATCACTGCAAGTGGCTAATGATTGGATCTACAACCCCGTGTAACAAATCATGCAGAAGCGAATTCTGTGGGTATCATATGCAAAGCGTGAGAAACGGTTCAAAAGGCCCTCTCGCATGCCTCCAATGTGGGGTGGGTGTTAGAGGAAAATCGCAATTATGCCTTGCTTGTGGGGGTAAACGATACAGGGAACTAAAACGCTACTATGACAAACGAATCATTGACTCCGTCATCCTTGATAAAATCAAGGACAAAGTAATAAAAACCCCTCAAGATTATATCCAGAGATTTATAATTAAAGCAGATAATAAATTAGACAAGTAGTATTATTATACAAATGAGCCAAGATTTCAGACCTCACCCAGTGCTTGCTAATTACGAAGCCTCTAGTGATGGTGTTGTCAGGCACCGCAGACTCAAAGAACCTGTTGGGTATCTGAATAATATGGGCTATTTGATGTTTTCAGCTGGGAGGAAGAAGTATCTCTGTCACAGAGCCATCTATGAAGCATTTTACGGATTAATCGAAGACGGTCTTGTGATTGATCACATAAATGGCGTGAAGACTGATAATTGTCTTGGGAATCTTCAAGCCGTCTCGCAGCGCGATAACCTTTTAAAAAGCAACGCTGGTAAGCACGCGAAACATCCCAAGGGTGTGAAATCGTTTGATTTAGAAAATAATGAAGAGAGAAGCTTTCAGTCGATAAATGCGGCTGGAAAATATTTCGATATTTGCAGTACTTCCATTCGATTTGTTGCTGAAAAAATCATTAAAACATCTCTGTCTAAAAAAAATGGTCATAAAATAAAGTTCGTATACACTGAAACTATTTAAGGGAGATAAATCCTTTATGGATAAATCCGCACTACAATTCACACCCTACCTACTAAGTTCCCTTGTATTATGACGTCAAAGGAATTTGTCGCCTGCTTACCTGTACTTGACTAGGTGCGCCCACGTGACTGTAATGGAGATATAATGCATGAGTTTTCGATAGAGAATAAAACTTTTTATTGTCACTTGTGGGCTAAAACTGCATTATTAGTTTTATTTATCTACATATCTCATGTTTGGGGTGGGTGGACTAGCAGTAAAGCAGACAGCTATAACTCGTTCTTTTCAGTACAGACGTTCTTTATAATCCACGCATTACCTATGTTCGCTCAGCCGGAACGCGAGTGTTTCCTATTCATTGAAGTATGTGGGCGTGGTTAAAATTCCTTGTATTTTATCTAGAGAATTATAACAGAGTATATAAAACGCTGTTTTATTAAACAACTGTATTATTTTGTTTAAAATATTTCTCATTGTTGCAGCATAAAATTGTCTATTTTAAAAATCTCTTATTGTTAAGTATACATGTCTTCCCTCTCCTCTATATTGATCGGTATTCATGTGACCTTCAGTACACACTTCTGTTTCCCACCCTGTATGATCGGTATTTCACTGACGCAGGCATGCGTGATTGATATTTACAAACAGTTAAATTAATTTTTTTTTTGTGTACTTAGTATTTTATATTCCTAAATACAGTAAAATTGTCTATTTTAAAAATCTCTTATTGTTAAGTATATCAGATATATATATATATATTAAAAAATCTCTATTCTGTATGACTGTTCGTGGTGTAATGGTATCGTGTTTGTCTTGTAAACATAGCTATCAACTACTACGTGTTCGGTCCCCATAGCAGACACATTATTTGATGGCGAAACGGAAGATGTTTTTTTCTATTAATTGGGGGGGGTGGGGCGGTCCCCCTCAGCCAAACCAACATGGCAACCCATGCTATCGCATTCTCGGTAGCGTGGGTTGGTGTTTTTTTCCAACTCATGCAACCATGAATGAGATTTCATGGGTTGCCATGTTGGTTTGGTTTACCACGCCCACATCATACCATCATCGTTCCATTGAATTATAATCCATCCTTAATTATGTTAATTAAGTATATGTTATGCCTAAAATTTGCCGCAACACTCGAGCGGAAATATGTGCCGTCCATGTTGTGACGTTATACCTCAAGCATATCTTCTGGGCGGTCTAAGATGGCGTTTGCCACCTTAGGCCTCCCGCCGGAGATGTATGTTTCGGGTCCCCCTTGGGCTTACTTGGATGCGAAGGCACCCAAGGAGTTCCAAAGATGTGTTGTCATATATGTTTTATTTTTATTAATTAGAGATACAGTATACTATATTTATAAATAAATTTATTTATATAAAAATATAAATAATGGATATCAATGATGTAAATGCTATAATTGCTGAAATCTCAAATTTAAATAATAAAGGGGTATTATTATCTGAGCGTCTCGACGTTGACAAGATTACCTCGGAATATGAAGATATTGAATATCTGTCTAGTAAGGGTCGTTATGTTTTACCTAGGATGTACAGGCTCGTGAAAGGAATTCAAAAATCCATTAATGGTTGTTTGTACGGTAACGACATTAATTTATTTATAACGCTATTTAGCACCGTTGAAGCAATACGTCAAAAGCTTGGCCAAGAATATCAAAAACGAGCTGAAATTGGTTCTAAAGTTCGTGATCTTAGAAAAATGTTAAACGAGGAGCGACCCGTATCTTAACCACGTGAGTGTTACTAAAAAATAATATAGGCTTTCGTAAATAATTTAAATAATTTATTTATTTATTTTTTTTTTAGCGTTTTTTTGTAACACTTGTTACATAGGATTTTCTCCTGAAAGGATACTCATCAGTTTGGACTTGCTCATGCAGTTATGTGCATAATGGATGATCTGGTCGTAGTAGCAAGTAATCACCGCGACGCCTCCATTTTCACGTAATTGTTCTTGTTGCCGCGTCGTTAACACAAATCGTTCATCGCCATTCTCAGATATTACAATTCTGAAATCCCCAGCGATGTTATTTCTGAAACACTCGCGAATAGCGTCGTACAGTTTAACCCTGTCGAAGATGAATACGTTAGCTTGATGGTACATTATTTAATAACTAAGTTATTTAATAACTAAGCTTTTAATTATGATGGAAACCCTCCGGATTTCACATTTGAAAATTTAGTTCACAAACAATATATGGTTGGTGAATCGCTTACAACTAGATTAGCCCGAGAGCGGCTAGCAGCAATTAAAAAGTTTATACCGGTTCGAGACAGAGTTCGCGATCAACTTCAACAACGACAACAAGCGCAGACTGACTTTTCTGTGTCAAGTGAACAACTGTTCGCCCCGGTAACTAAGGCGACCAGCGATGTGAAAACAGCAACTGAACGAGCAATATACGGAGATATTCCTAAGGAAGGCAAGCGACGAGAAGTGCCTGTTCTTGGTGTGCTTGAAAAGGTAGCAGCAGAGACCGGACAAACACGCGCAGGGATACAACAGTTATCCAGTGATATAAAAACTCAGCGTGAGTATGAACGATTAGCTGATATTGATGATTCCACACCTGAACCACAACTTGTTGATGTCGTCACCCCAAGAGGTGTTTCCTTTATAGACAAACTCACCGAAGGAGCTATAAAGGAAATCAAACGACCTCAATTGGAGAAACACCAAGATTATACGACTTTTGGTGATTTCGCCGCCAAAAGCTTTGATTCTAGAAAGGATTTTTTAAAAGACGAGTATAAAAACAGTAGAATAAGCCGAGATGAATGGGTTAATTGGTTGTATAAAACGAATAAGGGGATTATTGGTAATTTGAAAAAGGATACAATTGAGTATAGATCTTTTAAAGTAGGAGTTGATAGTTATGGTATACAAAAACAACAAGAACGAGAAAAACAAAGTCGAGGCCGACAAAGGCAATTACTTGATGATAGTCAGGGCGCAACTGGTACAACTGAGGAAACAAGCGGAAAGGGATATTCGATTAAAAATCCAAAGGATGTATTTGACTCTACCGTGACATGTCCTGGTAATATTCTCAGTGATATATCACGGTTAGAGGTTCTCATCGGAGGGAAACGAGCCGGAAATAACTCCGTCGAGATAATTAACGAGGCCGCTGATATCTGTAGACGATTATTTGCTGGTGGTATCATGGACATTAATGTATATCGAGAACTTATTGCTGAATTAGTTGAAAATCACAACGATGAAAATCTTATGGATGTAAGCGATTGACCACTAATTGAAAAACTACTAGTTTTATAACAAGATGATTATACACTATAACCATGATAAACCCGTAAGTGTCTACGTGGTGAACTCACGATTGCCTGTTTATCGCGCGTGGTACGGAGATGGTTTCGGCAATACCATTGCGGGGTTATTTACAAGAATGGCTCCCAAGGTGGCGCCGTTAGCTAAACAATTATCAATGAAAGCCATTGATATCATTCGTGATAAGGGAATCAATTTCGTTGGAAATCTTGCTGGAAAGGCATTTTCTGCTGCGAAAGATAAAATAGCATCATTGGTGCGAAAGAAACCACGAATGACTTCGTCATCGATGACTTCGTCAGTGGTGCTGCCATCAACTACAGTGATGCCTGCAAAAATCAGCAAAGTAATAAATAACGCAGTGGAAGAAAAACTAGCGCAATTGACTTCGTCACCACCGGTAACAGATAACGCTATCATGAACGCGATAGCAGGAAGTGGTTTGAAACTAAAAAGAAATTCGAGGAATTTTCAACGACGATGATTACAAAGATGAAATTGCTTTGCAATTCACCAATTGAAAACGCTAGTAATGTTATAAATGTTTAAACGAACAGCTGATCCCGCGTTAGATATGGAAGCCCCAATGCGCAAGGATGATTCCGTCCGCGATTATCAATACTATTCCTATCATGCAATACAACCCGACCTACGATCGCGAATTGAACTTCAAGTTCAAGATACCAGTAAATACTTTTTACCATGTGAAGCATTTATTGAAGTAGAAGGAAAACTTGTAACAAATGATGCAGCTGATACCCCATATGCAAATGATTCAAATATCCGAGTTGGTTTCGTCAACAACGGTATAATGGCGTTATTTGAAAGTGCAAGATATCTCATTGATGGAAAAGAAATTGAATCAATAGACCGCGAGGTTGATGTTGCAACAACAATAATCGGACTATCAAGATACTCCGATGATTATACAAGATCGGCTGGTCCATCTATGATGTTTGCAAAGGATACCTCTGATAACGCTGACCACCTTCAATACATTAAAGTGTTAACACCGCAAGACACTTCAGTTGATAATCAACGAGAAGCAACTAATCCAGAACGTCGAGCTAGACCCGGAGCTGCGTTTGATATTCTCGGAGGTGTTAATGGTAATTTCAATTTAGGATTTGCAACACGAAAATTAGCATTGGAAGGACAAGAGAAAAGGTTTTCATGTGCGATTCCACTCCATCACATATTTGGATTCTGCAGAAATGTAAGAAAAGTTATCTATGGAGCCAAACACACAATCGCATTAGTGCGAAAAGGGAATGACAACGATGCAATTTGGCGTACTGGTGCTGCTGATGGTAAAGTTGTTTTGAGTAAAATAGTATTATGGATGCCAGTAATGACCCCATCAATTACCACGGAAGAGCGGCTACTTTCGTTTATGGAAACCGGTGGTAAATCATTGCTAAGTTGGCTAACAACAACGACTGATGCTAAAGAGGATAATGTCGCTGGTACATTAACATGGCACCTGGCATCAAAACAAGGCGTTTCAGCTCCACGTCATATATTTATAGCGCTGCAGAATCGGAATCGATTAGGTTCCCAAGAACGCAGTCATATGATATTTGATCGGTTAGGGGTAAGTGAGGTTTCACTGAGAATAAACGGACAACAAGAACCATCTGAGGATATACAGCTTAATTACGGAAACAACCAAATAGCACGTGTGTATCATCGGATGCTGTCATATATGGGTCGTGATCAAAATGTTGATACTGGTTTGCAAATATCTCAGCTCGATTTTAAGAACTTGTATCCAATTTATTACTTTTCACTGGAACATCTTGATTTAACAAGGCAATCCGTTGT
This sequence comes from Unio delphinus, assembly GCA_029339505.1. NCBI lineage: Eukaryota > Metazoa > Mollusca > Bivalvia > Unionida > Unionidae > Unio > Unio delphinus. The sequence goes on from JAQISU010000066.1 coordinate 4,117,690, forward strand.
TGATATACATTTTAGGGCTCGTATAGATCCTGGTGATGTTAATTATAGAGCGGTTGCTGTCATTCTCAGCGACAAATCAATGTTGTTAGAAGGGGTTGGCGGACGAATGAGACTTGTTGATGCACCAGTGGAAAATCTGTAAATGAAACTTGAAAAGTTTCCATAGGATTCCCCCAATTAGATCAATTGAAAGAATAAATATGTTTTACAATAAAATGCCATATAGTGTTGTTAGTGTCAAGCTGACTGATGGTCAGGTCAAGAAATTGCGATCAAAATCCGCTAAGGAATGTGGAACAACAATAACGTTAAAACCAGCGCAGATGTCCGGAGGTACACATAAAATATCATTAACGGATCGTCAAATAAAACATTTCAATGATGCATTGAAAAATAAGCGAGGGGTTCAAATTGATTTTTCGAAAGCCGCAATCGCGAACATGATAAAATCAGGTGGTATATTTCCATTGTTAGCCGCAATACCAGCATTGATTGCAGCGGCTGCCCCAGCGGTGGCGAAGGCGGCAGCGTTGGGAGCCGTTGGGACCGCAGCAGGGATGGCGTTGAAAAAGGCAACTGGGAAAGGATATAAAAAAAAGGGAAAGGGGTTGTACCTACCAGGAACCCCGTATTCATGGTACAGCGGCAAATCCGTGAACGGATCGGGTCTAAGAAAAATACCAGGAACGGTTTATTAGTTGAAAAATCTTCGATTTCCGGCCCAATTGTTGAGGAACCTATGGTTGAGGAACTTATAGTTCCCATGTCCAATTTTGATTTAATTGATGCTGCTAAAAAACTAGCGATAAAAAACTTCAGAGGGGTTTTTATGAGAGATCAATTACCGAGAAAACCAAATAACGTTGAAACCGGTATCATCAATCTTGATAACAGCAGCGGATCGGGAACTCACTGGGTTGCATACGCGATTGATCCACGTGGGATTGTCTATTTCGATTCATATGGGTTAGCTCCGCCAAGCGAGTTTATGCGGTATATAAATTCCTCGATGAAACTCAAAGGGTTTCCGATTTTTTATTCCACGCTGCCAACACAACAATTAAATGATCCACCGATATGCGGCCGTGAAGTATTAAATGTCCTCGCGGAGATTTCATTAAAATCCTTTGGATCTCCGTGGAAACCACCTCATATTATTGTAAACGAATACACGAGTGGGAAATTACAAGGATCAATAAATTGAAAACACAAGTTACGCTAACAATAATGATCGATATTTGGGGACAACCTCTGTCAATGTTGGAACCCACCGAGGAAACATCTGCGGGTTCTATCGAGGATGTAAAAAAAATAATAGAAGATGAAATCGCTGAGACGTTAAATTTAACAAGTGTTGACCCGAACGAAATAGTTGTATTTCAAGATCGCCAGGGTAAATTGAAAAGCAGTAATATATCCGTGAATGACATTTTGATACGGCATCGCGCTGCCGCTGAAAACTCTATTGCACTGTATTCCAACGATGGACAACTTAAACCAGGCGCACTTGTGTCTACGATCACCGACGCGATTGCTACCAACGAACGTGAGCTGAATGATTTTATACGAGGTTATAATAGTTTTCGCAAAAATGTCGTACATAAATTTTTTGGAACCCCGCTTGTGGTTGGCATGACTCTCGCTGAAATTAAAGACTTGTTGAATTCATTCTTCGCTAACAAGGAAGCTGGAAGGATGATGACTGCTTCAGAAATCAAGGCAAATTATCTCGAGATTTTTAAAGTAAGCGAAGATCAAAAACCCACTAACGACGTCATTGGTAGATTCTTTGGAACCCCGCTTGTGGCTGGCATGACTCTCGCTGAAATCAGTGAGTTTATCGGCAAGCACACTCACAATGCCTACATCGCTAATAATTTCTTTGGTGTCCCGGCTACATCTACAATGACTCTCAAAGATATTAATATGTTTATGGTGAGACAAACAACACTTAATACCATCGTGGATAAATTTTTAGGGAGAACACCTGTGTCTGAAACCACATCGTTGACAGGCATGACTCTCGCGGAAATTAAAAGCGCTATTGACAAACAAAAGCACACCAGCGATATTGTTAATAAGTTCTTTGAGGGCAGTAGCCTCCAAGATATCACGACGAAATTTTCTAACATCGACAACCATATTAAAACCCAAGCAGAGCTTAAAGTTGAAGACCTTCTGGTTTCATTATTCTTCTCTAACAGGGAGGAGAGTAGAAAAACAATAGATCCTACCAGAATCACGGTAAATTATCTCGATATTTTCGACGATCTTTTTAACCTGAAAAGAATATCTGAAAAGGTAAAGATTCCACATCACTACACGGGCGTTAAAAATATCGTGTATACGGTTAATCATGGAACCATGGATTGGATAAGAGACGGTTATACTACATTATCCATCGGTATCTTGGGTCTCCCCGGCATAGTGGGCCCTGACTACAAGCCAACATGGGCCGATGGTATCTACAGGCTAACGTGGATCTCTATCGATCAATTTAATATGATCGCGGACGGTAAAACCTACTCTGGTGGCACCGCGACGTTAATTATGGATGGTCGCAAAAAAAGCTTTAATGTCGTCGCGGTTGATAGCTCCACCATTAGATCAAAAATAGCCTGGTGTTTAGAACTCGTAGCTCATTTTTCCGACTGAAGTACTAACAATTCCCGCTAACGATGACAAATAATTGAAAACACTAGCGGGTTTAAAATAACAATGACTTTGTCATCGACGCAATGTCGCTATGATCAGGTCAGAGAATTTCAGAATAGACTCAAAACCCTCACTGAGGAGTATCAAATAAAAATAAAAAAATACCGACGAAGAATCACCGCAATTGATGTTACTATATACTCGGTGTCAAGTGTTCTCACTGGTGCCGGAATAATACTTGCATCGGTTACAATGATTGCCCCGGTCGTAGTTCCAATTTGCATTTCTGCGGTGGCTACAATCGGGGGTATATCAACCGGGATAGCAAAAAAGATATCATCATGCAGCCAGAGTAAACTGCAGAATTACTTACTTCAATTTCATATTGCATCAACCGCATACTCGCAATTATCATTGATGATATCGTCGTCACTCGATAATACGATTATATCAGATAGTGAATTCTCAGCGATGGTCAGTATTTTTGATTCCGCGATATCGAAATTAGAGCGACAACATGAATATAATAACAATGACAACACCGATGGAATCAGAAAACACGAACCCAAAAAAACAAAAAATGATCTCAATAATATCAACATTACCAGATTGTGAGTTCTCAGTGATGGTCAGTATTTATGATTCCTCGATACCAAAATTAGAAATAAATCATGAGTATAGCAACGATGACGACACCGATGGAATTACTTCAACGAATAGTGGAGAACACGAACCCAGTACAAACGAGTATGATATCAATAACATCAACGAATCCAGAATTCAGTGTGAATTTCCCCTCTCCGGTCCCAGTGAAGGAGATAGCGCTAGCAAAACTACGAGTGTATCACAGTTGGCCTAATATCAGATCGGTTGCATTTAGTGGTCAGCAACCCAATAACACACTGGTGTTCTCGTATAAGAATAAACCCGATGGTACTCCAGAGTGGGAAACAGTTTCGTTACCAACTGGGTCGTACCAAATTAAGCAAATCAATGCTGAAATTCAGCGTAGAATAAAATCAATCACTGGAAAAGAATCAAAAATAGCTATTAATCTTCATCAACCGACGCTCTCGTCATCGATCGAAATAAGCACAGAGGGATACATTGTAGATATATATAACAGCTCGTTAAGAACAGTGTTAGGATGGCCTGAAAAACCACCGGAAAAATCCGCCACCGACTTAACCACGGACATACAATCATATCATGAAATCAATCCCAGTTATCAAGATAATTTATCTGATATAAGAAAAGGAAGAATCGCCGATAGATTTATATTTACCAACAAAGAAACATTGCAATGGGATTTTATCATTAAAAGAACAACCGACTCATCTGTTACTATTTCATTTACGCTAACTGACGTCCGTGGTTATTTTAATGAGATTAAACAATTATATGACACACAACTAGAACAACTACGGAAAACAAAATCGCAAAAACACGTTGAAATAATAAATCAGCTTATATCGGACATGAAATATATCTATGAACTAATAATTCAAACAATAATTAATGACAACAGCGACAATAAACAACGATTTCTAACCAGTTACAATATCACAGAAGCCGATCTGCTTAATTTCAAGTTTCCCAAATACAACGCTGATGAACTAGCAAGAATTGTTAAAACCGATATCAAAGCGCTACAAAAATCAGATTCAGCTGTCCTCTTCAGGTATAATAATGATCCAGATGGTGGTGGTAGGCATATTGCCCCTCATAATGTGAATATTTCAACGGTGATTGCGCTCAATTTAGTGTGTGATGTTATCGAAGGAAGCTATCAAATTAATCTAGAGCAATCAAATCAAGCTCAGCAGGGATATATTCTTTATTCATTTGCACCAACAGCTCCTCCAGGATTCCTAATTATTGAAAACCCAATTAATCCTGTCTATATGCGATGCCATAATAATTCATTAACCAGAATTAATTTCAAACTCACCGACCAGTCAAATAATCTGATTGATTTACAAGAAGAGGTGTTAGCGATTAGTTTGTTTGTAAAGTCCTAAGGACTTTCATCATAAATGATTTTCGTCCTAAAGACACGATCAAATATTTGGTTGAAATCATTTATTATTTTTTGTTAACCTAGAACTGAAAACTTTAGCAGCAGAGAGGGTGGATGACAACGACGTTGGCGTATATAAGGAAATCTTATTTTATCGAATAGACGCCATTTTTTTTACTATTTGGCAGAAGCCTCAGATTTCCGAATCGACGCTCGGAAAGTTGTGAGGTTCACCCTCTCTGCTGCTCCGGGACATGTTACACTAGCGTGAAAATCTATAGGATTTTTACCAACTAAACCACTACCCTTTTTTTTAGTTGTACCAGTTGCACCCTTCAGAGTTTTCAACTCTGGAGTTTTACTCTGGGAATCAGCCTCTGCCATTATTTGTATTTCATCAGGGATTGGGTCTGCTGTGTATACTGGTGGTGGTACTGTGATCCCCTTTACCATAGCTATAAATTGGTTATAATCAGATCTTATTGTTTTGCTGATTTTCTTCTTCTTCTTGTTTGCTAAAAACACCTTATTTGCCCAAAGGTCTTTATTGTTTATAAATTCTTTAGCCGTGTCGTCTATTAAATACTTATCTCTCTTCGCTTTTTTAACGTTGTCGTTGGTAAATTTAGCTAATTCAGTAAGTGTTGAGATATTTCTGATTGTATTTAACGCATCAACTGTAAATATATTTTCAGGATTATAGTCTCCCCTTGGAACAGCTCCCTCTTCTTCTTCTTGTTGTTGTTCTTGAAATTCTTCAGGTGGAAATGCTTGCGTTTCTAGTGAGGAAATATCAACATCACCTAATCGTTCAATTTCTTCCTGAAGTTCTCGTTGTTGTTCTTCTTGTCGTCTTGCAGCAGTTATTATATCACCAGGAAGTGTTTTTAATGATTTTTTCGTTTGTTTAGTTCGTTTTGATATTTTCTCTAACACAGGGAGAAAGGACTCTTTTTGCGCGCTTTCTTGTTTAGAAATTGCTGTTTTCACACCCTCAGTTGCACTAACAATAGGTTTGAAGAGTTGTTCTGTATCCTCTGTGAAGTCAGTCTGAAATAATTGCCGCTGTTGAAGTTTTTCGCGGATTCTATCACGAAGGGGTAATATTTTCTTAAGAGCTTCAAGTCTTTCTCTAGCTAATCTCGTTGTTAATGATTCTCCTATCATTATTAAAAGAGTATCACTAATTGTCAAATTAAAAAATCCTTTGGATTTTCAAATCCAAATCATTTCGAAAGAAATCACTAACTAAAAAATGCAAATCATTTTAATACTTCCTTGTTGTTACACACATAATTTTACTTCCTCATACCGTACTGGTTATACAAACAAAGGAGGCTCTCTACGCGTGGGCTCATCACCTTCAGAGTTTTCCATTAATGTTTTTAATTGTCTCACTTTACAATTAATAAGTCTCTTTTGTTCATATTCTAATCCTAATTGCTTACGTACACGTTCAACGATGCTACATAATGGTACGAAGACATTAACATCTTCAGTATTTACTAAGCTCTCACGTATAAGCTTTTGGATATTTTTGATTAAAAAATATTTCTTAGATAGAACATATTTTCCTGTCTGTTCTGCAAATTGTATATCCTCGAAATTGGTCATAATTTGATCACAATCCAAACCTGAACATAATTTTACATTTTGATCCTTCAACTTATTGATTTCAATAATAATCAATTTGAGATTTTCAAGATTCATATATATATATATATAAAAATATATTTGTTTAAATGCAAAGTATTTTAAATACAAAGTATGAAAATTCTTTAGAATTAAAAATGCAAAGTATTTCAAATACAAAGTATTTTCAAAATGAATTCTGGATACACTAAGGTGTTGATCATCTTAGTATACCCAGAAGCTTAATGCGATTATTGGTGATTATGATTATATATAATGAATGACGACGGCACATTTACCGTTTTAAACCCCCTTGGTGTTTTATACATCAAGCAGCGCGCTCAACGGTTAACCGACAAACACATAACAATAGATTATAGGTGAACAATGAATGAATTGATTTCAATGACAATGACGACGGTACAACAATAGATTATAGGTGAACAATGGAATGAATTGATTTCAATGACAATGACGACGGTACAACAATAGATTATAGGTGAACAATGAATGAATTGATTTCAATGACAATGGATGACGCGGGCTATTCTACATTCAAGTGTAAACAAAACCGCAAAATCGAAACTTTGGTTTTGAATGTCAATAATAACGTTCATACCACGTGTGACGGTGTGGTTTTGTTTACACTTGAATTTCGGCTAATGCCCAATTATAATAAAGACGAATTTGTATATATACACTCATTACGACGAGGTGATATAAAATAGGTGTAGTGATTGTAATTATTTGTTTGTTTATTAGCGATCACTGACAACGTTGAAAACACGCATAATACTTGAAACAGACATTAAAAAAAATGTTTAAATACGACGTGTTTATAAAACAGTTTTGTTAATACTTGAAAAAAGACAAAATTGATTGTGTTTTGTTCAGATTTATTTAATTATAACAGCCAATGAAAAATCGAAGATTTTCCAACACTAGCGTTTCCGTGTTTAAGATCCGTAACTCTGTCATTGGTGGAAATCCTACGGATTTCACACGCGTTATACCTAACGGAGTTATCTCCCATGTGAAATTGCAAAATTGAAGATTTTCAATGGAAATTCTTTCACAATTTCACGAAGCAATTTCCAATGCAAATTATACATAAACAAACTGAATTTTGTTTTTAAAACGCTTTGAAAAAGCGGTCTTATAAATTCCTTCTGCTACTTTTTGTACCGAGGGGGGGAAAATATCGAAATACCTACCAGCTTCTGTCATTGATTGAAATACCATCTCCGTGTCAGTATTAAACGATCTTACAGGTCTAGCAATTTTCGGGTATTTCCCAGTTCTTCCTCGTTTTGTGTTTTCACATTGAGAAATAGCTTGAAGGTTGTTCAATTTGTTATTCTTGGGATTAGAATCAATATGATCAATAACAAAACCATCCTTGATTAATCCATTATGCACTTCATAAACGAAACGGTGATTGAGATACATTTTCCCTCCAGCATTAAACATCAAATAACCCATACCATTATCCCGCCCAACAGATTTCTTATTTTTACTGTGTCTAACAACACCATCACTAGAAGCTTCGTAATTTTTAATAACAGGATGTCTTTGAAATTCTTGGCTCATTTGTATATATAATATATCTATTTGTCTAATTCGTTAATTGGCTGAATTATAACATTAGAAAATCTGCCTAAGTAATCTTGAGCAGTTTTTATGATTTTGCTATTGACGTCGTCAGGATTTTTGATTCTTCGCTTGTCATAATAACGTTTTAACTCTCTATAACGCTTACCCCCGCAATTAATGCATAACTGCGACTTGCCTCTTACACCTACCCCACAATGCAAGCATGGTAGAGGTCCCTCCGAACCGTTTCTCACACTCTGCATATGATACCCACAGAATTCATTTCTACATGATTTGTTACACGGAGTCTTTGATCCAATCATAAGCCATTTGCAATGATTCATTATATAAAATTTTCTTATTTAAATACTTGTTTTAATTATAATATGAAGGAGTTCAAGAGATTATCGAAAATTAAGCCTTGGAAAAATGTTAGATTTAATCTCGATAGAATCTCTGATATACCTAAAAGTCTAGTAGATGACAAAACCATATTGAGTAAAATCAGCGACTGTTTTAATGAGTTTAAGCGTGATGGAGCATCTCATACGTGGTCGACATTTCGAATTATTGATGAAGATGTCAATATACCTGTAATTGATGCTACTATGAATGATATAAGAGCAGCTGAGATACTTTCACACCTTGGCCAGAAATCCAAAGGTAAATTGCAAAGCAATTCTCTACGGAGGTATTTTTTTAGAATAAAATTCATTATCGAAGAGGAAGGTGAATGGATTATCAGAGATAAATTTGACCCAATCCTTAAGGATAAAAAAACTGTTATTGTGAGTAGAGATTCCAAACCAGGAATTCTAACTGGAATTGACAAACCATACTATGAGAAATCTTACCCTGTAACAGCAGTTGTGTATGGGTTATATCCAATAAATAATAATCCAAGTATTGCAAAACTAGCTCCAATGTTTTCATCATCAGTGGCTTTGCCACTTAATTGTGTAGCAACACGGTTAATAGAACACTTTACAAATGCATCCCGGGGAAACAAATTAACTGATCTACGAAGAAAAAAAATAACCGAATGGGAACTAACAGTGAATCAACATGGAGCAACGATTTCCGATATAGCTAAATTAGAAGCATTATTAAAATTTCCAATATCGGTAGCGACAATAACCGGAGAAGTATTATACGAACCGAAATATCAATCGCGAGGAGCTCCAATTGAAATTATTGATCATAACAAACACGCGTGGACACCAGCGGTAAATATATTTCCACGAGAAAGAACTGTTCGATATATCCCTAAAGAATTTTCTAGGGATGGTTTAAAAAATGAGTATCATTTTAATGAAGAGAAATTATTTGATGCTATTCACGCGTTAACCAAAGACGACCCTGTGTCAGTATGGTTACTCAGGAGTAATGAGGATCCGGAAATAGGATTTGATCAGTTTGTAAAACCAAATGGTGAATTATATCGAACTGAAGAATTAGATACTAGAATGAGAAAAATCGCTAATGAGTATTTAGAAGGAAACACTAGCATTTCTACAGAAAAACTACTTACAGATAGCTTCACAATTCCATCAGTGGTAGCTCACTTTGCAAGAGAAAAAAACTCATGGCGTCCAACACGAAGTGATTTTCTGGAGGACGTGAAGTTGAGTTGCGTCGAATTGGGTCATGGAGGATTGTGGAATACGAAATACTCACGTGATGGTATGATTTCAATTGATATATCCGCGTGTTATCCTGGAAGTTTTCTCGGGTATGGAGAATGCTCTGAGTACTTCAAACGATTTGGACACCCCACACATGAAATGACTCGTGTTGCGATTAATGGTCCATTGCCTGATTTTGATTTAACCGGGTTCGCTCGTGTGATATCATTCGAATTAGCTACAGGGTTACATCCGTGTAGTTATCTTTGGCTTGGTAGACATATGTATGAAAAAGCGTGGATGCCAATTGTGCTATTGTGGTATATGATCGATTGTGGTATGCTAATATCGTTAATTGTCAGTGAAGCGATTATTTGTTATAACGCTCAGAAAGATGTTTGGTTACCAAAACCTGATCTAGAAAAAATAATTAACGAACAACGAAAACAATTTCTAGATGGAAATTCGAAGAATTTCAGCGAGGAAAAAATCATAGATTGGTCTAAGAAATTATTCGAAGGTAGTAATAGAGAGGCTAAAGATCTCGGACGAAAAATAATCGGTAAATTCACTCAAGGTGGAAGATTTGATAATGCAAAATACTCTTCTAGATTAATCATAGACGATGAAGAATACAATTTCATAATATCTGATTTAATAAAAAAAGGGAAATTTGTAACCCGTAAGAACGCTTTTCTATCAGGGGAATTAGATGAGGAAGCTTACAAATCTGCGAGCGGAACTAATAATGTTTGGGTAGATGATGTCCTTCGAAATGGTAAGAAATTAGGTACGGTTGTTACCTACTGTGATGGAAAAAGTTGTCAATACACACAATTGAGAAGTTCTATGCTAGCCTATTCTTGTATTAATCTATTCTCGATGATAAATAGATTTCCTAATACCGCGGTTAGAGTAGCTACTGATTCGATGTATATCCATGAGAAATATAAATCAGATGTAGCTAAATTCACAGATCCTAAGGAAGCGTGGGGGAATTGGAGGTTTAAAAAAGAAACACTACATGAGTATTGTAAATCCGCAGACGTTGCTATGGATGATAAATACTTGAAAAGTAACCATAATATCTCAGAGATTCAATCAGAATTTTCTACTGCACCGCCCGTATCCGATCCGATTTGTAGATACAAGACAGTTTATTTAAACGGCTGTGGTGGATCAGGAAAGACAACTCGTGCAATCGAATTATTTCGTAATAGAAACACAAGTGTTTCTAACATGATTGTGTTAACACCAACTCACAGACTCGCCAGAGAGATGATAGCGCGGGGGGTAAAAGCCTGTACTTATCACAGCTTCTTTCGATGGAAAGGCGATACATGGACTCCTGATCGAATGGGCGATAAATTTATTCCTGAAATAATAATCTGGGATGAAATATGCACGGTATCATTGACAGTATTACAGATATTTCTTGAATGGTTGTTATTGAAAAATACAAAAGTCGTCATGTGCGGGGATCACGGCCAACCGCAGCCATTTGTTGGTGGATCTCCACATGAATGGTTAAAAGGATTTGTAGATTATTATGAAGAGATTAATACCGACCATAGATCACTTGATGAACAATTACGAGAATTCAAAGCGCTAATTAGATTACAACCGGATAAAATCCAATGTGAAATAGCGCGTGAAATAATTTCAGAAACTCCCATGAATGATTTTTGGGAAATGTGGAAGCCAAATGATTTAATAATCGCGAGTAGAAAAATAGTCAGAGACGCACTTCAGATGAAGTTGTTTGCGCTACATAAAGAAAAATTTGCAACGCTTCCAGTACCACTCTGTTATAGACCTAAGGATACACGAAAGCAGAATATCGACGTTGACATTCCTGGACAACAACAAAAGCAGAATTTAGTATTAAATGATATTGTGTTGGTTGATATCAGCGTCGTTAAAGATGCATTAGGTGCTGATAAATCCCCATGGACGTTAGGTTATGCAGCAACAATACACTCTTCACAAGGATTGACTATATCCGATACAACTCTTTGGATAGTAGATAATCATATTGAGTGGTCAAATTTAGTTTATCTCGCAGTATCCAGAGTACGGCGAATAAACCAACTTCGAAGAATTGTGGTTAATGATAATGACAATACAATAAGTAATATACACACCGATGATAATATAATCAGAAAAAAACTCTCTGGTTATAAACAACAGGATAAAAAAAATAAAAAAGAATTTGACATTAATGCTGAATTAATTAAGACACTAAAGCAACAACAGAACAATCACTGCGCGAGTTGCAATTGTATAATGCGTTGGCAATATTCGGATAAAGATCCTCGCCAATTCACCGTAGATAGAAAAGATAACAATCTCGGTCATGTCAGAAACAATGTGATGTTGACCTGTCTTGAGTGTAATAGACGCCGGGGTGACAGCACCCTGGGTGCTAATTAAGACCACGCGGTGGTAATTGAGTATCCTCAGGAATCACTTGTAATTGTTCGCGTGTAAAACCCCGCTGAGGAGCAGTTGAATCCAGTCTATAGATTGGAGGTCTACCCGTAGATCGTGTTATACCGGATATATTATGCGTAGTGACACTCCAAATAGGATCAGTAGCTCTTTTTTTACCACCCTCAAGCTCTCCTGGTTCATATAAGTACCTTACAATGACATTACTACCAAGAATTGGTTCTTTTTGTGAAATTCCTTGGATTTCCATTTTGATAGACGCCTTCTTAATAGCGTTGACAGGTTTCATATTAATTGTTCTAGTAATCTCATTATTGATTGCGGTAATCACAGCTGGTAATCTCTTGACCCATTCACGGGATCGTTTATCCTGGATGAATTCTTTTGCGTATTGATATCCGAATAACCGCTCAGCAAGGGTTTTATTAAACCGTTCAACAATTGCCTGATCGCGATGTAGCGCAGTGTGTCCTCGTCTGATGGCGACATTATGATGTTTCATCGTAGATGTAACAACACCTTGAAATTCCTTGCCAGGATCAACTTGTAACAGATTTGGCCAGCGCAGAGGACCTCGTCGATAAATTTTTTCAAATGCAGAAGCTACTTCAGTAGATGATTTTGTTTTTAACGGTTCTGCTTCTTTGTATCGACTTGCAATATCAACTAACGTTAACGCGTATTTGTAACCGTTGTCATGCGGCAGAAATAGTATATCAGCTTGATGAACTTCATTAGGTGTTGTAACATCAAAATGCGAATAGTTAATTTGTTTAGGCGCTGGTAGATAAATTTGCCATATTGCCTGTTTAGATAACCAGTTTGCCGCTGTAGTTTTTTTCACCTTTGATGCACTAGCTAGTTTATTGATTGCTGCGTAACCTCTCCAGTATCCTCTCGGAGAATAATAAATAGATTCCATATTAAAATGCTAGCATTTTCAATTACCAGCACCTAACATCAATTTACCCTTCATAGCAGATTTTACCAACCACGAAGCCAATTTTTCTTTGAAGGATTTATCAGGAATAGCATTTAACGCATGAATTAATTTTACATCTGCGAGATGTCTATGTTGAAGATTACTGCTTTTATAAGCGACATCATGAGCATGACACGCCTTATCAATAGCGTTTATTGGATACTCGCCGGGTCGGGGTAAATTTTGATCATCAAGTCTGATATCTAATCGTGTTCCCGGTCCACAGTAGCTATATCCTGGAAGGTGCTTTTCTCCTGGATACTTTGCCCACGGTGTTCCTGGGAGTTTTGTCAATTTGGCTGCAATATCACCTCCTCGTTTTTTTTTAAAGGTTTCGTGGAAGTAAATCTAAATTTCTTTGTACTACATTGTACGCATTTACCAGAAAGCGCTGATCGATTATTTTTCGTTGTAATCGTCGTCAAGTCATTTGTGCCAGTACGTGTCCTACACTTCACACAATATAGATCCATAATTTATATATAACAGTTATGAATGTAATTGATTATTCAGCTACTCGACAACGAAACACTATTAAACATCATGCAATGTTACCAAATTCTATTCGCGCGATTATCATCGGACCATCTGGAAGTGGTAAAACACAATTGCTACTTAATTTGATAACGAGATGGATGAAGTGGGATAAATTGTACATGATTGCTCCGAGTGTAGACGATCAACGATGTTATGAAGTATTAAAGGATTTTAATGATGCCGCGCGAGAAATTAACGGTGATGGTGTTATTGAGTTTATAACCGATATCGAAGAGGCACCTAGTATTGATGATATTGATGGAAGTATTAACAATTTAGTCGTATATGATGATATCATGTTAGATAATCAAAAGAATCCTGCTAGAATATTTTCCAGAGGCAGACATAAAAACACCGATGTGATATATATCACTCAACGTTACACTCAAATACCAAAAGTGATCAGAGATAACTGCAATATGCTGTGTGTATTTAACGGAGTTGATACTCATACTCTTAGAAATATTTGGCAAACTTGGTGCGGTGGTGATATGGATCATAATCGATTTAGAAATTTCTTTAGCCACGCTCAGACAATCCCACACGGATTTGTGACGATAAATTTATCAGACCCTCGGACAAGATATCGTATCGGACTTGATCAAATATTTAGTTAGCGCATTAGCAGCCGAGGAGGTGAACGTCAACTAAATGGCGTCTTTTTTTTTTTACCCTTGAGGAAGACTCCGTTTGACAAACAGAGCTCTAAAATTATTAAGTCTCAGTTTGGCAAATGGAGACTTAGAATATTTTGCTTAAAATATACCCCAATTAGAGAAAGTCTGTTTTCCCTCTCTGCTGCTAAAATAGATATTTTAGTTTGTCAAACTTAATTTTGATTTGAGGTGTATTATATTAGATCTATTAAGAATCTAATATCAATCTTTAATTTTAGTCCATTATATATTGTTTATTTTTGGTTTCTTTTGTTTATTTTAATTTAGTCTAATCTAGAATTTGTCGTTTAGTACAAAAAATTATTCTGATACAGAATCTATACTTTTTGTAATATAAAATTAACAATTTTTTGTCTAATATAGAATTCATTTTTTATATTGTGATTCTTTGTGTTTATTATGGAAATTGTAATTTAGTATAATATAGAATTTTTCAATTTTACTTTATCATATCATTTTTTCAATATTATTCTGATATAGAATCTTTATTTGTTTGAAAGATAAAATTTAAACGTTTTGTCAAATATATAATTGTTAAATTTAGTTGATTTTTATTATTGTATTGCTTGTAATGAACATATAAATTGTAATTTGCATTGATTATCCTTTATCTTCATTTCAGTCTAATATATAAATTTTAACGTTAGGCTAATAGAGGACATTTAATTTTAGTTTATTATATAATCTTTACCTTTAGTTATATACAGTTTTTAATTTTAGTCGAAATACCATTTTTGGTGAGTAAGATTTTTGACACTTTTGTAAAATACAGATTTTTTTATTTTAGTTTAATAAAGGATTTATAATGTTAGTTTAATATAGATGTTAATATTTTAGTTTAATAAAGGATTTACAATGTAAGTTTAATATAGATCTTTATATTTTAGTTTAATAAAGGATTTACAATGTAAGTTTAATATAGATGTTAATATTTTAGTTTAATAAAGGATTTACAATGTAAGTTTAATATAGATCTTAATATTTTAGTTTAATAAAGGATTTACAATGTAAGTTTAATATAGATCTTAATATTTTAGTTTAATAAAGGATTTACAATGTAAGTTTAATATAGATCTTAATATTTTAGTTTAATAAAGGATTTACAATGTAAGTTTAATATAGATGTTAATATTTTAGTTTAATAAAGGATTTATAATGTAAGTTTAATATAGATGTTAATATTTTAGTTTAATAAAGGATTTATAATGTAAGTTTAATATAGATGTTAATATTTTAGTTTAATAAAGGATTTATAATGTAAGTTTAATATAGATGTTAATATTTTAGTTTAATAAAGGATTTACAATGTAAGTTTAATATAGATGTTAATATTTTAGTTTAATAAAGGATTTACAATGTAAGTTTAATATAGATGTTAATATTTTAGTTTAATTAAGGATTTACAATGTAAGTTTAATATAGATGTTAATATTTTAGTTTAATAAAGGATTTACAATGTAAGTTTAATATAGATGTTAATATTTTAGTTTAATAAAGGATTTATAATGTAAGTTTAATATAGATGTTAATATTTTAGTTTAATAAAGGATTTACAATGTAAGTTTAATATAGATGTTTATATTTTAGTTTAATAAAGGATTTACAATGTAAGTTTAATTTAGATGTTAATATTTTAGTTTAATAAAGGATTTACAATGTAAGTTTAATTTAGATGTTTATATTTTAGTTTAATAAAGGATTTACAATGTAAGTTTAATATAGATCTTAATATTTTAGTTTAATAAAGGATTTACAATGTAAGTTTAATATAGATCTTAATATTTTAGTTTAATAAAGGATTTACAATGTAAGTTTAATATAGATGTTTATATTTTAGTTTAATAAAGGATTTACAATGTAAGTTTAATATAGATGTTAATATTTTAGTTTAATAAAGGATTTACAATGTAAGTTTAATATAGATGTTAATATTTTAGTTTAATAAAGGATTTACAATGTAAGTTTAATATAGATGTTTATATTTTAGTTTAATAAAGGATTTACAATGTAAGTTTAATATAGATGTTTATATTTTAGTTTAATATAGGATTTACAATGTAAGTTTAATATAGATCTTTATATTTTAGTTTAATAAAGGATTTACAATGTAAGTTTAATATAGATCTTTATATTTTAGTTTAATAAAGGATTTACAATGTAAGTTTAATATAGATGTTTATATTTTAGTTTAATAAAGGATTTACAATGTAAGTTTAATATAGATGTTAATATTTTAGTTTAATAAAGGATTTACAATGTAAGTTTAATATAGATGTTAATATTTTAGTTTAATAAAGGATTTACAATGTAAGTTTAATATAGATGTTAATATTTTAGTTTAATAAAGGATTTACAATGTAAGTTTAATATAGATGTTAATATTTTAGTTTAATAAAGGATTTACAATGTAAGTTTAATATAGATGTTAATATTTTAGTTTAATAAAGGATTTACAATGTAAGTTTAATATAGATGTTAATATTTTAGTTTAATATAGGATTTACAATGTAAGTTTAATATAGATCTTTATATTTTAGTTTAATAAAGGATTTACAATGTAAGTTTAATATAGATCTTTATATTTTAGTTTAATAAAGGATTTACAATGTAAGTTTAATATAGATGTTTATATTTTAGTTTAATAAAGGATTTACAATGTAAGTTTAATATAGATGTTAATATTTTAGTTTAATAAAGGATTTACAATGTAAGTTTAATATAGATGTTAATATTTTAGTTTAATAAAGGATTTACAATGTAAGTTTAATATAGATGTTAATATTTTAGTTTAATATAGGATTTACAATGTAAGTTTAATATAGATGTTAATATTTTAGTTTAATAAAGGATTTACAATGTAAGTTTAATATAGATGTTTATATTTTAGTTTAATAAAGAATTTACAATGTAAGTTTAATATAGATGTTTATATTTTAGTTTAATAAAGGATTTACAATGTTAGTTTAATATAGATGTTAATATTTTAGTTTAATAAAGGATTTACAATGTAAGTTTAATATAGATGTTAATATTTTAGTTTAATAAAGGATTTACAATGTAAGTTTAATATAGATGTTAATATTTTAGTTTAATAAAGGATTTACAATGTAAGTTTAATATAGATGTTTATATTTTAGTTTAATAAAGGATTTACAATGTAAGTTTAATATAGATGTTTATATTTTAGTTTAATATAGGATTTACAATGTAAGTTTAATATAGATGTTTATATTTTAGTTTAATAAAGGATTTACAATGTAAGTTTAATATAGATCTTTATATTTTAGTTTAATAAAGGATTTACAATGTAAGTTTAATATAGATGTTTATATTTTAGTTTAATAAAGGATTTACAATGTAAGTTTAATATAGATGTTAATATTTTAGTTTAATAAAGGATTTACAATGTAAGTTTAATATAGATGTTAATATTTTAGTTTAATAAAGGATTTACAATGTAAGTTTAATATAGATGTTAATATTTTAGTTTAATAAAGGATTTACAATGTAAGTTTAATATAGATGTTTATATTTTAGTTTAATAAAGGATTTACAATGTAAGTTTAATATAGATGTTAATATTTTAGTTTAATAAAGGATTTACAATGTAAGTTTAATATAGATGTTAGTATTTTAGTTTAATAAAGGCTTTACAATGTAAGTTTAATATAGATGTTAATATTTTAGTTTAATAAAGGATTTACAATGTAAGTTTAATATAGATGTTTATATTTTAGTTTAATAAAGGATTTACAATGTAAGTTTAATATAGATGTTAATATTTTAGTTTAATAAAGGATTTACAATGTAAGTTTAATATAGATGTTAATATTTTAGTTTAATAAAGGATTTACAATGTAAATTTAATATAGATGTTAATATTTTAGTTTAATATAGGATTTACAATGTAAGTTTAATATAGATGTTTATATTTTAGTTTAATAAAGGATTTACAATGTAAGTTTAATATAGATCTTTATATTTTAGTTTAATAAAGGATTTACAATGTAAGATTAATATAGATGTTAATATTTTAGTTTAATTAAGGATTTACAATGTAAGTTTAATATAGATGTTAATATTTTAGTTTAATAAAGGATTTACAATGTAAGTTTAATATAGATGTTTATATTTTAGTTTAATAAAGGATTTACAATGTAAGTTTAATATAGATGTTTATATTTTAGTTTAATAAAGGATTTACAATGTAAGTTTAATATAGATGTTAATATTTTAGTTTAATAAAGGATTTACAATGTAAGTTTAATATAGATCTTAATATTTTAGTTTATTAAAGGATTTACAATGTAAGTTTAATATAGATCTTTATATTTTAGTTTAATAAAGGATTTACAATGTAAGTTTAATATAGATGTTAATATTTTAGTTTAATAAAGGATTTACAATGTAAGTTTAATATAGATCTTTATATTTTAGTTTAATAAAGGTTTTACAATGTAAGTTTAATATAGATGTTAATATTTTAGTTTAATTAAGGATTTACAATGTAAGTTTAATATAGATGTTAATATTTTAGTTTAATAAAGGATTTACAATGTAAGTTTAATATAGATGTTAATATTTTAGTTTAATAAAGGATTTACAATGTAAGTTTAATATAGATCTTTATATTTTAGTTTAATAAAGGATTTACAATGTAAGTTTAATATAGATGTTAATATTTTAGTTTAATTAAGGATTTACAATGTAAGTTTAATATAGATGTTAATATTTTAGTTTAATTAAGGATTTACAATGTAAGTTTAATATAGATGTTTATATTTTAGTTTAATAAAGGATTTACAATGTAAGTTTAATATAGATGTTAATATTTTAGTTTAATAAAGGATTTACAATGTAAGTTTAATATAGATGTTAATATTTTAGTTTAATAAAGGATTTACAATGTAAGTTTAATATAGATGTTAATATTTTAGTTTAATAAAGGATTTACAATGTAAGTTTAATATAGATGTTTTTATTTTAGTTTAATTAAGGATTTACAATGTAAGTTTAAGATAGATCTTTATATTTTAGTTTAATAAAGGATTTACAATGTAAGTTTAATATAGATGTTAATATTTTAGTTTAATAAAGGATTTACAATGTAAGTTTAATATAGATGTTAATATTTTAGTTTAATAAAGGATTTACAATGTAAGTTTAATATAGATCTTAATATTTTAGTTTAATAAAGGATTTACAATGTAAGTTTAATATAGATGTTAATATTTTAGTTTAATAAAGGATTTACAATGTAAGTTTAATATAGATGTTAATATTTTAGTTTAATAAAGGATTTACAATGTAAGTTTAATATAGATGTTAATATTTTAGTTTAATAAAGGATTTACAATGTAAGTTTAATATAGATGTTAATATTTTAGTTTAATAAAGGATTTACAATGTAAGTTTAATATAGATCTTAATATTTTAGTTTAATAAAGGATTTACAATGTAAGTTTAATATAGATGTTAATATTTTAGTTTAATAAAGGATTTACAATGTAAGTTTAATTTAGATGTTAATATTTTAGTTTAATAAAGGATTTACAATGTAAGTTTAATATAGATGTTTATATTTTAGTTTAATAAAGGATTTACAATGTAAGTTTAATATAGATGTTAATATTTTAGTTTAATAAAGGATTTACAATGTAAGTTTAATATAGATGTTTATATTTTAGTTTAATAAAGGATTTACAATGTAAGTTTAATATAGATGTTAATATTTTAGTTTAATAAAGGATTTACAATGTAAGTTTAATATAGATGTTAATATTTTAGTTTAATAAAGGATTTACAATGTAAGTTTAATATAGATGTTAATATTTTAGTTTAATAAAGGATTTACAATGTAAGTTTAATATAGATGTTTATATTTTAGTTTAATAAAGGATTTACAATGTAAGTTTAATATAGATGTTAATATTTTAGTTTAATAAAGGATTTACAATGTAAGTTTAATATAGATGTTAATATTTTAGTTTAATAAAGGATTTACAATGTAAGTTTAATATACATGTTAATATTTTAGTTTAATAAAGGATTTACAATGTAAGTTTAATATAGATGTTAATATTTTAGTTTAATAAAGGATTTACAATGTAAGTTTAATATAGATGTTTATATTTTAGTTTAATAAAGGATTTACAATGTAAGTTTAATATAGATGTTAATATTTTAGTTTAATAAAGGATTTACAATGTAAGTTTAATATAGATGTTAATATTTTAGTTTCATAAAGGATTTACAATGTAAGTTTAATATAGATGTTAATATTTTAGTTTCATAAAGGATTTACAATGTAAGTTTAATATAGATGTTAATATTTTAGTTTCATAAAGGATTTACAATGTAAGTTTAATATAGATGTTAATATTTTAGTTTCATAAAGGATTTACAATGTAAGTTTAATATAGATGTTAATATTTTAGTTTAATAAAGGATTTACAATGTAAGTTTAATATAGATGTTAATATTTTAGTTTAATAAAGGATTTACAATGTAAGTTTAATATAGATGTTAATATTTTAGTTGATTTTTACAATTTTAGTTCAATAAAGCACTTTTACTTTTAGTGAAATATATAATTTTTAATTTTGCATAATGTGCCATGCCTGACAATCTTCATTCCTAAACATCCCATTGGAAACATATTTTTATAAACCTTTTATGTAAATAAAACTCATGTTTCTTAAGTCTTAGAAGCTGAATGAGGATGTAGTTTGGTCTCGATAAATGTACATGTTTGATATTAATGTGTTCTATTGCTGGTATTTGTATAACAGTTCATGTTGTATTGTTGGTGTATTTGTAGTTTCTGTGTAATGCACTACTTAAGTCATGCATGGATATTATGTCTTTATTATTTAATAGCACTATGTGCATAAAATTTAATGAATAATTATAAATTTGTATTAATTAACATCAATATGTGTGCACAGTATTATAAACAACTATGAAATCCATGTTTTATTCATTACAAATATTATGTATAAAGCACCTCAAAAAAATAAGAAAAAACACAAATAAGGTAATCACATTTTGTGTTCACCATGAAGAGCATTTTAGTGAGTAAGTACTATATTTTGATAAGTACTGAATACTCAATACTGTCATTCCACTTGAATGTTCAACACTGTCATTCCACTTGAATGTTCAATACTATCATTCCACTTGAATGTTCAACACTATCATTTCACTTGAATGTTCAATACTATCATTCCACTTGAATGTTCAACACTATCATTCCACTTGAATGTTCAACTCTGTCATTCCACTTGAATGTTCAACACTGTCATTCCACTTGAATGTTCAACACTGTCATTCCACATGAATGTTCAACACTGTCATTCCACATGAATGTTCAACACTGTCATTCTACATGAATGTTCAATACTGTCATTTCACTTGAATGTTCAACACTGTCATTCCACTTGAATGTTCAACACTGTCATTCCACTTGAATGTTCAACACTATCATTTCACTTGAATGTTCAACACTGTCATTACACTTGAATGTTCAACACTGTCATTCTACATGAATGTTCAATACTATCATTTCACTTGAATGTTCAATGCTATCATTCCACTTGAATGTTCAACACTATCATTCCACTTGAATGTTCAACACTATCATTCCACTTGAATGTTCAACACTATCATTCCACTTGAATGTTCAACACTGTCATTCCACATGAATTTTCAACACTGTCATTCCACATGAATGTTCAACACTGTCATTCCACATGAATGTTCAATACTGTCATTTCACTTGAATGTTCAACACTGTCATTCCACTTGAATGTTCAACACTGCCATTCCACTTGAATGTTCAACACTATCATTTCACTTGAATGTTCAACACTATCATTCAACACAAATACTCAAAACTGTTATTCTACATGAACACTGAATGTTGTAACTCCAGTGGAATACTCAACACTATCATTCCAATTGAATATTCAATTATGTCATTCCAAATGAATATGCAGTTATGTCTTTCCACTTAATACTCAACACTGCCATTCCATTTTAATGATCAGAACTGTCATTGTATTTCAATACTGAATACTGTCAACACAGATAAAATCTGAACACAGTCATTGTTCTTGAATATCCAACAATGTCATTACAACTGATAGCTCAACACTATAAATCCACCTGAATAATAAACAATCTACTTTAATGACCAACACCCATTCCATTTCAATACTCAACACTGTCTATACAGTTGAATACTCACCACTGTCTTTACAGTTTACTACTCAATACTGTCATTCCACTTGAATGATCAACACTGACATTCCATTCAAATGCTCAATATTGTCTTTACAGCTGAATACTCAACACTGTCTTTACAGTTGATGGTACTAATAGCTGCAGTGATAGGAACTCAGCATTAAAGGATTAATGTCAGGATTGGTCAGTCTGGTGTCAGGATAATATGACTGATGTGAATGCTCAACATTGTCAATCCTCTTGAATAATTAACAGTGTCATTGTACTTGAATACTCAACACTCATTATGCATGAATACAGTCATGAGGGACAACTGCTATTAGATCACATGTTAACATATCTACCTGGATACTCAACACTATAATTATCCTTGAATACAGTGAAACCTGTCATGAGGAACAACTTCTATGAGACCACATGTTTTGAGGCCAAACTCACCATACCGTTTTATTGAAGATTAAGTGTCATGACCTGTTATGAGAGACCACCTGTCTTGAAAGATCCTTGTTGTTTGTCAAAAGGGATGGTCTTCAAATACAGATTCAACTGTACTCAAACATATCATTATACTTAAATACCCAATACTGTCAGTTCAATTGAATAATCTTCAACATCATTCCACTTGAATAGTCAATCCTATTATTACACCTAAACAATTAACACTCCCAATCTTCTTGAATACATAACATTGTTATTCCATTGGAATACGTGCCACTCATTCCATTTCTGTACCCAACAACCTCTTTACAGTTGAATACTCAACATTGTTATTCCACGTGAATTCTTGCAACTCATTCCATTTCAGAACTCAACACCATCTTCAAATTGTGTTTATAAGAAAATCCCTGGTCACTAACCAACACCTAAATGTATTTGTGTGTATCTACTGACTCAGTCGATGTCATTTTCTGTTTTCCTCAGTAAGAGCAAATTGGCGCACTGGTCATTAAAACAAATCTTTAACATGGCCTCTTCAGGCACCAAATATTTTATGGATTACAAAAGTAACACCTACTCCCCCATGTTGTATGAAAATTATATCATGAACTAAGATTAGTTTGCAATGCATACCCTTCTGTCTGAAGTCATGTATATGCATAGTAATGAAACTACTAAGGTACAGAGAAAATATCATACTTATGGTGCTTCTCCTTTTTCCTTCAAGTCATTGTGTTGATAAATTCATGTGGAACCTTAATAAACTCACAAATGTGATCAGCATCTTCTCTGGTCTTTCGTGGCAGGCCTGGCCTGCTTCATTTCTATATTCAGTGACTCATGCAGTCAGTGATAATGTATTTGTGTTGCAAGGCTCCAAAATACCTGGGTTGTTTCGATAATCATTTACATAACAAAAAGCAAATATTGTATGGCTTTCTTAGAGGAAATAAAACGCAGTAAGCATGTGGAATTTTATTCTCCTCAGAATAAAAATAATAAGAACGCTGAATACAATAAAGTATGGAATGTATATAATGTTTACAGACAGGTGCAGGCTTTATCCAGACAGGTATGGCTACATGAGGGCAGTGATATTTCCTTTGGATAATGCATGTACCTGCAAAGCAAATTTAGGTCAGTCAAAATTCTTTATTCCACGATTTAAGAACTGTTACTTGATACAGTACACACTCATTAGAACACAGCTCATGATATAAGAAGGATACATGATACAGTACATCCTCATTAGAACCCAGCTCATGATATAAGGATATTTGATACAGTACACCCTCATTACAACCCAGCTCATGATTTAAGAAGGATACTTGATACAGTACACCCTCATTAGAACACAGCTCATAATATAAGAAGGATACTGGATACAGAACTCCCTCATTAGAACACAGCTCATGATATAAGAACTAATACTTGATACAGTACACCCTCATTAGAATACAACTAATGATATAAGAAGGATACTTGATACAGCACACCCTCATTAGAATACAACTCATGATATAAGAAGGATACTTGATACAGCACACCCTCATTAGAACAAAGCTTTAGATATAAGGATACTTGATACAGTACACCCTCATTACAATCCAGCTCATGATTTAAGAAGGATACTTGATACAGTACACCCTCATTAGAACACAACTCCTGATATAAGAATGATACTTGATACAGTACACCCTCATTAGAACCCAGCTCATGATTTAAGAAGGATAATTGATACAGTACACCCTCATTAGAACCCAGCTTATGATATATGAATGATATTTGATGCAGTACACCATCATTAGAACATGGCTCATGATATAAGAATGATACTTGATACATCACACCCTCATTAGAACCCAGCTCATGATATAAGAAGGATACTTGATACAGTACACCCTCATTAGAACCCAGCTCATGATAAAATAAATTAGATCAATAACCATACCCACCGTTTGCAGAAAGTGACCAACTTAATTTGATTAATTCCAAAATCTGACAGTTTATTTAATCCACTAAATTGTACAATAGTGCAAGATTGAACTACGAGAACATATGTTGATTACAACATATAATTTCCGTCATTTTAATGTAGCTGTACCCAGACAGTGGACTTTGGACAAGTTTGATATTTGTTTTTCGTGGCAAATATCAACATACCAAATGTATCAGGAAGCAATCTATTGAGGTGTCGATTTACTAAGTCGTTCGTATGAATGATACATAGGCAATCCGGTGTAAAGTCCATCTCGTAGTACGGGACTATAGTTATGGCAGCGCAAACATGACATAAAACTGTGATAACATGTACATGTAACAAATAGCTGTACATGCAGAATGTGAAGCAAATCGTAAATATATATGATGATAATAA
This sequence comes from Unio delphinus, assembly GCA_029339505.1. Classification (NCBI taxonomy): domain Eukaryota; kingdom Metazoa; phylum Mollusca; class Bivalvia; order Unionida; family Unionidae; genus Unio; species Unio delphinus. The sequence continues at coordinate 4,142,921 of JAQISU010000066.1, forward strand.
ATACAGTGTGTTACTGAAGACGTTGTAAGCTTATATTATAATCAATTCGGCATGATCATCTTCATATAAAATATTGTACTGGCATGTTAAAATCACACTTTGGTTGTTTCCAAAATTGTAATATAGGATTCATGTAGACATAGTAAGCATTGTATGCAAATATATATCCGAGTGTGAGACCCATGCGTTAAGCGGAAACTGAGTTCTTATAAAAATGTAAAATATGTACTGCTCCAACCCCCAACACACACACGCTCACTCTCAGACACACATTGACAGTCTTGTAATAAAACTAAAATATCATGGCAATAGTGCCTTTTTCTGTTCAACACGTTTAATCCGCTTCACAATATTTATTACACATGCTGTTTGTGTCAATGTTTAATATCAGATTACTAGTTTGAACCTAAAAGTATATATCATGTCTACATTTTCGAAAGGTATTCTAAGTTTAGCTGAAGTATATAAGTATGCTGCTTATTTACATTTTCAAGGGCCATACTAGTTTAAACTAATGTATTTAAGTATGTGGTTTATCTATATTGTCGAGGGTCGTGCTATTTTAAACTAATGCATTTAAGTAGTTTTCTTATGAACATTTTCCAGGGTCGTGCTAGTTAAACTGATACATTTAAGTATGTGGCTTATCTGTATTGTCAAGGGTCATTCTAGTTTAAATTGATGAATTTAAGTATCTGGCTTATCTACATTTTCGAGGATGATAATAGTTGTAACTGATACATATCTACATGTAGATTATCTACATTTTCGAGGATGATAATAGTTGTAACTGATACATATCTACATGTAGATTATCTACATTTTCGAGGATGATAATAGTTGTAACTGATACATATCTACATGTAGATTATCTACATTTTCGAGGAAAATACTAGTTTTATCTGATGCATTTAGGTATATAACTTGTCTACATTTTCGATGACGATATTACGATATTACAGTTACCTAATGCATAATTTGCGGATCTGCCCATATGTGATTATGCGATTAGTTTGGGTTATCGATATTTAGGTGATGATCGACCACTGCGTTATTGATATCAGAAAATAATTAATTTGAAATCAATGGATGAAATTACAGATATGAGCAAAGATATAATAGATACCACACGAGAGCCCCAGTATGAAATATATAACAATTTAATAAACTAAATGAAACAAGAAACTGAACACAACGTTTTCAGAGATACGCTTTCTCTGATAAATATAATTATATAATGTATGAAAATGTAGCTAGAAGATCTGTTTCCAGTCATTTCTAAATCATTGTTGGTGGCAGGTCAACATTGTCATAATTCCCGTCTTTACCTCTGTTCCCACTCGTGTTATGTCAGACATCGTTTATAGTAAATCAACAGAACTATGATAATGTGTTCAACTCGCTGCCTGACATGGATACAAAATTATATTAATAAGAAATCAGATCTGTTTTCTGCTAGTAGCTACTCGCATTTCTAACTGGAACAATTACATAACTAGACTGATGACAACACCTTCGATTATCAGTGCCTAATGACATTACCTGCTCACAACAACCAATGATATAGCCATGGTAAAACCAATAATTCTTATCTTAAAGTATATCAGTTAGCTTGCAATATAAGTCAGAATAATTCTCTCTAGTCCGCCTTTGTTAATAATTAGATCCTAACACTAACCTCTTATTGCTGGGCGCCAAGCGATGTTAGTACCATTTTTGTAAGTCTTTGGTATGACTTGGCCGGGAATTGAACCTACGACCTCCTGATTCTGCGGCGGACGCGGTGGATGGTGAATTTCACGGGCTTATTAATTTCTTATATAGGCTATAACAATCTCTTATTCGTTGCCTGTCACGCTGACCGAACCTAAATTTACATTTCTAACTGGAACTATTACATAACTAGACTTCGTAGATAAACTACATCATTCTACTAGGAATAATGCTAGCTTAAGCCTTAGATTTTTTTAATATAATAAGTCTGCTTCCTTCTGTCTTAAATACAATTATAATTTGAACAGTTTACAAACTAAATAATTGTGATCTATAATTATACACACTGATCCAGATTTAATTAAAGTCAGTCACACAACGTGCGATAAATATAGCGTTTCAAGGGACATTACCTGTGTAGTCTGGTCATCGGTCGATCGATATATATGTATGCGTGTGTGTGGTTGTGTGTAGAAGGACGTCCATGTTAAATCGTACATGTACTATATAACCCTGTCTGGGTAGACTCTTTCTCTCTCTCTCTCTCTCTCTCTCTCTCTCTCTCTCTCTCTTAATAAACGCTGATGATGTTTGAAGATACACGTCTGATTATATTGTTTATTAAAATTGTCAGGTGGTTGCCATAAATCTTTGTTATTATGCACCAACCTGGAATATGCCATTTCTCGGGAAAACTCGTGCAAAAACTTATAATTCCAAATGTTGAAGTGGTATTAATCCGCGTGTTTTGTATATATGTACTGTACTTTGAAATTAAAGTAAGTACAAGAATAAAGTCTATCCAAAATACACTCTAAGTACCTTACTTTTGATTTTTGATGAAACTTTAACAATTCTTCTGTGATATAGCTATGATGTGTGCAGCGTGGCAGTTGATAGTAATGTCTAACACAGGGGTATATACAAGAGTCTGTTTTGTTCATTTTAAAATATTAATAAGAAAAGCTTATACACAATGATTCTTTGATGCCTAAAGTATGGCAAGTATATGTTTACAGGCTTTATCCAGACAGGTATGGGTATATGAAGGCAGTGATATATTATTTTGACAATATGTGTACCTGTGAAGCGAATTTAGGTCAGTCAAATATCTTTATTCCACTATTTAAGAACTGATACTTGATAGGTGTCGTCCATTAAGTACGTCATCAAAATAGGTGGGAGGGGGTTTGAAGACATGGGTTGAGAGGGGAGTTCAAGATAAACTGACGTCAATAATGTTATATTTTTTTTACAGAAAACTTAATAAATCACAAATCAGGAAATATGAAAATGAGAAGATGATAGAAGCTAGAATATTAAGTCTCGATTTTTTCATGAATTCCAAGTGTTATATTGAATTTGAAATCTGTTAAACAAGCAAAAAAAAACAATGTATTAAAATTTATTTGTAGACCTTTTCATTTCTATAATTGCATTTTTAGTATAAAAGCCAGCAGTATTATATATTGTTTGTTTGTAGTGGGCGGGTGGGGGGAGGGGGGTTGGTTAACAAAAAATTACATAATTGTATTAGGGGATCACTGAACGTTTTACAAGGGAGGGGGGGTTGGTTGGTGGTAATAATTGCCTAAAAGCTGTTGATATAATTAATGGACGTCCCCATACAGTACACCCTCATTAGAACACAGTTGATGATAAAAGAAATTAGATCAATAAGCAGACCCACATTTACAAAAGTGGCCAACTTGAAATGAGGTATTATACACCAATGGAATATTGTATAAGTAATGTAATGTAATGTATGTATGTATGTATGTATGTATGTATGTATGTATGTATGTGTGTGTGTGTGTGTGTGTGTGCGTGCGTGCGTGCGTGCGTGCGTGTGTGTGTGTGTACGCTTGTATGCGGGTGTTCATGCACAATATATTGCAATCTTATCTAACTTTACTCCAAATGATGAATATCAACAGATACAGCATATCACGCTATTCCCAAATCTGAGGGGAATAATAACTGGAGCATATTACAGTGTTTCCAACGTGACACTACGGGATGGGAGCGAAATAGATGGGGTGTATCGCAGACTTCCCAAACTTGACGGGAAAGAATAAATAATGGTAATATATAATGGCATATATCACAATAATTACAACTTCACGCAAATTTTGGCAAATTTGAGACAATGACCTATCGCAAATAAATGATAATAATACTACAATAAAGATACAAATAAAAACTAACTATTGATTTTTGTTGAAATGATGTCTGTAAGATTCTGACTGAGGTATTAAAGTTAATTCCTTATGCAACTAGTGGCTTTTATACTGAACCAACAGTGCCACCAACCCCTCTTTATTTACATTCATATCTTTTTAACAGGAAGGAGCTATTTTTAATATTTAACTTTGACAATACAGCTAAAAGAATCAGTATGTGCCTTATGCATGATATTAAACTTTGAAAATATTCTCTCTCTCTCTCTCTCTCTCTCTCTCTCTCTCTCTCTCTCTCTCTCTATATATATATATATATATATATATATATATATATATATATATATATATATATATATATATATATATATATATATATATGTATGTATGTATGTATGTATGTATGTATGTATGTATGTGTGTGTGTGTGTGTGTGTGTGTGTGTGTGTGTGTGTGTGTGTGTGTGGATGGATGGATGGATGGATGGATGGATGGATGGATGTATGTATGTATGTATGTATGTATGTATGTATGTATGTATGTATGTATGTATGTATGTATGTTTGCATGCATGTATGCATGTATGTATGTATGTATGTATGTATGTATGTATGTATGTATGTATGTATGTATGTAGGTGTTCCTTTGTTCCCGGCTTGTGCTATAGTTTTATGTTTAAACCTGGTACTGTGAAGTATATACATGTATATGGTTTTGAATATCCTTAACATGTTCTGTCAATTTCAAATACCAAGCTGTCATATATTTTCTCAGTAAAGAAGCAGTGAAGCAATGAATGACTATGTGTACATGTTTCATTATGGTATGTATGAATGTTAACATATCGTATATTTCCAAAAGGATATCCATGGAACTAAAACAACACCCTAGTATTGATCATTAAAGCTACCAATTTAATTAATCCACTAAATTGCATAATAGTGCAAGGTTGAACTACGATAATATATTTTGATTACAGCATATAATTGCAGTCACTTTAATGTACCTGTACTCAGACAGGGGACTTACGACTGGTTTAAGACATTTTTATCGTAGTGAATAGCACACGGCAATTACATCACAAAGCAATCCATTGAGGTATCGATTTACTAAGTCGGTGTTATGAATGATTCGCAAGCAGTCAGGTGTAAATTCCATCTCAAAGTACTGGCTTATAGTTAGGGCAGCGCGAACGTGACATAAAACTAAATATTTGTGAACGCATAATGTGATGTTGTTGTAGAGTTTAACAACATTTTTCAGCACAATATAGGCTATATATGGCGGCCAGTATTAATGATTGAGCAAGAACCCAGGAAACCCCCGGAAAAAAACACCGACCAACGATAAGCTACCGGCAAGCTTTCTCACATACCCACATTAGGCGATAATGAGACTGGAACCAACTCAGACAGAGGTGATATGGCAGGGCTCTGTAACGGTGAGCGCTTTAGACCACTCGGTCACTTTGTAGATAAATTACTTCATTCTACTAGGAACTATAAATCGCTAGCTTGAACGAACAGGGTTTACACGAGTTTCTAATGACAGCACCTTCGATTATCAGTGCTTAATGGCATTACCAGCTCACAACAACCATTGATATAGTCATGATAAAACCAATAATTCTTAGCTTACAATATATCAGTTAGCTTACAATATAAGTCAGAAAAATTCTCTCTAGTCCGCCTTTGTTAATAATTAGATTCTAACACTAACCGCTTATTGCTGGGCTCCAAGCGAGGCAGCTGTTAGTACCATTTTTGTTAGTCTTTGGTATGAATCGGCCGGGAATTGAACCCACAACCTCCTGCTTCTGCGGCGGACGCTCTAAGAACTAGGCCACCGGAGCGGTGGACGGTGAATTTGACGGGCTGATTCATTTCTTATAGAGGCTATAACAATCTCTTATTCGTTGCATGTCACGCTGACCAAACCAGAATTTACAGTGAGAATATCAACACAATTTTGTACAATTACACATATTATAATGTAGCTTTATCTACATTTTAGAAAAGTAAACGGTGTATTGAATACTGTTTTAAATATGATAAAATTCTCGTAAAATAAAGGCATTATTAAGTTTGTGGCAAACTTGTCAAGTTGGCTGGTGTATGAATACTTTCGCTATATTAAGTTGTTCTCGGAGCGTAAAGGAACAACACGTACAATGATTCATCGATTAGTAATGCGTTTTATTTTAATATAAATACAGTTTTTACACTACTGGCTACACCTTATTCTAGAGAGTCCGAATTAAAGAAGAGTATCGTGAAATTGGTGTTTGGTTGGCATCAAATCGAAACAATTCAGCAGATTCACAAATCTTCCAAAGGGTCTGAATACAAGTTTAGCGCAGATGAGACTTGAAAATAACATATAATTAACATCAGTACCTAGGTACCTGCCGTAAACAACGCAAATGAGATTAATGGCATAATTTATGAAGAAATAGGGTTTCTTACCACAAAGCTACCTACGTCTGAGATGTTTTACATCCTTGGTGACTTCAATACTATAGTTAACACATATCACCTGACATAGATATACATCATTGGCAAACATGAGTTCGACAAATGCAACAATAAAGAGCTCATACCTTGAACATGTGCCGAAAATGACCTTCTGAAGAACCAGACAGTATTCCAGGTGGAACAATAACATAAGACGTATTGCATGCATCCGAGCTCCATGAGCTGGAATCTCATTGACTATGTCATTCTCAGAAGAAGCAGCAAACAGGCTGCATGAAAGACCAAATCCACGAGAAGTGCATAGTGATGGAATGACCACAGGTTCATAGTCTTCAAGCGCACTGTCTAAATTCAACCTAGCAGTCAACAACACGGTTAAGAACACCTCCAAAAGCCCACGATTTCCAAAATGAAACAGGTGAATTAGAAAACGTGAGTATGTTGACGAAACACGCAGCCCAGTGGAAACAACTGAAGCAAGCTCCAGGAATGTTGACGAAAACTGAGTATCATTCAGATACGCTCTGCTACACTCAAAACGCCTGGTCCTGCCACACACAAAAGGCCTTGTCCTGCCACACACAAGTCAAGTCTTGTTTGATGAGAACGATGCAGTCATATGAAGGCAACAATAAGGACAACATTGGCTCCAAAAGGCAAGTTTTGATGACCTCACTGTATCATCTAGTATGGCAACTTTCGCAGCATACAGAAGTCTGTCTAAGGCAAACTGAAAGATTTGCACGACTCATGGATGAGCATCAGTGCATACTATATTTATTATCCGCCGTTAACAATGACACCAATAACTTGTACTATGCTCTGAGAACAATATATGGACCATAGCATCAAGACCCAAATACTTTAAAAGCAGATGATAATGTTTCTCCTTTGAATACATTCCCCGATCACATTGCTTTAGGGATATAAGCCTACTACCACGCAATTCCAGCCCTACTAAAAGACGAAAAATCGTCTTTCCTGTTTATCTCATATAGACAAAGGGCAATAACTCTTGCCCCTTACCTTCCCTTGCTACCACTACGTGTCGCCAGTTTTGTAAGCTTCGCTGGTGAAGATAACACCGACATTTTGACCTCCGACAATCCAAGCCATAATTTTGTTTACTTGGTCCATCCGAAATTTCGTTGGGATTTATTGTGTTGAGGAATTATTCTTCCACAGGTTGTATACATTATTTTACAATTTGTTCCAAATTTGAGTGACTTTGTCACCTTTTATGGACTTCGGCTATTGAGACCACGTTGCAAGCACGATGTCGCGGTACGCATGGTGTCATTTAGAGTTTACGCGACACTGAATAATTTCGCTTACTCCGTTAGTAACGGTGGTAGTATTAGCGAATAAATAACGTGCTGAGTTGCTAATTGTACTTAGTTTCTCTTCTTGTGTCGTTTCATTAGAATAATTTCACGACACTGATAATTTCGCTTACTCCGTTAGTAACGGTTGTGGTAGTAGCGAATTAATACAATGCTGAGTTGCTAATTTGTACTTTGTTTTCTCTTCTTGTGTCGTTCAGTACAATATTTCGTAACACTAAATAATTTAGCTTACTTCGTTAGTAACGGTTGTGATAGTAGCGAGTTAATAACATGCTGAGTTGCTAAGAGTGCTTAGTTTCTCTTCTTGTATCGTTTTAGTAGAATAATTTCGCGACAGTGAATAATTTCGCTTTCTTTGTTTCTAACGGTTGTGGTAGTAGTGAATTAGTACATGCTGAGTTGCTAATTTGTGTTTTGTTTTCTCTTCTTGTGTCGTTTCAGCAGAAATGTCAACCAAATGCTTGAAATGTAAGAAGTTGAAAGCTAGAGAAGATAATCATAAATCCTGTATTGCTTGTACCAAGTGTACTTCTTCGAGACCATGCAGTGTGTGTACTACTTGGACAGAGCAAATGTGGGCTGATGTAGTCCGAAAGGCAGCAAAAGGGAGGAATAAAAGGAACAAGTCGAAGATAGCACTGATGTCCTTAGCTTACACCCGAAGTCATCCTCCATCATGAGTGTTGTGGGGGACGTCGTGTACAACCGTCAGCCAAAGTCACATCAGCGGCAACGGTGGCAAATAAGGAAAATAAGGCTGACATGGACCAGCAGTCCACCTTTGAACAGATGCGTCGTTTGGTTCAAGAAACGACGACCCAACTTTTGACATCAGGCAAGATATTTCCCTCGCTCGTTTCCACAGCTGTTTCCAAATCTTTGAGGGAATGTTCCCCCAATTTTAGGCTGCCCAGTGGGCTTAAGTCCCCCTGCATGTCCGAGCATGGCTTTCGGGACTGTAAGTCAGGACGCATGAGTTTTTTACCGGATCCATTGGATCCATTTTATTATGCAATCTCGCCGTCACCGTCCGTCCAGCCGGCACCGGTCGTCCAAGCATGGTGACTTTATTGATTTAACACGCCGACCAGCTACGATTTACGGGGATTTTAGTTACAAATCCGTCAGTCCGGCTGTACCGCTATACCAGCATGGGGACCTTATTAATACAGCGGTCCGACCAGCTAGGATTTACGGGGATTTTAGTGATGTATCCGTCCGTCAATCTGTACTACTGGTAACATATCAATACTATGACGGAGATGTTATTGAGAAAGTCAAACCATTGGAGCGGCCGGTGCCGGTGATAGCCGGACAGTCGCCGACATTCCGGCCGACCACATGTCAGACAAACCAGCCGGCATTGCCGGCCGTCCATCGGTTCACGGCTTATCCACAAGGGAGAGTTAGTGACATTATCAGAGATGACGGAATAGCGTCATTCATGCCACCTGGTATGCACTATCCAGATATGGAAGCTTTACCAATACCCCATAAACACACAGTGAGTGTGACGAATCGCCTGCAAATCAGCAGTACACAGATCCAACCATGGAACGGACTGAGTTTAGCTTAAAGGCGGCAGTGGAGGAAATGTATAGGGTGTTGGCAACTTCAGAATGCCCTCCACCTCCTTCCGCCATTCAAGACTACAATGTTTGAGCGTCTGTAGATCTGGACGAGGACGAAGAGACTCCGTCCTCCCGTCTCCTTCCCCAGTCGGCAAAAATTAAGGAGATTAATGATCGTCTGTTGGCACGAATCGGGGATCTAGGGAATACTAAGGCGTTCTTTTCAGAAAGCCAAGTACCAGGGTCGTTCTCAGGTCGCCAGTACAAAACAGACTCCGACGCTATCAGTACTGATCTCCCGGCTCTGGATTAACATATGTCAGCAGTGCACATGTCTGCTCCACTGTTTTATAAAGTGGACAAAAATGTGCTCCATGCCACGTCAAAGCTAGTCCGAAACATAGTCGCTACGTCTTCACTGTTAGATTTAGCCTCACTAGCCATTTTCCGGATCGCATAAAAATCTGGCAATGACAACGCTTGGGAATCGACGGCCCGGATCGCCAGGGTTCTTAACAGGGCAGCTCACCATTCCATGGCAAATGCGTTGACTGCTTCTGCCAACTTAGACCTGATAAGACGTGACGCATGTCTGCGGTCCACGTCACTCAAGCCTTATCCTACTCTGGCTTGACGGATGTCTCCGTTTGGGTCACCTTTACTCTTTGGGGGAAAAATTAAAGAAGTTCGGAAGCAGGCAGCTCAGGAACTGTCCCTCCAACTCGCCGCCCAACTTTCGCAGGCGTTTCGAAACAATCATCTCCTGCCACAGCAGAGGGATGATAGGCGGACCAGGGAAAAGGGATCCTTACAATCAAATGTGCAGTATAGATCCCAACCCAATGATGGGAGACAACAGTCTAATCAAGCTAGGAGGCAACCATACATTGGCGGCAAGTACACAAGTTTCTCCGCCTTTAAGCCTCATAACTCTAAACATTGACATACCCTCCCCACCTTCCGCGGACAGCCTACCTGTGGGTGGCCGCCTCCTGCAATTTGAGGACAACTGGACCACTTTATTTCCTCAGAACAATTGGGTGATGAAGGTAATTTCGGAGGGGCTTCGGATTGCATTTATCCAACCCCCTCCCCTATCATCCTCTCCCCTTTCGGTCAGAGCGGGAAAAGGATGCCTTTCTACAATAGGAGATACGGTTGCTCATACAAAAAAGGGTGGTGGAGATTGTGGAAAAACCACAATCCCCGTTGTTTTATTCCAGGCTGTTTCTTGTCCAGAAGGCGAAACTGCAAGTTGAGACAGATCATCGACCTGAATCGTCTCAACCAATACATTTTACCACCGAAATTCAAGATGGAGACAGCGAGATCAATCCGTCTGTCCATTCGACGGGACGAGTATCCCGTCAGTCTAGATTTGGCCGACGCATATTTTCACGTCCCTATCCACCGCGCGTCACGGAAATTTATCAGGTTTGCTTACCGCGACACGGTTTATTAGTTCCAGGTAATACCCTTTGGCCTCAATATCAGCCCTTGGGCTTTTACCAAGGTTATGGGTTGCATTGTCACCTTGTTCCGCTCGACTTCATCTACAGGGATGGAAGTGTACCTGGACGACATCCTCCAAAAACATATGGTAAGTTCTACTCTACTCAAAGGCAGAAACGATCTTCTATCTCTCTTAGATCACCTCGGCTTTCTCGTGAACTGGGAAAAGTCCGATCTCCGTTCCTCCCAACGTTTTGTACATCTGGGTATGGTGTTTATCACCAATCTGAATCTAGTACGGCTTCCCCGCTTTCGAGTTCTCCGGATCGTTGAATTTGTAGAGTCCGTTTCAAACAGGACGTGGGTTTCAGCGAGAGATTTCTTGCAACTCCTCGGATTATTCAGTGAGGCGGCGGACTTAATCCAGCACGGCCGTCTTTTTATGCGCCCATTACAAATGACGTTACCAGCACAATGGCGCCCCTTTTCAAGTTCCCTCAATCAAGCAATAATTATCACGCCCGAGATACGATCATTCCTGCGTCAGTGGCACAACCCCAGATGGCTGTCCAAGGGGATTCCTCTGGAAATTCCCCAAGCGGAGATAACGGTATACCAGTACATGCTTTTGGGGTGCACACCTGTTGCCGAACTTTGCTACCGTCAGCAGCACGTGGGAGCCAGGGGAGAGGCCTCTTCATAACAACCTTTTAGAAATGAAGGCGGTCATCAATGCATTTCATTTCGGGAAGGATCAACTCTAGGAAAAACTGTCCTCATTATGTCAGACAACTATGTGGTGGTGTCATACCTCCTCAAACAAGGGGGCACCAAATCACCAGACTTGTGCATTCTGATCTGGCAGTTTCTCCGTTGGTGCGAAAACCTACACCTCAATGTAAAAATCAGACACATTCCCGGTAGACTCAATATATTGGCCGACACTTTATCCAGGAAAGGTCAAGACATTCGCACGGAATGGTCACTCAATCAATCGGTCTTTCTTCGGATTTGCACACTTTGGGGGCGTCCGATGATTGATCTTTTTGCGACAAGGTGGAATCGCAAGTTGCCAACCTTCGTCTCTCCGCTTCCAGACCCAGAGGCTTGGGCCGTGGACGCTTTGTCAATCAGCTGGGAGGGATTGTGGGCATACGCCTACCCTCCCATGGTCCTGGTACCGAAAATAATCCAGAGGTTAAGAGGTCAGAACTGTCAGATGATTCTGATTGCCCCTCTCAGCTGGAACAAGTCCTGGGTCACCGATCTACTCGATATAGCGATAGATCTACCCAGGAAGATCTCAGCGACCCCAAATCTTCTCAAACAACCGAGATCACGGGTGTTCCACCCCTGCCCGTACCGTCTTCTTCTTCACGCTTGGCTCTTGTCCGGACAACCTTGCGAGACAAACAATTTAAAAGTTCGATTGTGGAGAGAATCTAGAGAGCAAGACGGCCCTCCATTCTTAAAGCTTACGAGGGAAAGTGGAGGGTTTTTAGGGACTGGTGCCATATCAATAACATTGTCACTTTGAGTGTCTCAATCCCTCAACTGGCCGACTTTTTTCTCTGGTTTTTCGAGGAGAAACAGTTGGCTCCAATTACTATCAAAGGCTACCGTTTTATGATATCAGATACATTTAGCCATCATGGTCGATGTTATATAGGGCAGGACAAAGATCTGTCAGATCTTTTAGCCAATTTTGATTTCAATCGCCCCAAATCATTCATCCTGTTTCCAAATTGGAATCTGTCCTGGGTTTTAACATGGCTCAATTCAGACAAATTTGAGCCTTCAGCCCACACTTCGTTAAAGCTACTATCATACAAAACATGTTTCTTGATAGCCTTAGCTTCAGCATGCAGGGTGAGCGAGTTACATGCCCTGCCCAGTGACCCGAACTATCTCCAGTTCAGATCATTTGGTTCGGTGGTTCTCCTGACGCAACCAGGATTTGTAACCAAAAATAGGTTGCCATCCATGGGCAATCAGAGAGTAGTCATTCGCTCGCTCTCTTCTATAGATAAGTCGAGAGCAGCAGCCATGCAAGATCCTGTTCGGGCACTCAAGCACTATTTAAAACGCACAGAAGCGAGTCGGGACACGCACGCGCCTCTTTCTTCCAGTGAAAGCTGGAAAACGGGATATCACCCCTCAAGCCCTGGCTTCATGGCTGAAGTGGGTTATTCGCTCAGCATACTCTGAGATCTCACAAGATCAGAGCAGACTCATGATGATTACTGCTCATGAGATTAAAGCAATTTCGGCAAGCCTTGCATTTGCCCGCAATGTTTCGATCCGAGATATAATAGACGAGGTTGGCTGGCATGCAGAGTCAACCTTCTCTACTTTTTATCTCAGAGAGGCAAACCTTGAAACTGGTAGGTCCTGTGTCGGCAGCCCATATTCCCACCAGACCCATTTAGAAGCAGCAGCACAGCCTCTCAGCTTCGCTGGATTCGCCAGTAGAAAAAAATTGTTTAGATGATCTTAGGAGAACGGGTTATCGTTCATATGGGGAATCCATCCATCATTCCTTAGAGGATAACCGGGGTGGAGGTCGGATGCTCCGCATTCCCTCCTACTATTACCTATTAGCCTAAAGTAATGTGATCGGGGAATGTATACAAAGGAGAAATGTTTTAGTAAATTATGTTTCTCCGAGAATACTTACCTGATCACTTTACTAAGAAACCCTCCCAACCACCCCGCCATGCGAGCATCCTCGTATATTATATATCGCGCATCTTAAAAACTGGCAACATGTAGTGGTAGCAAGGGGAGGTAAGGGCAAGAGTTATTGCCCTTTGTCTATCTGAGATAGACAGGAAAGACGATTTTTAGTCTTTTAGTAGGGCTGGATTTGCGAGATAGTAGGCTTATATCCCTAAAGTAATGTGATCGGGTAAGTATTCTCGGAGAAACATAATTTACTAAAAAATTTGCTTTCATGGAAAATCAATGTTTCATACAAAGCACACGATAGGTTGCCTCCTATTATATACCAAATAAGTTTTGATAATGTAGAAAATCTATTGCACTTGGATTTGGTGCAACTGGTTAAATGAGGGCTGCCTTTTATAGGTATTATATATATATATATATATATATATATATATATATATATATATATATATATATATCCTTGTCTGTATCATGATTGGTTTTCAAAGAGCATAAGCTGATCATTTCTGTATACTCTATAACCTAAACAACACCCATCAGTCATGCAAAACAATAAAGCCAATTAAACATTCTTCAACAAAATCTAAAGTCTATTTGAAAAGTTTATGATAACCAATGAAGAAAAGTGCATTTTTCTTTCTTCAAAGTCTAACCATGTGCATAGAATGAGACTGTACAGAGCCATCATTTAGATATTGCCCAAGCCAGAGCAGTCATTATAGTATTGTGTTGTAGGGGAGATAACTCTCAACAGTGAATATTTTCCATGTTGTGATAATCATTTACATCGTGACCAAAACAGACTAGTTATTACAGTATTGTGTTCTAGGGGAGGTAAGTTAACAAACACACCTAACTGCATACATGATCAGATTCATCATTATTTTAAAATGTAAAATCCGGAAACCTATGAAACAATAACATGATGCAAAAACATGTAGTCTCACAAACTGTAACCAACATTACTGATGAAATATATGTAAACAAATGTATCTCATTAATAGTAACATGTTTCACTTATTAAACCTATTCTATGTTTAGAGCACATGACCATATGTATAATACCTATTCTGCATTTAAAACTCTTGGCAACATTTATGAGACCTATTCTATATTTGGGACCTTTGGTCACATTTATAAGACTTATTCTATATTTTAACCCTTTGGTCACATTTATAAGACCTATTCTATATTTGGGAACCTTGGCCACATTTAGACTACCTGGCCACATTTATAAGACCTATTATATATTAAATTAGACCACTTGGTCATAGTTAGATTTTGGTCTTAAATGAGCTTATATGATGGCTTGTTGGTTCTAAATAAAATGATGTTGGTCCTAAATGAGATTATATAACGGCCTATTATCTATTGTCAAGTATCTACTGATACTAGTGCAATGTACTTCTATCTGTTTACAGGGTTCTGTAATCATTAGACCTAACCAGCTATTTGTATTATTGTTATGAGACATGTAACTTTACAATGTCCTTCCATCTGTTTACAGAGATTTGTAATCATTAGACCTAACCAGCTATTTGTAATATTGTTATGAAACATGTAACTTTACAATGTCTTTCTGTTTACAGGGATCTCACTGACATAATCATTAGATTTATACAGCTGTTTGTATTATTGTTATTAGACATGTAACTTTACAATGTCCTTCTATATGTTTACAGGGATCTGTAATCATTAGACCTAACCAGCCATTTGTATTATTATGAGACATGTAACTTTACAATGTCCTTCTATATGTTTACAGAGATCTGTAATCATTAGACCTAACCAGCTATTTGTAATATTGTTATGAGACATGTAACTTTACATATTCATCAAAAGGTCCAGCTGATCCTAAATAAAAATGATGATATACTGACATATAATCATATTAATCTTATTGCGACTCTTGCTGAATAATGGTTAATCAAATATTTTTTTATGTTTTGTTGGTCCTTATTGATGGTCCTATCAATATGGATGTGTTGACAAAATATATTTTGTTATGTTTAGTTGGTCCTGAATGAAAATACTGTCAATCTAACATCAAATATGTCTGCCACAGAAGCCATGCTGAGACTTTTATTATTTACACTTCTTTGGAATGGATATTCACATTAGGTTTCATTCAAAATACTTATAATGATGCTTGGTAGATTCTAAATGAATGGATTAGTTTATTACCGTTACATTTCTATCAAAATACTTCTAATGATGCCTGGTAGATTCTAAAAATGCATGGTCCATGGATTATTATATTCACAATAGGTTTTAAGCAAGACACTTATAATGATGCCTGGTAGATTCTGTAGATAGTTATAATAGGTTTTCACCCAAATACTTCTCATGATGCCTGGTAGGTTCTGAATAAATGGATTATTATATTCACAATAGGTTTTAAGCACGAGACTTCTTTTAATGTCTGGTAGATTCCAAATGAAAATTCTGCCAATCAGACATACCTAGTGTATGGTATGACCAACATACAACAAATCTTATTGTTACTTCTCTTTCATGGGTGATCATATCAACATGGGGTATTTACTAAATGACCTTTTATACTGTCTGATTGGTCCCCAAATAAAGCTGTGCTATTGTGATATCCAATATGACCTTTGACCTCAATGGAAGTCATTTTAACTTTCTTGTTATTGCTATGCTTCCTGCATGGAAAGTAATGTCTGCATGGGGTTTTCACCAGAAGACATTGTATGATGGTGGCTATTTGGAAAAATAACAATGTTTTCAACACTTTATTTATTTTGATGCTTAGTTGGAACAAATTAAACATGTTCTCATCGACAATATTAACTGCTCAAACAGTCAGAGATTGTTTCAATGCTAGTGTAACCAGTCATTATTTGTAATTTATGGTCATCTATTATAATTACATATTGACCATTTCATTTGATCTAACCAGAGGTTGACAATTATGATTACATACACTTTATTTCATTTATACCAAAAGGTTGACTAGTATAATTAGATATTGGACAGTTTATTTCATTTATATCGTATGTTTGACTAGTATAATTACTTATTGGACAGTTTATTTCTTTTATGTCATATGGATGACTAGTATAATTGCATATTGGACAGTTGCTTTCATTTATATCATACGGTTGACTAGTACAATTGCATATTGGACAGTTTATTTCATTTATATCATATGGTTGAGTAGTATAATGATATATTGGATGGACTTTATTTTCAAGTAATAGAAAATTATTTTCTAATAATATAAATTATCCTACTTTTTAATATTTAAATAAGAAACTGTTTCATTTATTGATTTTAATAGTAGACATTTTTGACAATCTGCTTCGCCATATTGTAATATAATTATTGCTCCCCTACTGAGTCACTGATGGTACAAAGCTTAGGTCTCACTGGACAGTCTTTTGGCAAATTTTCGTCCGACGATGACCTATTGAACAAAAATTGATAATACCATAACATTAAAGAGTGCTATTTCTAATACAAATAAATACAGAATACATAATGTTTTACTTTTTATTGTGTTCTCTCTATTATTTCCTTTTTCAAATACTCACAATATCACAAGTACATTGACATACACAGTAATAATTTTACTTCATCACCGTACATTTAATAGACAACATAAACAAACAAGATTGCTGGCTTAATACACATATTTTATTTTCATGTATACTTTAAGAAACAACAATTTTAGCATATTTGTTTTATAAAATAAAGTTTGTTTTTATGACATCAAAATATCATTATATTGTGGAGACTGATAGAAACTCTAAAAAAAGAAAACCTTCAAACGAAAATAACTGCAATTCCGAAATTTATATAACCAAAATCTGGGCAAATCCGAAATTTGTATCAATCAAACTCTGGGCAAATCCGAATTTAGTCATTGTAATATCATAACACATTCAAAGATGTTTTATTTTATCTGAATAAGATTAGCTATGACTGATACAAATTTGGATTTTAAATTTTGAAAGTATGGTTTGAAAGTAGGCAGATGGTTCTAGATGTCAGTCTTGCGTATGCGACGATGAGGAGCCTTACTGTTATAACGGTACCAATTGCGCAAGTCCAAGTGGGTGGAGCTTATATTGTAGGGAACATTGCAATCAGAAATAAATAACAACACTAGCTATGATTGGTGGATTATATAAAAGTTGTACTTTCTGTTAGGCTTGAAAAAAGTTTAGCCTCTTGGCAACATGTGAATTTATGCTAATTCCTATATAGATCATATTTTGTATTTATTATGATTTTTTTGAAAATGTGATACATATGACTGAAAATAGGTATGTTGTGACTAGATAACTCATACCCCTGTCTAGTTCCAGCAGATTTATCTCTCTTAAATGCAATGGAGTACCTGGTTTTGTCATCATCAAATTGACAATCTAACATTGTTCTCTATAACAGTGTGTGAGATGCACGCTAAATTAGGATAGAAAATATATTTATCTCTCCAAATATTAGCATTGAGGACTATGGAAAAACATTTGGTACCATGATACCTAAAAGATAATACCAGCTTTACAGTGTATCCATAGTAACGAGTATACATAGCCACCATTTCTACACTGTCATAGTGTCATTTGGTTAAACAATGGATATTGAGATGTTTTGGTCTAATATTGACAGACTTTTACATAGAAAATGTAGAATATAACACACATTAGCTTTGGAATGGGGCTTTTGTAACTATATATATAACATATGTAATCTGATGGCTTTGTGACTGTGTAGTCAGCTCCAATATTAGCATACAGGCAAAAAGAATAAGTTATGTAAAGTTAATATAGTTAATTTTAGCCAAATATTGACTATTTTATGTGCAAAAGATGAAAAATCATGGATAAAAATCAACTTTTTTGTTCTTGTAAAGCATGTTATAGACCAGGATAGAGGTCACTCCTGGTCCATGTGTAGATAGTTCACTTGTATCATAAAGAATATTCTGGTATAAGTATTTTAGGTAGTTTGCTAAAGATGTGGTATTCCTTCCCATTTTGATTTTAATTGTCCTGCTCTAATTGTCTTTTTTTGTAAACTTTTGTGTCTTGAAATTAAAAATGTGATTCTCTAGTTAGTTACATTATCATTGTTGAGGTCTCCACTACATATATAATCCTGGATTTTAGGTTCTCACTTCATTAGTAATACATTTTTGGATAATTTAATTGCACTTAAGTTAATACATGTGTTCTTGAACTCATCTGTATTACATGGATAATATATTGGAGGAAATAAAAAGACCACACCTTATGTATATCATTCAGTTATCTCCCTTACACCAGACATAACATTTCAATAAATAGAAACCAACATGTTGTAGTGATAGTGATGGTTTTATGAAAATAAGAGAAGATTTGTGAAGTATTATATTAGCCCTTGGTCTTGATGCAAATTTAACTAGAAGTACTTTAATAATTTCTCCCAGTAAAGTTTACAAGTTTGAAAACTGATCCAACATGCTTTGTTTGGTTTAGGTATTTTCTGCCTAACTGAAGCCCATTATTATTAATTTCTTATTTAAAAGAAATATGAACTACATGCATCTATATTATCTACATTATTCACCCTTTAATATTAGCTAGGAATGAACACCATGTCACCTGGTATTTGGTGCCTGTAAGGAATGTTATAGCACAGGTGCCATTTTTATTGTCCCTGCACCTATGGTCCAATGCCTCCAAATATTGTCCAAGGTAATATCATCAAGCTCTCGCTTCTCATTTTTCTCATTACCGCTTGTGTCTCCTTTAATTCCAGTATCATTAGCTACATCTCCCATTTAGATACACACTTTCCTCCTGTTTTTAAATCCATTGAACTCACTATACTCATTGTTAAACTTTAGCCTTTTTCTGTATTTTAGTCCCCATTTTGACTCCCAAATCCAACATAACCACTTAGAAAGCTGTTATCTACTTTATTTTGTGTCAGTCTGCCTTATTGCATCAATTGTATTCACTACACAAAGGAGGGAAGCTTTCTATTCGTATGACAAAGAGGCTGGGTAGCTTGACCTTTGTGTGAGGACTGGGGGTTAGTGACCTCTTGCATATGGAATCACACCACAATTAATACTTCCAGTTTAGTACCCACGAATGTAGTTCCAGTCTATTTTTAGAACATTTTTTCCTCTCTCATTTTGGTGGTGATAGAAGAGTTATATTGATGCATATTTGGTAGGGATTTAAAGGTAATTGTTTATTCTTGAGAATATGAGCAGAGAGAGTGGTTGTCAGTGTGTAATTTGGCGACAGTGCACATGGAGTAATAAAGCCTTGGTGATCCGAAAGTGAAATATGTGTTCTGTTTACATGCTGCTCTGTTTACAGTGCAGCAGCTCAAAAAAATGCCGATCAACCCTTGACAAGAATTTCACCGTGAAGTCATCTTTGGAGGTATTTTAGATTAACATATGATTTGTATTGATTGTCACACTGTGGAAAGGTCAGTACTGAGAAATATATGTAGAGAACATATAGTAAAATTAATTGTGGTCTATGTCCATATGCTGACAGTGTAAAGTGTTCAAAGCTAATACTTTATAATTAGATTGGGCCATGTCCACCTGTCCCACTTGTTACTTTCTGTGTTCATGAAACAAATATAAGTCCTTTATTTTAGATCAAAATGTATCTTTAAGAGTAGAACTGGTACATGCTAACTAGTGCGTTGACCTTTGACCTTACTATTAAACAATATAACATAATGTGATTTATCCCATATCACCAAAGTGAAGTTCGATAAGTGCTAATATGAATAAAACACAACTCATAGTTAAAAGAATTCATTTTATTTCAAAAGATGAGTTTGATAGTGAAGCAAAGGTATGAAAACATGAGTTCAAACAGCTCAATAACATTTCTATACACAATCATATAGAACATAGCTTAGTACTTCATAAAATTGCTTTTGACAAAGCGAGACTATGTACATTTGTTACTTATATAGTCCAGAGCTATTTCACAGATTATTGGAAAAATCAAGGTTTGCTATAGGTATAATGGTACCAATTGCGCAGTCCAAGTGGGTGGAGCTTATATTGTAGAGAACATTGCAATCAGAAATAAACAACAACACTAGCTATGATTGGTGGATTATATAAAAGTTGTACTGTCTGTTAGGATTAAAAAAATAGTTTAGCCTCTTGGCAACAGGTGAATTTATGCTAATTCCTATATAAATCATATTTTGTATTTTTTATGATTTTTTGATAATGTGATGCATGCACATGACTGAAAATATGTATGTTGTGACTAGATAACTCATACCCGTCTAGTTCCAGCAGAGTTATCTCTCTTAAATGCAATGGAGTACTTGGTTTTGTCATCGTCAAATTGACAATCTAACATTGTTCTCTATAACAGTGTGTGATATGGACGCTAAATTAGGATAGAAAATATATTTATCTCTCCAAATTTTAGCATTGAGGACTATGGAAAAACAATTGGTACCGTGATACCTACTTATATTCTCTGTATCATTGGAGAACCTTTGATGTTTACACAAACATAAATAACGGAGACATTCGAGGTTCTCCGATTCGGATTAGAAACGGGAATGCTACCATTACAAACGTGCGGAGCACATTCCGGGTGGCACTATTTGATTAAAATACACTGTAAACAAATAAGCAACAAAACATATCGTCATCTAGTAATATATAAGTTTCTAACAGTTATTGGAAACATAGCGAGGAGCTGAAATAATCATCAGAATGGATGGAACGAATGTCGGTCGAACTCAATCAAAGCTGACATGTGCTTTCAACGTGGGACCGTCTCAAGACTGAACACAACACGATAATCGGAAACAAGGTACATGTACGCAACATTTGAAATAATTGCACTAAACAAATGAATAAGATAAAATTGTAAGACTGATAGAACAACCTTAAATGAGATGAAAATACTATAATGTAAGAGAAATTATAGGAATGGATTAAATTACTGGAGCTTGATTTATAACATTTATATGCAGAACTATCATTTTATTTCTGTCTTCATTTAAGAGACTCCATTAAAGTGTTAATGTTTTCAAAAATAATTATATAAAAAAATTAACTGATTTCTTTTGTAGGACTAATGGCTGAAACATTTCAATTGCATAAACACTTCAAAACTAGTATAATATGATTTCATTAAATGCCACATTCACACCTGTTGCACTTGTCTTTGATGTCCACTTTAGCTGCACATATAATCCAGTAAATTGAGCAGCCAGTGTCGTGTAAGGCCTGTGAGATGTAATGGTCAATGAACAATAATATAATTGAATTGAGGTGACTTTTAATAATTGGCATCAATATGAATAAGACAGAGAAGGCTCTATTAGACACATGGTGGAGGTTTGTGATATCTTGTCTGTTATCAGAATGGTAGTCCGAGTTCCTCTGACCCTTGCCACCCCATTTTTGATATTTGGTTTTTTATATTGGGGTGTAAAATTGCGATAAACATGAATTTGACTTGACTAGATTCGCCTGGTCCAAGTTTTTTAAATTGTCAGGACATCTCAGGCAAGAAAAACAGCTAAGATAAATAAGTGTTTTGGGTACACAAAATTCATTTTTACAAAACATTATCAGGAAATAAGACCAAAATTGTGTCTTGAATTGGATATGTTTGTTAAGGATGGTGGAAACCAATTTGTAGCAATTTTTTGCCTGGAATTTTTTTGTCTATAAACAGTCAATGGTGTTAAGGATTTGTGTTTTTGTTGCATTATCTCGAGTCATAAAATTTATTTTTTGTTATATTATGATGAGACAAACAATTACTATTTAATATATTAGGCACTGCAGCATGAATTTGTTTTGCTTGGACTTAATTTAGATGACTTTAGTTTAATGTAAAATCTTTGTCATTAAAGTTCATATTGTCCAGAGCTTATGAATTAAAAATGTTTCTTTATTTTAGGAATGCAGAAGGATGCACTCCCTTTATGCAGGCAGTGTGTGGGCGAGCATTTTTGGCTGCCATGACAATTATAGATACAGTCAAGAAAGTTGCCATAGTGAAGGTACACAGGAAGTGGACAAGGCGATCATGATGAGCATGTTGTATCCTACTGGATCTAGTTTGGATAATTCTCCACTCCATGTCTTGTGCTGTAATGACACTTGTAGTTTTACTTGAACAGGTGCAGAACATATTAACCAGGTATGAATAGAACTATGTTATCACCTAAGTCCCCATCTTCAGGCTATGTGTTCACTTTTTGTCCCTTGTAGAAAACTTTATGCCATTTTATATCATGATATTTTTGGTTTTATTAATGTTCCAGGCATTTGCTTAACCACTTGTGATTTGATTGCCATTCCACTCACACTACACAATGTTGTTACTCATTCACATGGATCCATTACTCCACAAAATCTACTTTTTTTTGTCCATGTACCCATGTAATGACAGCAGCATTCATATCTTTACAGATGCAGAATACATGATACAGGCATATGCAATACTGCTCACTTCCCTCTCCCAACTTAAATACTTCCCACTTACACTTGTACAACCAATGTACCGCCTTTGTCACTGCATGTTTAGAGATGTAGGAATAACCCCATTTCACTCTGCATGTTCTTAGAGGCAACTATTGGGGGCACTATCAGTCACAAACCAGGCAAGATAACCACTGTTCCAACGTAGCTCATATGGTTATCTGGCCTGGTTTGTAACCGAAAGGCTACAAGTTTGAAGCCAATAATTGAATCGGCCTAAGTAGGCTACCATGTTGTGTCCATGGGCAGGCTACTTCACACCACTTTTGATTGGCACTAAATAACCAATTCGTGTTGATGTGCCGGAAAACACGAAAAACACAAATTTGTTTCCCTTGTGATTAGACATGTCATAATTGTATGAACTTTCTACTGGGTAGCCATCGATCCTATAAATTAGTTATAAATTATAAATTAGTTACATTTTACATTTTACATTAGTTACCCGAACAAAAGGAAATTCCATTACAGGTGAACCTCAACTGCTGTGCTTTAGATTCATACATGATGACCCCCAAGAAATGTATAAACTTAAATATTGCTATAAAATAAATCCTGTAATCTGAGCATAAAAATTTGCACTTACATATGGATCTGCACAAATTCATGTCAAAATTTTGGATTAGTAGTTAAAACGAAAGTATAGACAAAAAACAAATTTATTAATTATTTATTATAACACTCACTACAAATATTCTACATGTCTAACTTTTGCGAATCGTCATCGACTCCATAAATGATGAATGCTCTAATACATCAGTCAAATTCTTTTTTCAAAAAATTTGTAAAGTGCTTTTAATTTGTTCTTTTTTAACAACAATTAACAAAATCCCACTCCTAACATTTTTAAGTCGCATAACATCCATGAGTCGCATCAATAAAGCCAGTTTCTCTTGGTATTGGTGACATTGTTTTTCAGCAATTTAGAATAGGCTGCTATGTATGTGTGTATCAAACTAGACTGAATCTGTGACAGGTGGCTTCACATTCAAGAAATCTGTTTTCTTTGAGCTGTTTCATGCATAGTTTTATTAATTGAAAATAAGGAAATTAGGAGGTGTAATGATGAATAAATGTGCAGCAGCTAATAGTCGCACAATACCAGTGCAGTGGTCTGTACTGTGATGAATGTCAGTTTCATTTGAACAGATATATGTAAAACCAGATCCTCTAGGTATAACAGTCTTATTTATTCTCCCCAACTCCTCTCAGTATACTGTCTTCTTTTGCATTGCATTGTAGCTCATTCCAGTTGCATTTTTGCTCATTCTAGTTGCATTGTGGCTCATTCCAGTTGAATTGTGGCTCATTCCAGTTACCTTGTTGCTCATTCTAATTGCATTGTTGCTCCTTCCAATTACATTGTTGCTCATTCCAGTTACATTGTGTCTCATTCCAGTTACATTTTTGTTCATTCCGGTTACATTGTTGCTCATTATTGTTGCATTGTTGCTCATTCAGGTTGCATTGTTGCTCATTCATGTTTACATTGTTGTTTGTTCCGGTTACATTGTTGCTCATTCCAGTTACATTGTGGCTCATTCCAGTTACATTGTTGTTCGTTCCGGTTACATTGTTGCTCATTCCAGTTGCATTGTTGTTCATTCCAATTGCATTGCTGCTCATTCCAGTTGCATTGTTGCTCATTCTAGTTACATTGTTGCTCATTCCAGTTGCATTGTTGCTCATTCTAGTTACATTGTTGCTCATTCCATCTGCTTTGTGGCTCATTCTAGTTGCATTGTAGCTCAAGAGTTTAATATTTTGCTCCATAATGTTTAGCATTGTAATGTTACCAGTAATTGGATGGCTTTAGAACATACTAATTAGAAGTGTAGTGCCTTGTGATCCAGTTTGTACATTTAGAAGTATAGTGCCTTGTGATCCAGTTTGTACATGCACTTGACCTTACCCAATGGATATCACTTTCAACATATTCCAGTATAATTCCCAGTCATTTACCTGTAGTTATACCAAACAGATTGGAAAACAAGATGCCCCCCCCCCCCCCCCCCCCCCCCCGGCTTCCTTGATCCATTTTGAATCAGTTGTCTCAGTCCATTATCTATCAACCTGTCTAATTCCATCACATGGGGAGTCCACTGTCTATACTTAGTTTAACTTAACAGTTTGGTTCATGGTGTAATTTTTTGATACTTATCGTGACCTTCACTATAAATAATTTCAAGAAATGGAGAATCAGCTTGTCCAATTTGATACTGTTGTAACTTGTGCATTTGAATCAGAAGAAGTTGCATTTAAAATGTACATTGTCTTATTTCAGATCATTTGTGTTGATGGTTATGCCAATCTTTCTGTCTTTCCAACTCTTGAAAAACTGCATTCTTCTGCCTTTCCATCCCTTGAAAAACAGCATTCTTCTGCCTTTCCAACCCTTGAAAAACAGCATTCTCCTGCCTTTCCAACCCTTGAAAAACAGCATTCTTCTGTCTTTCCAACCCTTGAAAAACAGCATTCTTCTGCCTTTCCATCACTTTAAAAATGGCATTTTTCTCCCTTTCCAACCCTTGAAAAACAGCATTCTTCTGCCTTTCCAACCCTTGAAAAACAGCATTCTTCTGCCTTTCCATCACTTTAAAAACGGCATTTTTCTCCCTTTCCAACCCTTGAAAAACAGCATTCTTCTGCCTTTCCATCCTTTCAAAAAAAATTATTATGAAGTGTACTAAGCTCATTCTGACATATCATTTTTCTATTTTCAGGACATTTTTGAATGCCGTACATGTGGTCTCACAGGATCTCTGTGCTGCTGTACAGAATGTGCTAGAGTACGTCACAAGGGCCACGGCTGCAAGTGAGTACTACCAGCTATCATTTTAAATATTATCAAGCTGGAGTTTACATTTCACTCCAGTTGGTTCTAGCATACATGGCTTATAGTTCAGCTGTAGTTTACATATCATACAAGGTTGATAAGTTCAGATGTATTTTACATAGCATACATGGCTGATAGTTCAGCTGTATTTTACATAGCATACAAGGTTGATAGTTAAGCTGGATTTTGCATAGCACACAAGGTTGATATTTCAGCTGTATTTTACATAGCATGCAAGGTTGATAGTTAAGCTGTATATTACATAGCACACAAGGTTGATATTTCAGCTGTATTTTGCATAGCATACAAGGTTGATAGTTAAGCTGTATTTTGCATAGCATGCAAGGTTGATAGTTAAGCTGTATTTTACATAGCATACAAGGTTGATAGTTCAGCTGTATTTTGCATAGCATGCAAGGTTGATAGTTAAGCTGTATTTTACATAGCACACAAGGTTGATATTTCAGCTGTATTTTACATAGCATACAAGGTTGATAGTTAAGCTGTATTTTACATAGTACACAAGGTTGATAGTTCAGCTGTATTTTACATAGCATACAATGTTGATAGTTCAGCTTACTCTTTTTTAGAATATTTTTCTGTTTGTGTTTTCCTTAACCTTTTTATCACTACAGACCGGTTTTCCGGTCATGGGGAAATAAGTCTGTAACCCTGCAGACCGCTTTATCGGTCTGGGGCAGTGTGCTTATTTAACGACATAGTACCAGACTACATACATTTTGGGATATCTCTAAGAAGTACCTTATTGTAATGTAGATATTATACTTGGATTATCTCGTGAGTTAAGCTTGAAATCAACTAGAAATCTCTAAGTGTGCTTTCCGGATAGCAAATTTCTATTCAAATTGTCAGACTTCGACGCAAGATGAGAATGAAGTGTCATATTATGAATTATCAAAATATTTAGCTGTTTTGACCTAACACAGTTGATTTAAACTGAGAGAAAACATATGCAGATGCATTTGAATATGCATTTGGGAGACAGTGATGACGATATAGAGGACTTTGAAGGTTTTGAACCAGACGAAGTGTGAACTCCATGTCTTTTTGTTCTCAACGAACCAAAGTGATTTATTTCAGATTTCTGACAGAGTTGGACCCACCGAAGTGTTAGATGGCTCCAGAAAAGCTTTGGAATACTTTGAAATCGTTGATTTAGACGAAATGTTTGAAATTATAAGTCATGTAGTGTGGTAAATAAATAATTACTTGTGCATTTTACCTGTTGTGTTACCTGTTTGGACCTGTATATTAAAGGTTTTAATATATATGAACGTTGTGTTGAATTATTCATACAAGTATACTTTTAACCTTTATTTTGATACCAAATACAGCAAGATATCTTTAAAATCGACAAAGTTAAGTTCTTTCAAAGTCCACAGGTCATTCTGTTTTACAAGTCCAAAGTTACTTAGTGTTTGGGGTTCAAAGCCTGAAAGTTACTTAGTGATGAAAGGGTTAATTCTTGCATATATTTTAGTGTTTGTGAATTTTAGTTCGGATTATGAATACTTTTATTAATTAGACACTTATTTTGGCTGTGATTTCAGGCTGTTTTGTCGCAAGAGAAGTTGCCATCTTTGCTTGATGGAGTGATGGTTGGTGGCAAAAGCTTGCAATACAGTAAGAACTTTCAGAGAGCTCTTCTGTTTTGCCCACAAAAGTCTTAGAAAGAGGAAGAAGGGTGGATTTAAAAGCAGTTCTGCCCTATGGAGTGTTGAAATCTCGCTGACGACTATTGGTCCATATGGTTTGTGCTAAAGTAATTATCTTGGATGCTATAGCTTAAAGACTCCAAAAACGCTGGTATTTGGTTGTGATAAATGGATCATGAAATCTTTAAATTAGGTCACTGGGATCTGTATTTCACAGTCCATTGATAAAGGTAATTTGTTTTATAGACACATTTGCTCATGGCCATATAATTTGGTATTTAGATTTGTCATATGAAATTTTTGTGACTTGTATTTAATGTTGCATAGCAGGGCTCGAAATTAGCGGTAGACCGCTAGCCCAAGGCTAGTAGATTTCCCGTCGAGCTAGTAACTTTCATAATGCTAATAGTCCGACGGGCTAGTAAGTTTCTGGTTATCAACTGTCAATGTTTGTTTACTCATTACCCTAATAAAGACGTGACTTTGGCCGATGTTCTTTAGAATCAACGCAGTGACCATTGTAAACACAGTCATAAAATATTAGCATGTGAAGATGAAGTCAATTTCTGCCTCGGAAATGTGTTTCTATTACAAGAAGCCATCTATCTGATTTTGTGCGTTTCACTTAACAGTGCCAATTTAGGTCCCGTCATAAACAACGGAAGTTTGGAAATTGATCCGTATTAATCTGATAGCAAATTAAATGGTATCACGCTTTATTCACGCGACCACAGTAGCAAATTACGAAACGTTACACCACACAAAAAAACATAGCATCAACCATTCAAAGAAATTAGTTTACATGTTTGTTTCTTGAAGGTATTTTTTTTTTTGCTTGCTCTGAATCACAAACGGGTAACTCATATTTTACGTTTGCATCGAAATAATTAGAAGAATTATATCAATTTATTATGATAACATTACTAACACATCATTTTCCAAGCAACTACTTTTTCTATGATAATAAGAATAACTTTTATATCCCCCCTCCCCCAAAAAATGATTGAACAAATAATTGAATACACGTGGAGATATCCAAGCATTTGATGGGAATTAAAATCTCACATGGGCATCTAAGATTGAAAATATTCACGCTTATTATTAATTTCAACAATACACTGACGCTCGATTAATTAGGAACAATTACCAAACATGTTATTAATGATGATACCGTAATTGGAGCTGTTAAATACCACAGGTGTTCGATGCGCACTTCATGTGAAGGGAGAAAAAAATCTAAACAAACAAATCAGAGTGACAAAAATACCTTAGAAAAATATCTAAGGAATATTTTTGGTATTTTTGTCGCTATGTATTTTGATTATTGTTTTCTTTTTCATTCACATCAACCTCGCGTCGAGCACCTGAGTTAAATACAACGTGCCGAGTCAGATGGCTTCGTTTGATGGGAGCACACATTTTCCAAGTTGAAACTAACATCATCTTTTGATGTTAATATTTTATAACAGTGTTTACTTTAGCCACTGTGCAGAACATCTGCTGAAGTCAAGTCTTTATTAAGGAGAAGCCATTTGATGGAAGGGGGCAGGGCGGCAAAGGCACCTGCTTTTAAATGGGTTTCTTGCTCTGACTTTTTTTATTATTATAAAGGACACTGTGTCATTCCTTTTCTTACTTCAAATAATTTGCATCAGTTATACTGTAACATCTCATATTTTAAAACGAGGCACAATTCCCGCCTTATAAGACAGGCAAAATGTGGTGTTTTATAGAAGGTGTTCAGCCTCTTGGAAAAAAAGCAAAAGTTGAATGAATTTATAGATGATTTAAAGTGGAATTTATACCTCTGTACTTCAACATTTTATATGATAATGCTATTTATGAAATAAAATTGTTGTTAATCTCACTCAATACGAGTGTGACATTGTTTTGGGGACAGGGCTAGTAAATGTTTGGCAGGGCTAGCAAATTTCTCAGTACACTAGTCCATCTGGCTATCAGGAAATTTGTGTTAAATTCAAGGCCTGCATAGTTTTGAGTTGCCTGTTTGTTTAGTTCAGTTTTTCTTTCTCTGATATACTCATGCATGAAACACATCATGTGGTGTTTAGCTGTTTCATGAGGAGCCAATCACTGTGATCTATATTTCATGGTTCAGGGATTTGAGCTTCACATTGCATTGAGTCAGTTTCTCTAGGCTTGCGTTTACATTGAAGTACTTAATACTGGCCGCCATGTATAGCCTATATTGTGCTGAAAAATGGCGTTAAACCATAAAAGACAAACAAACAAACATTGAAGTACTTTCTTCAAACACTTTTGCACATGGTTTCAGACATGTAGACAATTGGAAGTTCTATAGTTTTGTTATCTCTATTCCTTAAACTAGCCGGAGGATTGCCATGAAACTTTACACATGCATTCATATGGTCTGGAAATGGTTCTCTTTACCATACATTCATCTGGTCTAGCTGGAAATGGTGCTCTTTACCATACATTCATCTGGTCTAGCTGAAAATGGTGCTCTTTGCCATACATTCATCTGGTCTAGCTGGAAATGGTGCTCTTTGCCATACATTCATCTGCTCTAGCTGGAAATGGTTCTCTTTATCATACATTCATCTGGTCTAGCTGAAAATGGTGCTCTTTACCATACATTCATCTGCTCTAGCTGAAAATGGTGCTCTTTACCATACATTTATCTGCTCTAGCTGGAAATGGTGCTCTTTACTATACATTCATCTGCTCTAGCTGGAAATGGTGCTCTTTGCCATACATTCATCTGGTCTAGCTGGAAATGGTGCTCTTTGCCATACATTCATCTGCTCTAGCTGGAAATGGTGCTCTTTACCTTACATTGATCTGGTCTAGCTGAAAATGGTGCTCTTTGCGATACATTCATCTGCTCTAGCTGGAAATGGTGCTCTTTGCCATACATTCATCTGGTCTAGCTGGAAATGGTGCTCTTTACCTTACATTGATCTGGTCTAGCTGAAAATGGTGCTCTTTATCATACAGTCATCAGGTCTAGCTGGAAATGGTGCTCTTTACCATACATTCATCTGCTCTAGCTGGAAATGGTGCTCTTCACCATACATTCATCTGGTCTAGCTGGAAATGGTGCTCTTTAGCATACATTCATCTGGTCTAGCTGGAAATGGTGCTCTTTACCTTACATTGATCTGGTCTAGCTGAAAATGGTGCTCTTTATCATACATTCATCTGGTCTAGCTGGAAATGGTGCTCTTTACCATACATTCATCTGCTCTAGCTGGAAATGGTGCTCTTCACCATACATTCATCTGGTCTAGCTGGAAATGGTGCTCTTTACCTTACATTGATCTGGTCTAGCTGAAAATGGTGCTCTTTATCATACATTCATCTGGTCTAGCTGGAAATGGTGCTCTTTACCATACATTCATCTGCTCTAGCTGGAAATGGTGCTCTTTACCATACATTCATCTGCTCTAGCTGGAAATGGTGCTCTTCACCATACATTCATCTGCTCTAGCTGGAAATGGTGCTCTTTACCATACATTCATCTGGTCTAGCTGGAAATGGTGCTCTTTACTATACATTCATCTGCTCTAGCTGGAAATGGTGCTCTTTACCATACATTCATCTGCTCTAGCTGGAAATGGTGCTCTTCACCATACATTCATCTGGTCTAGCTGGAAATGGTGCTCTTTACCTTACATTGATCTGGTCTAGCTGAAAATGGTGCTCTTTATCATACATTCATCTGCTCTAGCTGGAAATGGTGCTTTTTACCATACATTGATCTGGTGTAGCTGAAAATGGTGCTCTTTATCATACATTCATCTGGTCTAGCTGGAAATGGTGCTCTTTACCATACATTCATCTGCTCTAGCTGGAAATGGTGCTCTTCACCATACATTCATCTGGTCTAGCTGGAAATGGTGCTCTTTAGCATACATTCATCTGGTCTAGCTGGAAATGGTGCTCTTTACCTTACATTGATCTGGTCTAGCTGAAAATGGTGCTCTTTATCATACATTCATCTGGTCTAGCTGGAAATGGTGCTCTTTACCATACATTCATCTGTTCTAGCTGGAAATGGTGCTCTTCACCATACATTCATCTGGTCTAGCTGGAAATGGTGCTCTTTACCTTACATTGATCTGGTCTAGCTGAAAATGGTGCTCTTTATCATACATTCATCTGGTCTAGCTGGAAATGGTGCTCTTTACCATACATTCATCTGCTCTAGCTGGAAATGGTGCTCTTTACCATACATTCATCTGCTCTAGCTGGAAATGGTGCTCTTCACCATGCATTCATCTGCTCTAGCTGGAAATGGTGCTCTTTATCATACATTCATCTGGTCTAGCTGGAAATGGTGCTCTTTACCATACATTCATCTGGTCTAGCTGGAAATGGTGCTCTTTACCATACATTCATCTGCTCTAGCTGGAAATGGTGCTCTTCACCATACATTCATCTGGTCTAGCTGGAAATGGTGCTCTTTACCTTACATTGATCTGGTCTAGCTGAAAATGGTGCTCTTTATCATACATTCATCTGCTCTAGCCGGAAATGGTGCTTTTTACCATACATTGATCTGGTGTAGCTGAAAATGGTGCTCTTTATCATACATTCATCCCGTCTAGCTGGAAATGGTGCTCTTTACCATACATTCATCTGCTCTAGCTGGAAATGGTGCTCTTCACCATACATTCATCCCGTCTAGCTGGAAATGGTGCTCTTTACCTTACATTGATCTGGTCTAGCTGGAAATGGTGCTCTTTACCTTACATTGATCTGGTCTAGCTGAAAATGGTGCTCTTTATCATACATTCATCTGGTCTAGCTGGAAATGGTGCTCTTTACCATACATTCATCTGCTCTAGCTGGAAATGGTGCTCTTCACCATACATTCATCTGGTCTAGCTGGAAATGGTGCTCTTTAGCATACATTCATCTGGTCTAGCTGGAAATGGTGCTCTTTACCATACATTCATCTGCTCTAGCTGGAAATGGTGCTCTTTACCATACATTCATCTGGTCTAGCTGAAAATGGTGCTCTTTACCATACATTCATCTGCTTTAGCTGTAAATGGTGCTCTTTACCATACATTCATCTGGTCTAGCTGAAAATGGTGCTCTTTACCATACATTTATCTGCTCTAGCTGGAAATGGTGCTCTTTACTATACATTCATCTGCTCTAGCTGAAAATGGTGCTCTTTACCATACATTCATCTGGTCTAGCTGAAAATGGTGCTCTTTACCATACATTTATCTGCTCTAGCTGGAAATGGTGCTCTTTACTATACATTCATCTGCTCTAGCTGGAAATGGTGCTCTTTGCCATACATTCATCTGGTCTAGCTGGAAATGGTGCTCTTTGCCATACATTCATCTGCTCTTGCTGGAAATGGTGCTCTTTACCTTACATTGATCTGGTCTAGCTGAAAATGGTGCTCTTTATCATACATTCATCTGGTCTAGCTGGAAATGGTGCTCTTTGCGATACATTCATCTGCTCTAGCTGGAAATGGTGCTCTTTGCCATACATTCATCTGGTCTAGCTGGAAATGGTGCTCTTTACCTTACATTGATCTGGTCTAGCTGAAAATGGTGCTCTTTATCATACATTCATCTGCTCTAGCTGGAAATGGTGCTCTTTACCATACATTCATCTGCTCTAGCTGGAAATGGTGCTCTTCACCATACATTCATCTGGTCTAGCTGGAAATGGTGCTCTTTACCTTACATTGATCTGGTTTAGCTGAAAATGGTGCTCTTTATCATAAATTCATCTGGTCTAGCTGGAAATGGTGCTCTTTACCTTACATTGATCTGGTCTAGCTGAAAATGGTGCTCTTTACCATACATTCATCTGGTCTAGCTGGAAATGGTGCTCTTTAGCATACATTCATCTGGTCTAGCTGGAAATGGTGCTCTTTACCTTACATTGATCTGGTCTAACTGAAAATGGTGCTCTTTATCATACATTCATCTGCTCTAGCTGGAAATGGTGCTTTTTACCATACATTGATCTGGTGTAGCTGAAAATGGTGCTCTTTATCATACATTCATCTGGTCTAGCTGGAAATGGTGCTCTTTACCATACATTCATCTGCTCTAGCTGGAAATGGTGCTCTTTACCATACATTCATCTGGTCTAGCTGGAAATGGTGCTCTTTAGCATACATTCATCTGGTCTAGCTGGAAATGGTATTCTTTACCTTACATTGATCTGGTCTAGCTGAAAATGGTGCTCTTTATCATACATTCATCTGGTCTAGCTGGAAATGGTGCTCTTTACCATACATTCATCTGCTCTAGCTGGAAATGGTGCTCTTCACCATACATTCATCTGGTCTAGCTGGAAATGGTGCTCTTTACCTTACATTGATCTGGTCTAGCTGAAAATGGTGCTCTTTATCATACATTCATCTGGTCTAGCTGGAAATGGTGCTCTTTACCATACATTCATCTGCTCTAGCTGGAAATGGTGCTCTTTACCATACATTCATCTGCTCTAGCTGGAAATGGTGCTCTTCACCATACATTCATCTGCTCTAGCTGGAAATGGTGCTCTTTATCATACATTCATCTGGTCTAGCTGGAAATGGTGCTCTTTACCATACATTCATCTGGTCTAGCTGGAAATGGTGCTCTTTACCATACATTCATCTGCTCTAGCTGGAAATGGTGCTCTTCACCATACATTCATCTGGTCAAGCTGGAAATGGTGCTCTTTACCTTACATTGATCTGGTCTAGCTGAAAATGGTGCTCTTTATCATACATTCATCTGCTCTAGCCGGAAATGGTGCTTTATACCATACATTGATCTGGTGTAGCTGAAAATGGTGCTCTTTATCATACATTCATCTGGTCTAGCTGGAAATGGTGCTCTTTACCATACATTCATCTGCTCTAGCTGGAAATGGTGCTCTTCACCTTACATTGATCTGGTCTAGCTGAAAATGGTGCTCTTTATCATACATTCATCTGGTCTAGCTGGAAATGGTGCTCTTTACCATACATTCATCTGCTCTAGCTGGAAATGGTGCTCTTCACCATACATTCATCTGGTCTAGCTGGAAATGGTGCTCTTTAGCATACATTCATCTGGTCTAGCTGGAAATGGTGCTCTTTACCATACATTCATCTGCTCTAGCTGGAAATGGTGCTCTTTACCATACATTCATCTGGTCTAGCTGAAAATGGTGCTCTTTACCATACATTCATCTGCTTTAGCTGTAAATGGTGCTCTTTACCATACATTCATCTGGTCTAGCTGAAAATGGTGCTCTTTACCATACATTTATCTGCTCTAGCTGGAAATGGTGCTCTTTACCATACATTCATCTGCTCTAGCTGAAAATGGTGCTCTTTACCATACATTCATCTGGTCTAGCTGAAAATGGTGCTCTTTACCATACATTTATCTGCTCTAGCTGGAAATGGTGCTCTTTACTATACATTCATCTGCTCTAGCTGGAAATGGTGCTCTTTGCCATACATTCATCTGGTCTAGCTGGAAATGGTGCTCTTTGCCATACATTCATCTGCTCTTGCTGGAAATGGTGCTCTTTACCTTACATTGATCTGGTCTAGCTGAAAATGGTGCTCTTTATCATACATTCATCTGCTCTAGCTGGAAATGGTGCTCTTTGCGATACATTCATCTGCTCTAGCTGGAAATGGTGCTCTTTGCCATACATTCATCTGGTCTAGCTGGAAATGGTGCTCTTTACCTTACATTGATCTGGTCTAGCTGAAAATGGTGCTCTTTATCATACATTCATCTGCTCTAGCTGGAAATGGTGCTCTTTACCATACATTCATCTGCTCTAGCTGGAAATGGTGCTCTTCACCATACATTCATCTGCTCTAGCTGGAAATGGTGCTCTTTACCATACATTCATCTGCTCTAGCTGGAAATGGTGCTCTTCACCATACATTCATCTGCTCTAGCTGGAAATGGTGCTCTTTACCTTACATTGATCTGGTCTAGCTGAAAATGGTGCTCTTTATCATACATTCATCTGGTCTAGTTGGAAATGGTGCTCTTCACCATACATTGATCTGGTCTAGCTGAAAATGGTGCTCTTTACCATACATTCATCTGGTCTAGCTGGAAATGGTGCTCTTTAGCATACATTCATCTGGTCTAGCTGGAAATGGTGCTCTTTACCTTACATTGATCTGGTCTAGCTGAAAATGGTGCTCTTTATCATACATTCATCTGGTCTAGCTGGAAATGGTGCTCTTTACCATACATTCATCTGCTCTAGCTGGAAATGGTGCTCTTCACCATACATTCATCTGGTCTAGCTGGAAATGGTGCTCTTTAGCATACATTGATCTGGTCTAGCTGGAAATGGTGCTCTTTACCATACATTCATCTGCTCTAGCTGGAAATGGTGCTCTTCACCATACATTCTTCTGGTCTAGCTGAAAATGGTGCTCTTTGCCATACATTCATCAGGTCTAGCTGAAAATGGTGCTCTTTGCCATACATTCATCAGGTCTAGCTGAAAATGGTGCTCTTTAGCATTCATTCATCTGCTCTAGCTGAAAATGGTGCTCTTTATCATACATTCATCTGGTCTAGCTGGAAATGGTTCTCTTTACCATACATTCATCTGCTCTAGCTGGAAATGGTGCTCTTCACCATACATTTATCTGGTCTAGCTGAAAATGGTGCTCTTTACCATACATTTATCTGCTCTAGCTGGAAATGGTTCTCTTTACCATACATTCATCTGGTCTAGCTGGAAATGGTGCTCTTTACCATACATTCATCTGGTCTTGCTGGAAATGGTGCTCTTTACCATCTAATAAGGACACCACAATGGCCATCTTGAAAATCTTATTGCTACTCCTAGATTGTCTTGTTAATGTGTAAATATAACTAAAATACTTCATGTGATGTCTAGTTTGGTACTAACTGAATATGGTGCCTATCCATTATGACCATGGTGTCAGCAAAAAATATCATCAAATCAGTTTTTCAGAAAAAATATGATGGCTATTATGTCTTAAGTGATAAAGGGGATACTAATACTATCCTGCTAACCCTTATTATTTTGCCTCAAGTCTTCTTCAAATTACCCTCTACTTGGTTCTAATGAAAATGGCATGCCATTAATATGGCTACCAATGTGGCTATGATTAAAATATTAAAATTGAAAATGGAATGCCATTAATGTGGCTATCATTAAAATATTGTTATCTCTACTATCAAATTGATGGCTATATAGACACAGGCTTTTTTCCAATAGACTTTTTATGATACCTAGTCCTAAATGAAAATGGTGCCAGTCATGTCCAATATGTCTTTCATGAGGGTTGCCATGAAAATCTTGTTACTACTACCCCAGAATGACAACTTCAAATGCCAATTTGACATCTATCTACCACAGCAGGTGGTCTAAAAATCTTTTTCTACTACTCCAGAATGACAACTTCAAATGCCAATTTGACATCTATCTACCACAGCAGGTGGTCTGAAAATCTTGTTGCTGAAGAATATCAGAAATGATTTTAGCAACAAAACGATGAAATGGTCTTATCTTATTCATTGAAATTCTTTTCACAAAATAGATTATCAGTCCCTTTGAATTCTTATTTTCTTGTTTGTTTTCTTTTGGTCTCTTTTTTATGGAGCAGAACTCTGAAATTATTACAGATATGAATGTGAAATCTTGAGCACATATTATACTTGTGGTATAGATTTACATACATGTATTACTATTTGGAAATCTTTGTGGGTTTTTTCTCTATTGTTCTATCCATTTATCCATTGTTCACACAAAATACATAAAAGTATTAAGTATATCCTTACGGCACTTGCTATACTTATCCCATTACTAATCAATATGTGCCTTTGCTGCTGAGAATTATCAGCTTGAATATAAATTTTTGTATGGTGGTTGATACACAGTTTAGCCTGTACTAATAATGATCACTATCAAAATGGTCATTCTAATTTCCCTTTGCCTTATTTCCTGTTAAGAAAGGTAATCTTTTATAACGATCACCTGCTTTCCACAGGTAGAAGCCAGGTGTTTTTTAATCAAATAATGCTCTCTCTCTCTCTCTTTGCTTGATGTGGTCACTGCAGATTTCGATTTAGATAACTGATTGAAGTGGTCACTGCAGATTTTCTTGTTGATAACTACTTGAAGTGGTTATTGCACATTTCCTTTTTGATGACTGCTTGATGTGGTCACTGCAGATTTCCTTTTTGATACTGCACACTCACAGCTGTTTGATACATTTATTAAGCTGAATCCTGGTCTTATAATGGGAGAAATAGTTTAAAGGAAAATTATGTTTCCTGAAAGACAAATATATGGAATTAAATAATTTGTCATAGTACAGTCATTGAAGGAAAAATGCATCACCTAGATGCCTGGGATAAGTTGGTAGAAGTATACATCACCATTAGGTTGCAAACTTCTTTGTGGTAAAATATTTAATTGAGCTTCTTTTAGGATATTTGCACAGCCAGTATCTATATACATGGAGAGCAATCAAATATGTGTTTGTAAAAGACAAATGGACCCTTTCCCCCCCCAAAAAAAGTTGATTTTGTTGCTGGGCATGTAAATTTGTTTTGTCTAGTGGGCAAGTAAATTTGTTTTGTAAAGTGGGCATGTAAATTTGTTTTGTCTAGTGGGCAAGTAAAGATGTTTTATCAAGTGGGTAAGTGGAATTTCGTTTTTCATCCCTGCACACACCTTGCCATAAAAATCTGAGATAATTTTGTCTTGAAACATTTTAAGCAGCATGTGACAATGCAGCCAGCTGGCTTGTCTGATCCCAGCTAATTTAATGGTGGACTGAGGCAGTAAATAAGTAGTTCTTCTAGTCTGTCTTAGCAGTTGGATTTTTTGGTGTATCATGTAAATTTAATTTACAAATTGTGTATTTATGATATTGAAAGCAATTCTAGAAACCATGTGACAAGTTAATAATGGGAATTGTTTTTGATGACCACTTACAAATCTGGGTCAGATGAGAAGATACATAACTTGCATGTTGTCTTTGTTAAGTAGATGCATACATCTCTAGTTAAAACCACTTTTGCATCTATGTGATGCCCGATGACACACACTTTTTCTTATTCCTATGAGGATCATCTAGAATTATTTTGATACCTCAAATCCACCAGAGGCTAAAAATTAAATGGCTTAAGAAAATAACTATTCATACAGAATGTGATACTATCAAATGAAAGCAACATTTTAAAAGTAGTTAGATTACAGAATTCACTCGATACATAGAAACAAGACGCATGCCTAGACTATGGCAATGTTGTTTACTGTACAGCTGAAGTCTGCTGATGCAGATGCATTTGATCAAGTTCCAGCAATCCATTGCTAGAAATCCTCTTTACAAATACCTAATTTCATGAACAGAAGTGGTACATTTTGTATACTAGTCTAATCTTTGGCGGCTTGGCCTAGTTTTGAACTGTCATTGTTTAAGTCTATGGATGCGGATCTACATTCTTTGATTCAGACTGGTCATCGGTGGCAGCACCAGATTCCGATTCCCAGCCTGTGGATGGTGTTTGTTTGGATCTGGATCAACTGTGCAGAAAGCATCGTAATCCAGATCAGCCATTTAGCGGTATTTAACAAATATAATATCTCTGACTATATGACTAAAATGTTCTTTTGAGGTTTTCTTCATTACCTGAACCTACATGCTAGAGTCTGATATGGCTAGCTGCATTTACCATCGAGTCATTGACTGCATTTTTTAAAGACTAGTTGGTTATAGACTGTATCATAGCACTTCCATGTTACTGGTCCAGAGGATTTGCAGGACATCTTTTGAGTTTTTTCTTTATTTCACACACTGATTATATGTAGTATAAATATTAGATATGTATTATTAAGCCTTTTGTTCTTTTAATATTGATGTGACAAAAAATGTTCAATCATTCACTTTCACTTCTTTCAAGACTTGATACAAAGGTTACGAACAAGAGAACGAGAAAAGGAGAGGCAGCGAGCATCCACCCAACGTCAACGCAGTAGGGATCGTGATTCTAGACGAGGTCTTTCTTATGATGCTCCCCCATTTTATATGCCGTCAGATTCTAACAGCACTGGTAATTCTGTGAGTAGTGAACCTCAACCACCCAAGAGCAGCGACACATTGTCTCAGTATCGGCGCCAACTTGGTGAGAGGTTATATCCCAGAGTCCAGGCTTTGCAACCAGTAAGTATGATCTTATCAAAATATTATCATATTTCGGTAATATTTCAGTACCTTTTTTAATTTTCACCTTGCCAGTGAAATTTAACAAAGATGCTATTTTCAAATGGGTGGTAATATCATTATATTGGTGAGTGATGTTACTGATTTTTTTTTGTGCCTATCTTTGTGTATGTTGAATTGTCATGTACAGTCTTGAAATTATTTGTACACATTTGAGGACTACTTGTTACTAAAGATATGTACTCTGTACAAGTCAGGTGTAACTACATACAGCATAGATCTTAATTATCTGTCACATAATGCATGGTCTATGTTTTGGTGACTACTCTTAAGAAACTGCAAAGACCCGAATCTGCTGATGCATTCTATCGGGATTTGAATCTGCTTTATAGAAAATTCACACATGTTAGCTCAGTCTGCATGGATTTGAATATGTCTTAGTCAATGTGGGTATGTGAGAAGGCTTGCCAGTAGTTTTTTGTGTACTGTACTGTTTTGTTTTTACCAGCATTTACATGGATTTATCCTCAATTGTAAAAATTGGCTGTCTAGCATATCTTATCATGTGTTGAAAAATGGTATTAAACCCACAAATGCAAACAAACCAATTACAGCTAGTTAACAATTAAAGGTCTAATGAGGTTAAGATATATGATAATACATTGTTAGAGGATTTAGATAATGCTATCTTACTATTGGAACATTTAATTCACAAATATTTCACCACTGCTTTAAAATATTCCTAATTTGTTAATATTGAAATTTATATTAATTGCGACTTCCTATTAGGATTTCTTGTACATATGTTTTTGAAAAAAGTTAAGTACTAAGTAAAAAGTAACAAAGTCTATTTCCATTTAATACTTTTATTTTTAATATGAAGTAAAAAAAAAATGTTCTGATTGAAGACTTGATCATGTTGTTGTGATTTGGCACATTTCTTCCTTTTTAGCCCATGGCTCCAAAGATAACAGGGATGTTGTTAGAGCTGTCACCAGCCCAACTCTTATTCATGTTGACTTCTGAGGAAAGGTTAAGGCAACATGTGGATGAGGCGGTAGACATTATCATGTCGCACAGCAGGTAAGGCATTGATCATTTAATATGATGGAAGTGTTTTTGGGATAATCGTTTGCAGAAAATATTTCTGGTTTTGTTATGCTATTCCGTGAATGTATTATGTACATGCAATGCATGTTTTTCATACAATTTTATGTCCGTCCATCCTTGGTCACATCTGAGGCTAAGTTTTGTGTTTAGAACATATACACTCAAGGTATGAAACGAAATGAATACTTGAGATAAAGGATTTGGCTTCACAGATATGGACCATTGTGGGTTTCAGAGAATTCCTGAACTGGCACTGAAAAAGATCTTCAAGGATGATCAGAATTTCACTATTACTTCCAATGAAGTCACAACATCAATATTATACTAACTGAACAATGCAAAACAAAATTAACAACAAAAAAATTGAGTTCTAGCATAGACTATTGTCTCACTAAATAAATGTGGCTAGTTTTTGAATAAAGGAATTGAGTTTTGTGGTGTTTCAATGTTTAGTCTAGTTCCCTGATGCTTTGTCTCCCGACTTGGCAGTATACTATCATATATCAGTCTGGGAACCAGACTAATCAACAAACAGAAAGCAGTGACGTAATACACATGTTTTTGTGTACATGTAATGACTGTTGAAACCAGCTGGAATGAGGTTGACACATGTTGGACATTTTGAAAATGTTTTTTATACAGAATGACAAACACATTCATTAAAAAAGCATGTTATTAACATTTATTATTGAGATGATTGTAAACTAGGAATCTCATTAAACTGCCCAGTTTTCTAACTCCATCTCCTCCACCCCAACCCGGTTTTGACCATGTAGACTCTAATCAGACATTTTTCAATGTTTGGAGGTAACTCAGGCCTTTGCATAGAGTGCGTTCTATGTTTATGAACCCTGTTGTCTGCGACTTATTTAATGGGGGAGAGGTGCATTGACATTGTTGATATCGGATTCAGCATCGGCAATGTTAATATCTTTTGTTGAAGTTTTTGAAAGTCAAATTTCTGTTTGTGTGCAAGATTTCTTTATGCATGGTTTACTTTAATGTACATTTTATTTTAAATTCATATCATCAAGGGAGCTAAGTGCAGAGGCCCTGCTTGACCTGGATATATTTAGCCTGTCAGCCACAGCTAACACTGATAAGAAAAAGAAGTCATCCGAGTCTGATCGCCGCAGTGATGGCGAAGATGATGATGAATTAGAGGATAATGCCCCACTTTTCTGGCAACCAGGAAAGAGAGGTTTCTACTCCCCTAGGCCTGGCAAGAACACACCCGAGAGACTGAATGCATTTAGAAATGTTGGAAGGTATGAAAAATATTGTTTTATCAATAATTTATTTATTGCAGCCTTTATTAATGTGACAGTTAACATTTGAATATCATTGTCTACTTTCTTATGTACACTTTATTATTAATGGGACAGTGGTCATTGCAGTCTTTATTAATGGGACAGTGGTCCTTGCAGTCTTTATTAATGTAACAGTGGTCATTGCAGTCTTTATTAATGGGACATTCGACATTTGTATATCATTTTCTGTCTTATGTACACGTTATTGTAGTCTTAATTAATGGGACAGTGGTCATTGCAGTCTTTATTAATGGGACTGGTCATCAATAATTTTCATCAGGACTTCATGACAGTTAAAGTGCAGAGCATTAAATAATCAAGATCAAATAGACTTTGCATAAACATAATTAGTATTCAATTTTAAAACAGTTTATATTGAATTTGAGTAAAATGCACATAGATGACCTGTATGACATATTTTAACAGTTTTACAGCAGTGGGAGCATATG
Source organism: Unio delphinus (assembly GCA_029339505.1). Lineage (NCBI taxonomy): Eukaryota > Metazoa > Mollusca > Bivalvia > Unionida > Unionidae > Unio > Unio delphinus. The sequence goes on from JAQISU010000066.1 coordinate 4,185,409, forward strand.
TATTTTACAGACATATTTTCAGGGATTTTGTTGTGGTTTTATTTTATTCTTTTTGATGTCATTATCATTTTTTGCTTCCTTTCCAGATATTTAAATTTTGTATACACTATCAATGAATGTTGATTTATTGAAATACCTTTATAGTTTTGCTATGGAATAGTTTTGAAAAAGAATATACAAATTATTTTTTTCTTGTCTCATGAAAGTGTTAAAATAGCATACCTGAAAAAAACATTGTAAAACACAGAAAGATTCAAAAAATTCTTTGTGATACCCAAGAATTTTAAAACACAGCACATATTTCTTCTTTTTCTTCAGATTAATTGGCTTATGTCTTCTTCAAAATGAAATGTGCCCACTCTTTTTGAACCGACATGTTTTGAAACACATCCTTGGGCGGAAGGTAGCATGGCATGACTTGGCATTCTTTGATCCAGTCATGTACGAGAGTCTGCGACAATTAGTGCTAAATTCAGAATCCAAAGATGCAACCCTTCTCTTCAATGATCTTGACATGAACTTCTATGTGGAGCTTTGCACAGAAGAGGTCAGTATTATACAATTATTATTGCCCTCTGTTGAGGTGAAAAATAGCTTTATGGATAAGCAAACCTTGTATTGACTGACCAAAACAAAGACGTCAATATTGTAGGCTTACAGGTTCATACAATTTAAAGATAGATCAAATATTGTTTTCAGTATATGATTTTGTGTAAACATTTGGTAATATAGCTTGAATCAGAATGGAGAAAATGCCATTTTATGTGTGACATAACAAACAGTATCATATCATATTACTGTATTATCATAAAATATCTGAAACCACAGGTACACATGATATATCATATTCATTTTTACTTTAATATCTTTTCACTAAAATAAAATAATATACTATCTCAAACATTGGCAGTAAATAATGCAATCATCATTGTAAAGAACAGAATATGCAGGAAAAGTACATGTTTGTTACCAGGAAATGCACATTTTCTGTCAGAAAAAGTTTAATTACCATAAATGTATATCATTTTAAAAAAAGAAGCAGGAATGAACATCGTTGTCAACATGAAGTCTACATATTGTTCCTTGGATATGTCTTTTTTTCTCTCTCTCCAGAAATGTTCATTTCTGTTACTAGAATATATGTAAAGCTAAATTATGTCCAGGTCATATAATCAAGTGAGGTAATTGTTGGCATAATTCATGTCACACTGGCAACTTCACACAGCAACAATGTTCTGTTCTTTTAGGGAGGGGAAGGAGTAGAGTTGATTCCTGGAGGCTCAGATATTGAGGTCAATGCACAGAATGTTCATGACTATGTCCGCAGATATAGTGAACACAGGATGATGAAAGTGGCAGATAAAGCACTAAAGGTAGGACTTTTTATGGCAGTTAAAATGGCCAGATTTTTATCCAGATTATTTGTGATAGTCTCTTCCTTCTTTTACCATTGTATCTAAAGTTTACTTTATCTTTCACTAAACCAGTGGATGGGAATTGATGACACTGGTAGTTATTTTATCCAGCAAGAGTGTTCTAATTTTTAGCTTTCTTCATTGACGTCAACTGGAGAGGGTATGAAATGTCCATTGTGCAAAAATTGAAATTACCAGGATATTATCAAGTATTCTTTGACAAGACTTTTTATATGAAAACAGGAGGAAGACATGTAATGAGCAGGAAAAAACATGTGACAAATGAGAAATGAAAACCAGTAAGTTTTGTAGAAGATGCTGTCAGTAATGAAGAATGCAGTTGTAAGATCTGCTTTGAAAGGTTACTTAACTGATTTGTTTTGCAGTTTTCTGATTTAAAGCATGAGACAAATTGTGTGATATAAGTAAAATCAAACTTGGAAAAACCCTTCTTGAAAGTGTTAGGACAGCTAAAGATAAATGGTAGCCTTAGTAATCTTTCAGTCCGAGAGACTGACAAGTTTGTCTCAGTTGAATTAGGATTGTTCGCTTCTGGTTCTGATAGTAATGTGGACCACCTTAAATTTCAGAATTACCTGTTCACATAGACCCAGAAAATGCTGGAAATTGCTGTCAGAATGTCACCTATTATTTAAGTCGTCCATTCATTTACATGTGCCAAATTTGTTCATAATCCAGATACAAAAGCAAAGCTTTCTTGTCAGGAAAGTTTTAAAAAATTCTCACATTTTTTGTTGCAGAATATGAGAATGGGCGTTTTTGATGTGATTCCCTCAAATTCCATGGAAGGTTTAACAGCAGAAGACTTCCGACTTCTCCTGAATGGTGTAGGGGACATAAATGTTCAGACGTTAATTAGTTATACATCTTTCAATGATGAGAGTGGTAAGTCAGGAGTTACTTCCCTTTGAAAAGAATGCTTTAGTTAATTATGTAAATCATATTCAAAGAGTAAGAATTAAAGCGAAAAAAATATTTTCCATGAATTCAGGCTCTGGTAATGTAATATTTTTATTTTACATATGATTTGTTAATTTTGTCTTATTTCTGCAAAAAGAAATAAGAACAAAAAAGAAAACAGCTTAAGTAGAAAGAGGGCTGAAGAATAATGAATATTTGATTTTTTTTTTTATTGCTGCTCCATAACCATATGACCAAGTCAGACTATTTTAACATTCATGCCTTTTCACCATCAAAGGCTGCTGGTTTTAACCGCTCTGGTGGCCTAGTGGTTAAAATGTCTGCCGCGGACATGATGCCCCAGTGCTGGACATCACTATAAACTGTCTCACTGCAGACATCTTGGCGATATGACTGAAAAATTGATTAAGCTACATTAAAAATCCTAATCAAACAAACTGCTGCTTTTAACTATCACAATCACGGATGACTTCCAATTCTGACCCAGTTTGACGGATAACATTCTCAGGGTTGTTAGCCAGAGAAGGCAGTTTTGTGACAATTTATTTATGCCAGGGTATTCTTACTAGTACTCACTGATTTCATATAAAAATGATTCAAAAGTCTAAATTACATCTATGGGTGACTACGCTTTCTTTTGGTCCCACATGTTTTACTGCAACATCAGTCACACCCTTCCTCCCTCCATATGTTTCAGGTCAACCAATCGTCTTTCTTTTTCATTGCAACCTGTACTATCACTTTTCACTGTCCAGGGGTTAAAAAAGTAATTCCAGAAGTTGATTTGTAAATTGAAATTCAGCCCTGAATTTTCAGTACTTATTATATTATACAGAAAGAAAAAGAAAGGTTGTCTCTTGTAGCAGTGATATTTAAACACAGTTTTTACCATATATACAAATCTTTTAATATATATAATGTTTATACAAAAATTAAAAACAAAAAATATCATTTAAGATTGATTTGTGCATGAAATTGAACTGGTTTATCCCAGTACTTGAAGTACTTGGTTGATTAAATATACTGATATAATACATACATGCCAACCATTATGCTTTTGGCATAATCATTATGCATTTTTTCACTATATTACGCGTTACGCTTAAGCGTATATGGATTACGCTTTTTCTGTATATCCACCTCTCAAAAAAAATCAATTACATGTACTTGTTTTCTCATTATTATTAACATTCCATTAAAATTTTAGAAAAGACGGCTTTTAGGTAACTACAATATAAGAATACGCTTGACCATGGACTTTCGTAACAGTATCATGTTCTATTTATAGCTAACCTGGTTCTACTGTTGACCTCAAATTCTATTTATAGAATCTGTATGCTTAGTGAGGAGGTTTTCCAAATGTAATCTTTACGAGCAGATTCCATGTTCTAATTCATATATCTTGCAGAACCAGTCAAAAGATATTTTAGCACTTAAAAAGTATATTTTATTTTAGTCTATGCATTTATGTGAGCAAAAATATCCCCTTTAAAAAAAATTCCTAGATAAATTAGAAAAAGGCAACCGAGAAAAACCCGAAACAAAATATAACAGAATCATCTAAATATTAAGAGTACAGCATCACATGACATCTATTTCCGGCCGTGTGGAAAGAATTTTTAAATTTAGCACTGAAAGTCTTAAGATGGTTTCTAGTCGATGTGTGTAAAGCCGAAAGTGCTACATATGAAAACTTGAAACAGTAAAGGATGTTAAAAGACAAGAAGGGCAAATAATCGTTGTTTATTGAAATTTTAGCATGTTATATGTGGATTACGCTTTTTCTGCCTGGCTTTTTGACCACTTGGATTACGCCATTTCTTCGTCAGGGGTTGGCATGTATGTATAATATATAATGTTAAAAATAAAAAGTCGCCTACCTACCAACCTACCCTAATTTTAAAAACAGTGCAATAGGAAACACACTTTTGTTCTGGTCCATAGATGACTTGGTTTGAATTGTTGACAGTTTTCAGGTAAATATGGTATTGTAGACATTTTATATATTATTAAGAATATTCTTTCATGCATTGGTTGTAAGCTTTGCAATCTGAATATGATGTTTTTTATAATCCAAGTAGTAATCAGATGCAATTATTTCATGTACTTTGTAACTTTTACTTTTTTTGAATACCAATGGAATTTCAAGTATACAAACTGCAATTGATCCATTATACCGTTTTTAGGTTGGACAAACCTTCATCAACACCATCAAAGTTTACACTTTCATATACAGGACACCCACTCTATATATTAATCTTTATTGTTCATGTAAGACATTTCTGCAACTCCTGTACAATATGGTTGATATATAGGACACCTTCAAAAAGTACTGTTCTTCTAAGACAGGTTTCACTGAATTGTGTTGAAAGATTTCACTTTATGATTACGTTGATTGAACTATTCATAAAACTATATCTAAAATCATTGAAATGAAGCAAAATAAAAATGTTTCCCCAACTTAATGTAATTTATCCTCTAGGTGAGAACAATGAGAAGGTCCAGAGATTTAAACGCTGGTTCTGGTCAGTAGTAGAAAAGATGAACAACCACGAAAGACAAGATCTAGTAAGTAAATTTGCTCCATGTACCTGCCATATTTCTTCTTTGAAACTTCTCAGTTGGCTAATAAGGTCAGTATGTAGTTAGGAATAAACCTTGGAACATCTTAAGGTATCCTACAGTGTGTACAAGAACCAGTTTTAACTTCCTCTAAAGTCCCTCAGTATACCAATGCTCTGACAACATGGTATGGTCATACATCCTTATAAATTATTTTATGGCCTCCTTTAAACTACTGCCCTCTTTAGTCTTTAGAACATGGGAATAATCCTGGATTCCAATAAATTATTGTCAGGTCAACATTATACCACTGCCCGTCTTATGGGAATGGAAAAGATCCCATATAATTGTTGTCATTTCCACTTTATACCATTTACCTTCTTATGGCATTGGAATGGTAATGGATCCCATTAAATTGTCAGTTCTACTGCGTGTCCTATGACATGGGAATGGTAATAGATCCCATTAAATTGTTGCCGATTCCGCTGTATACCACGGCCCTATGACAGGAATGGCAATATATCCCATTAAATTGTTGCCAATTCCACTTTGTCATTTTCAATCTTGTAACATCAGAATGATCATGATTCTCATTAAATTGTTGAGACATTGTACTATAATTATGGGTCATGGATCCCATTAAATTGTTGAGACATTATACTATAATTATGGGTCATGAATCCCATTAAATTGTTGAGACCTTGTACTATAATTATATGGGTCATGGATCCCATTGAATTGTTGAGACCTTGTACTATAATTATATGGGTAATGGATCCCATTAAATTGTTGAGACCTTGTACTATAATTATATGGGTAATGGATCCCATTAAATTGTTGAGATCTTGTACTATAATTATGGGTGATGAATCCCAAGAAATTGTTGACATCTTGTACCTTAATTATGGGTCATAAATTGTTGAGACCTTGTACTATAATTATATGCGTCATGGATCTTATTAAATTGTTGAGATCTTGTACTATAATTATGGGTCATGGATCCCATTAATTTGTTTAGTCCTTGTACTATAATGATATGGGTCATAGATCCCATTAAATTGGTGCGACCTTGTACTATAATGATATGGGTCATGGATCCCATTGAATTGTTGAGACCTTGTACTATAATTATATGTGTCATGGATCCCATTAATTTGTTGAGACCTTCTGCTATAATTATATGGGTCATGGATCCCATTAAATTGTTGAGACATTGTACTATAAGTATATGGGTCATGAATCCCATTAAATTGTTGAGACCTTGTACTATAATTATATGGGTCATGAATCCCATTAAATTGTTGAGACATTGTACTATAATTATATGGGTCATGGATCCCATTGAATTGTTGAGACCTTGTACTATAATTATATGTATCATGGATCCCATTAATTTGTTGAGACCTTCTGCTATAATTATATGGGTCATGGATCCCATTAAATTGTTGAGACATTGTACTATAATTATATGGGTCATGAATCCCATTAAATTGTTGAGACCTTGTACTATAATTATATGGGTCATGAATCCCATTGAATTGTTGAGACCTTGTAATTTGATCAGCATCATGAATCCAATTGTTATCATGCCCTTTTTTATACTGTTATACCACACCATCACAGATTGGCTGTATGTTTCCAAGATTTATGCAAAATAAAACCCAAGATGAGCAGTTCCAATGTTAGGCTTCAAAATGAAATCCAGATACAAGCTTTTGAATCCTAGAATTACTCCTGTGAATTTTATTTGAACTTAACACTGAAATTGAGTTTTTATAAAATTATGTACTAAGAGTTAGTCTCTATCAGCATAGAGGAGAGAAATTATAAAATTTACTATTGAACCTTTGGAATTATTATCATCCTTTGAAAGTAATTATTACCGTCCTTTGGAAGTAATTAATACCATCCCTTTACCGTTGATGTGGTCTAGTGGTTAGAGTGTCTGCTGCAGAAGCACAAATTTTTGTGTTTGATTCCCGGCTGAGTCATACAAAAGACTTAAATGGTACTAACAACTGCCTTGCTTGGTGCTCAGCATTAAGAGGTTAGTGTTAGGACTTGTTGGCCAGGTGTCAGGATAATGTGACTGGGTGGGACATCATGCTACATGTCTGCGGCATGATGCCCCAGTGCTAGACATCACTATATACTGTCTCACTTCAGACATCGTTTCGGTATGACTGAACAATTGTTAAAGCAACGTAATAAATACTAATCAAACAAAAATAATACCATCCATTAGAAGTAATTACAGCCATCCTTTTGAAGTAATTACTGCCATCCTTTCAAAGTAATTATTGCCATCCTTGGGAAGTAAATAATTGCAATCCTTTAAAAATAGGTTTTGCTATCCTTTGGAAGTTATTAATTGCCATCCTTTGGAAGTACTTGTCATTCTTTAGAAGTAAGTATTGACATACTTTAAAAGTAATTGCCAAAAATTAGAAGTAACTATTTTCAAACTTTTGGAAATAATTTGCATTTGTTCCGAAGTAATGATTGCCATCCTTTTTTAAGGTTTACTTTTGGACCTCAAGTCCAGCACTTCCAGCAAGTGAAGAAGGATTCCAGCCAATGCCAAGCATCACAATACGTCCAGCTGATGATGATCACCTTCCGACAGCAAATACATGCATTTCAAGGCTTTATATTCCTCTTTACTCCACTAAAGTGATCCTTAGAAACAAGCTCCTCTTGGCAATCAAGACAAAAGCTTTTGGATTTGTGTAGACACTAGCTTGCTATACCAGGATTTTCAAGTGTTTTGAAGTGGACAATGCATAGGTGTTGAGATCTCTGCTTTATCATGCATACGTAGGACATGCGGGAAGCTAATGTTGATTCCCAGAATCAAGCTTCTATTGGCAATGAAGATCAACTTGTTTTAATTGGTTTAGAAACCATAATACTGTTCTAGAATTGTCATCTTTTGAGACTTGGATGTGAAATATGAACATACACATTCTTGGAGCCCATATTCATTCTTTTTGTTCTTTCTTGTTATTTTGAACACAGGCTCAAACCGGTGCTGAAACGTTCAATATCGTATGTGATATTGGGATTATACTCTGTGTCCCACACTGTCAATATATGTACTGTGTGTACATTATTGAAATTCAGAAAGCTAAAAGCACTTGTTACAAATTATTCATCCTTGTGGATATTAACCTTTGCGGTTTTGCAACAATTCTGTTCAAGTGTCTGCAAGAGATCTGTGCTTAATTTGTCAATATTTTTTTGATATGAAAAAGAGGGTTGGTTGAGCCTCTAGTAGTTTTGTGCATTTTTGTATGGGTCAGTATTCATTGCATTGAGTCTTTAAACTGGTGAGTTGAAGCACCCAGAAGAAAATCCTTGAAATTAGTACCACATAAATAAAAGGAAACACAGAGCAAGTCCAGAAAACTCGGAAAGTTATGTTAGTCGATATTTACTCTGGACATGGAAGTATTTTCAGCTTTTAGCTGGAATTCAGTTACTTTAATCAATCAAGTTCAATGATAATGTGTTATAGTATGGAAAAATAGATACAAATATATAATGCCTGAAGTGCATACTTGACATCATCATCAATAATTGATTATAGGTGTTGTTAAGTGCAGATATTCAGAGAAGTTGTGTCATGGCTTTTTATGCTCATTGTTTTCACAGTGGTCAGTAAGATGAAATCAAGTTGTAATTGTCCCAGTGTACTTTTTTAAAATAATTTTACAGACCAGAGTACAGCAAGATTAATGGCAAATTAACATAAAAGGTGAAGGATTTAACGAGATGATGAAATAATGGCATATTACTATGAAATGTGAAGAATTTATGGAGGCGAAATATGTTACAGAATAAAATAGGCTTAATCTTCAAGAAAACATATGACTTGCTTGCTATTGCATCATCCCATTCACAATACAACAAAACCTGTCTGTAAAGACCACTGCTATGTGAGACCACCTGTCTTGAAAGACCACACTCTCAATGCACAACTATAATGATTATATAGCAGTATGATCTGTTATGAGAGACCACCTGTCTTGAGAGACCATATTTTTTGGCAAAAGAGGTGGTCTCTCAAGACAGGTTTTACTGTATGTTGCTTAAATAAAAATGTATATATAGCAGAAAAACAAGATTTTAACAGGATCCATCTTGTTTGCAAGTATTCATTAAGAGTTTATGAAATTAAATAATAAACATGGTGCTTAATTTGTTTTTATTCATTTGACTTATCATTTGAATTGTATAAAAAAAATGTCACAGTATTTATTTCCTTTTACTCGTCACTATTATGATATGTAGCATACTGGTGATTTTTTTTTCAATAAAAAAGGACAAAATGCTCTTTAGAATAAATTGCCGTTGAATTGGATTTGTTTCCTGTACAAATTGTATTCAACGTCTACAAGCATGCTGTATAGCTGAAGTACTACGAAGACAGACTTTTATTTAGATTTGCAACCATAATTGTATGCAAAAATAAGGCACAGTTGCAACATAAAGAAAAAGTATTACTTGATATCATGATTTTCATCGTTGCAGCTCAAGAGTGAGCAGTGGTAGAGTATAGGACTCAAAATCCAAGGATTACAGGTTTAATACTTTCCCTTGACAGGCAGGGTTGGCAGCCTGGTATAGTCACTTTTGTGTTGAAAGTCCTGTTTAAAAACTACCACTTAAATTTTTGTTTTTTAAAATTTACTTTATTACTTTATCTTTAGTTTTGTTTAATTCATTCTGCTATCTTGAAATAGGGATGTAAGGAGAGTTACTTTTGTGTGGAGTGCATGTTTTATATGTACATGGATTTTGTTTTGCTGCCCCTGTAGAATTCCTATTATATAACTTCTGAAAAACATTAGCTCTTGATTTATTCTCTACAGAGCAAAAATCGACTCATTTCCTATTCTCAGTCTGTTTTCGAACATTACTTGCATTTGTGCAAAGAAATGGGGTTAAGTATATTTAGTGTATTTTTGAAGAAGTCTTTAAAAAGACTTGTTTTTTTATGGACATTTTTCTTGGATGCAGAATTATAAACACAGAAATTGAGTATGCGGTTGTCTAAAGAAATCAATAAATTTGTTTTTGTCACTTGTGTATAAAAGTGCTTGAATATTTGAAATTTGATGGATAGGATAACAGTTGGTATTCACTTTGTTTAGGAGCTTGTCTGACCAAAATATATTTGAGTTTTATGGGTCCTTTGTCAGCTGTGTGTCATTAGTTTGCAATTGCTTTTTAAATTTTATGAAAGGTTTTGACTGCACACCATTTCACAGTAGCATTCTGACATCAGTGCCTTTCAAATTTGTTACGTTGATGCTGATCCATCACACAGCAACCATTTCTAAGATTGCTTAACGGAATTCGACCAAATTTGACCAAAGAACCAGTTCTAAGACTGCTTAATGGAATTCGACCATTTGGCAGCAAGCATAATATCATGAAAGTCATAAGTGACACAGGTTTGCCATCACACATGGCTGTCATTGCACAAAATGGAAAACCATTGGAGTATTTGTCAAAAACCGAATTTGACAATAACCTGGCATAGAGGACTTTCAATGGTATGCAGATGACATTGAGACAAAATCACATGTATTGTAACAACTGATTCTGAAGAAAAAAAACATTGAAAGGCTTCTCAAAAGCCACTCTGCAGTCTTTTTATGTCTGCCATTACAGAAGACGTACACAATTTTAAATGCATTATTTTATGAAACTGCTAGACAGAATTTTATAGGAAAATTATGCCATTAAGGGGTTTCAAAAATATTTATAAATTAATTTTAAAAAGCATCCTGGTGTGAAGGTCTTTAAAGTTTGTACAAATAATGCTCAGATGCCAATCTGTTGTCAAATCTGGCTGTTGTAATGAAAAATAAACCACTTCTCTGGTATAAGTGATTAGAGAGTCCACCTTGGATGCAGGAGGTCACAGGTTAGAAGAATGACTGAGTCGTACCAAAGACATGTACAAATAGTACTTTCAGCTGCCTCACTTGGCGCATTAAGAGGTTCATGTTTGGACTGGTCGACCTGGTGTAAGGATATTGTGACTTGGTGGGACATGATGCTACATGTCAGCAGCATGATGCCCCAGTGCTAGACATCACTATTAACTGCCACACTGCAGACATCCTTGTGATATAAGTGATAAATTGATATAACTGTTTAAAATCCAAATCTCACCCACAGACTAAGAATGTATATCCTCGAAAAGATATCCACCAAATTTAACAGAAAGCATTCAGGCTTGAATGATCTATGTTTATAAAATGTATGCCGATCTCGGATCTGTCATCCAATGTGGTTGTTTTTACAAAATAGAAATTTTTAACTTCTAGAAAGTCCCATAACGTTAATATTATTGACTAAATTTAATACTAATGGCTAAATTTAACAGACAGCATAAATGGCTTTTAAATCATTACAAGTGAAATAATATGTCATCAAATAGATAAAATAAAATTTTTTGTTAGATTTCCGGATCATATGAAGAAGATCATACAACTAGATGTATCTCTTTTCGGTGATGCATTCCATCGTCAAGAGAAATATTTACATTATATTAGAACTAGCTCTCATAAGCTGTTTGAATATGTTTTTGTAATTTAGGCCAATTATTAATTTCTAGTGATTGGTTGGACTATAATGACTTAATTCTTTTAATACTTTGTTGTGCCAGCAAGATGTCTACCATAGTTCATGGCCTGGTGCAAAGTTGATGATAATTATATCATTTAGAGGGGTTCCTGTTTGGCCTTAGGGTATAAAGACCTCATCTGTACTGAGCTCTGTTTGCTTGGATTTGAGTCTCAAGTTTGGCCACAGTGAAGAAACCTTGCGGGTAGCTTATCTAGATCCGTGTATTCTTCCTCCACCAGTTATTCTATCTGTCATGTATAGCATAATATGCTGAAAAAAGGCCTTAAACCCACAACAATAACATCATTTAGAACCAGTTTCTGTCAGGTACTGTTCACACTTTTCACCTGTGGCAGTACGTGTTGTTCTATGGTTTAACGGCATTTTTCAGCACACAATGGGCGATACATGTTGGCCAGTATTATTGGTAGAGGAAGAAGCTGGGAATACCCCAGAAAGAACCACTGACCAACGAGAAACTAGTGGCAAGCTTTCTCACGTACCCACATCGGCCGAATCTGAGACTCAAACCCACGCAGGCACAGCTGAAAAGGCAGTGATCCGTAACAGAGAGCGCTTTAGACCACTTGGCCACGCTGGGCCTTGGCAGATTGACAAATTGACAATAAACAGTAAACAGTACAAATGCATCCATAATTCACTGTAAATAAAAACACTAAAAACTCATTATTAGGGTGATCTTTCTTGGAATCGAATGCAGCCTGGTTTATGTAGACCATTGCAGACCAGCATTGGAACCTGAATCACCGATGCACAATCTTAACAGGAGATACTTTAATTCTCTAGACAAAATACTTGAACAAAATGATGATTTTCATCATAAAATTTCAACTGAAAGCATTCTACTGATCCAGATTACTTGGACAACTACTCTTGCATTGGGCTGTTTGGAAGATCTCGGGCATGTGAGTGATATTGGACCCACTTGGTATACTTGTTTTTATATCACGCTAAGTTGGAGAGGAGTGGTCTGTGTAGAAATTGAAATTGGAATTCAATAATGTAATCTTTTAAATTTGTATTGTGATTATCAAATTACTTTTTGAGAGTAATGTAGTAAAATTGAATGCTCTATTTTCTTTGAAGAAGAAAGATTTTTTGATTGAATGGATGTGAAATTCTTTAAACATTAAAATGCTTGGACTAAGTATTTTTGTCTTTCGTGTTTTTTTAGATAATGGCTCCAACTTCAATGATCAGAGTTGCAGCTACATCAAATTTTAAGTTAAATGCAAGACTCTGTGAAGTGCTTTATAAATCTAGATTTTATGAAAAGGGAGTATATTTTTCTGTGAACATGTTATTAAATTTGAAATAAGCAAGAAAATAACATAAAAGCTATTTGAATTATCATAGATATAAAAAGTGTCAGTTTTCATCAGACTTTGAAATATTAGCAATCAGTTTTCAGATTTAAACACAGTACAATGCTTGTTTAGAAAACATTCTGACATTGAAATCATATTTTACAAGTGTAACAAAATCCAGGAAGATATATGGTCCATTACTGATTTCTATTTTAACTTATAATGAAATTATCATTTAGACATTATTTTACAATAAATGTCTTGTTCTAGTTTATATACATGACTTGGGGAGAAAAGTAGCAATTGTTCTGCGACTACAATTGTATCTTTGATAATACATATAATTCCAGGAGCTAGGATGTAAATGGCATGAAGTATTTTGTGTCCGTGAATATTATTTTTCATTTTTCGTTATGCCACAGTTTTAATATTATTTCTTTTGATAATTTAAAAGATATTGGATGACATTTAAATGCTGTTGTTTAAACGTGGAGATGAGTGTGCACAGCTATGTTTGATGAATGTATGGACTGTGTAATGTAAAGTGTCGGCTTTCATCTTTTATACATGGTAATAAAAGATAAGACATGCAATTACATATCGTTGCATTTGTTTTCGTTTCCATCCTTTTCCAGGCATACAAACATTTGTTTGTTTACAGCTATTTACTGTTCATTCTGACAACTTTTAGTAGTTTTTGTGGTTTATATATCTTATATTATGAGTGGATATTTATGAGTGGATCTTTATGAGTGGGTCTTTATGAGTGTTTATGAGTGGATCTTTATGAGTGGGTCTTTATGAGTGTTTATGAGTGAGTGTTTATGAGTGGGTCTTTATGAGTCTTTATGAGTGTTTATGAGTGGATCTTTATGAGTGAGTGTTTATGAGCGGGTCTTTATGAGTGTTTATGAGTGGATCTTTATGAGTGGGTCTTTATGAGTGTTTATGAGTGTATGTTTATGAGTGAATCTTTATGAGTGTTTATGAGTGGATCTTTATGAGTCTTTATGAGTCTTTATGAGTGGATCTTTATGAGTTTTTATGAGTGAGTCTTTAAAGCAGAGGAAACTATGATCTTTAATGAGTAACAACTTCTTTTCCACATACCACGACAGGATTGGGATTGGTAACATGAAATGCAAAGAAACTGTACTGCTGTACAAGCCTTGACATTAATGAAGATATCAAAGTATAATACTCTAGTAGTTTTTCATTACTTGTAATCTAACATGCAAATAATAATAATAATAATGCAAACTTTGTGGATTTTCCAGCATAACTTGGGTATTTGCTAATGCCATCTTTTTGTCCATATATTCCAAGGAACCCTAGATGGTCTAAAGTTTTTGCCACCTCACTTTTGTCTGCATGGGATCAAACATTGGCTCAAACAGCATAGGTACGTGAGAAAGCTTTAAAACAGTTTCAGGTGGGTCAGTGGTTTTGCTTGTTCATGGTGGATTATTCCATCCACCAGGTATACTGGCTGCTATGTATAGCCTATGTACTCCAAAATGGCATTAAACCCAACCCAACCAATCTTATCTCAGATATTTAGTTTCAGCCCAGTAATTTTTGAAGGACTTTGTGGAATGGATTTTTTGTAAAATCTGAGATGCTTGATGTTAAGAGGGGCAAGTCTAAGGTAATATATTACCTTTTTCTGTCTTGCGTAGAATTGGTGTGATGTACTTTCCAGCATGTTGTAATGGGTGGCTAATTGTGGCAACTGGTTAGCCATAGAGTGCATACCTGTGGTAGTGATGATTTTCCACCTGAAAAGGCATTGAAGTGCAAATTATATATACAATGAAAACCTTGTAATTTAAGAATGTTAATTTAATTTAACACTTACTTTTATATAGCTCTACGGGTCATAGATCAGAGGAGTTTATGGGATGGTCTGTTACCTGTCATTGGTCTGTTACCTCAAGATTATTTTTGCTGCATCTACTAAACTACTTTGATGGTTGCCATTACAAATAAGAGACACATTCACTACAGGTCTAGTTTGTCATAAATAAAAATGGTGCTGCTGGGATATCTATGTAAAGGGACATCTTGAAAATTGTGTTATTGCTACTCTTTCTCAATGAATGGTCATATTAAACTAGTGTTTTCATTAAAGAGATGTACATATGCAGGCTTTGTGTGCATACAGTTAGCAATGCTAATTATAAACTTTAGTATTTTAGTAAAAGAATGATGGGGCAGAATTTGTTTTCAAAAAAGCTGTGTTAAGTCATTGCTTTAGTCATACTACATGGATTGAAACAGGAGGAGCAAGTCGTCAGTGGTAAAATAGATATCACAATTATCAACTAGTTAACTCCAAACCCGAATGATTAATTAAATTAACCAAATAAGTGGGAAATTTTAGATAAACTTAGATTTCATGTTTTTCATTGTCCATTTCACAAGCCCTTCACTTGATTTTCCAATAGTTGAAACTGTTTGATTATGCATATTCATTCTAGTAGAAACGGTCTCCAAGCAAAATTATCAGATTTATTTTACATTTTAGCACCAAGATTACATTGACTTTGATCATCTCAATCAATCTAGTTGAATACTATGTATCAGATTAAACACTATTACCAATCTGAATAATATCAGTCAGTGGTGTATGTATGTTTTGTAATGGCCAAGCTAGGTCAAGATGATTAATACTACACTGGAGTATGACACCATGGATGAGTATGCTTTTCACCAACTGAATAATGAGGGGCCCCGAGTGGTCTAAAGCGCTGTCCATTAAGGATCACTGCCATCTCACCTCTGTTTGCGTGGGTTCGAGTCTAAGCGCCCCAGGTTGATCCAGTCAGTTTGAGAAGTTTGCTTTGAGTGCTAAGTTTTTCTTGAGTTTTCTTAGGTAGAATGTCAGTGATTGGTCCAGGGACACACCAAGGTATGTTGGTGTTATTGGTCATGTTTTATTTCCTGTCCACTGAGGATGATGCAAGGCTCATGGTTCACATCTGCATTTTTAAGGTGGAAGATACTGGAGACTGTTGTGCTTGGCTCTAGACGCCATGTCTAGAAGAAGTCCATCACATCGTCCAAGTCCTTATTCATTGCCCCTTAAAACTCAACAAATGAGCGACTTTGGGTGTCGAGAGCAATATCATCTGCATGCATGAAATTGTGTGGCTGTGTTGGAGGTAAATCATTGATATAAACATTGAACAAACTTGGCAAAATACAGTCCATTAGTTTGTCCTCCATGAACTGTAGCTCTCTCTCTAATGTGCACTCTGAAGCACCTGTTGCAGAGGAACAGCTTAATAATTTCAACTATCCAGGAATACTCGGGAAATTTTCAACAACAGCCCTGCATACCAGACCATATCATATGCCACTGTTCGATTCAGAAAAGAAACTTTTTAGAATCTGTACCATAAAACAGGATGAAAGCAAGGAGATCAGCCAATAAATCGCCGCATTGTTGGGATCTTTTACAGGCTTTTAGATCACAATTATCTTTACCTGGCACCACAAAGTCAGCATGTACGTTTCCCTAACAACCTGGTGCTTCAGGAACATAGCAGACGTAAGGTCAGGGTGTATGCTATTATCAATTGTCAGAGATCATCATCACCCAGTGTCTCACAAATTGTATGCTGATGACACCCACATATACAAGTCTAGCCATCCAAAAGAAGTCGATGCTACAATCCGAGGAATAGAGAGGTATATTTCTGATGTGAAATCATGGATGACATGCAACAAGCTGCAGATGAATGATGATAAAACTGAGGCCATTCTGATCACAACACCAAGACTTTCTCATTCATATTCTTTACCTCAAGTAATATCAGCAACACCAAAATTAAATTTATGCAGTCTGTACGAAACCTAGGTGTTACTCTAGACAGTACTCTCACATTGCACCACCATGTCATGAACATATGCAAGGCAGCATATCTTGAACTGAGATGCATCAGTTTCATTCACAGATATCTTTCAGTTAATGCCACTAAAACACATGTGTTCATTAGTACTTTCAAGACTGGACTATTGTAACTCAATTCTGTCTGGTTCATCACAACACCTATTCCAGAAACTTCAAAACACAGATGCTTGGATCGTCTTTAGAGTAACTCCATCAGAGCACACATCACCACTGCTCTGTACGCTACACTGGCTATCCATTTGATCCTAAATCAAACACAAAATTTGTTCTCTGTGCTATGTTTCACTGACAGACTCAAGTCCAACATACCAATCCAGCATCACCTATGTATACACACCAGCAAGATATTTACACTTCTCTTCTGAAAATCATATACTCATTGTTCCCACTACGAAAACGAAGTCATATGGACAACGTTCTTTTGCTTACCAGAGATCAGCAATGTGGAACGAATTGCTAATTGAAAATAGACACAAAGATACAGTGGTCCCTTTTAAGAGTGTTCTTAAAACTCACCTTTTTCGACTACAGGAACAAACTTAGAGACCTATTATTGATTTGCACCTTAAATGTTTTCAGCATGTTGTCTGTTCCAAGCGTTAAATTAAGAACTAATTAAGAAATTAAACATTGTATTGAGAATGTCAAATTGGTGAAGACAACATTCATAAGGACTAAAAACATTTTTGACCTATAATTTAAGAAAATGAATTATATATCTGCAGTGTAGATAAATTTCTCTGTATGCATTTAGCCTCATAAAAATAATTAAATAAATAAAATTAATATAAATAAAAGTATTGGTATGTGAGGATAACACTCACTTGATCATATAGCTGAATTCATATTATAAATGATATAATATGTAGTTTGCTTGTAAAACAAAAATGAAAGGTAGAATTCATATAATTTAGAAGAAAGTAAGGTATTAAAATTCCTGAAAAAAAATATTGCTTTGTGCTTAAGCACACTTTTTAAAAAACAGTACTGTCGAAAATACAGTACATGTATTGCCAAAATCTTAAAATTCTGTACTGAAAATTAATAAACTAAACAAAAAAAAAAAACAACAAATAAATAAATACAAGTCACAATAATTGTGATGTGATAGTTTAAGACCTGCTAAGCGGACTGCCCAAAGTGCCTTATACTTCTGACTAAACCCCAAAACCAACAGTGCCCACAAAGCCCACAAAGTTTCTTAGAATATTCGAACAAACATAGAATAAGTACCCTTTACAGCTTTAGTTAATTTTTCCACTGATTATAGCATTTTCTTTATCGACTCGATATTTTACACATTACTACATTACGATTGTATTGCCTGAAAATATAAAATCAGTTGTGTTTTGTTATACATGTACCTTGTTTTGCAGTTTCGCTCATTGCAATGGATCAGAATGTGTGCTCAGTTATGCATGTTTACAATATCACCGAGTTGGACCGCATGATACACAAAGTAAGCATGTGTTTATACAAAATAAAATAGGAGAAAATCAAAATTAAATGTAATGACGAACAAACCTTACCAGTTGGGCATATCAATACATTCAGAAAGTATCGTAAAGTCTTAAGTTTTTGTCTTTTGTCAAATTATATGGTATGCCAACCGACGGCTTTGATACTAAATATTTTCGATAACTGAATACCATTATTATATTATAGTAAATATTAACGTTAAGGTACTTGACAAATCGCTAGTAATGCAATGATTAAAACAAACGGAAACCGAGTGAGGTTGTTTGTTTAGACCAAGAAGTAGGTCTCTGTTTTTTTTCTTCTTATCTTTATGAAGTGTTAGAGCGTCTACCCTAGATGCGATAGGTCGTGGGTTGGATCCCCGGCCGAGTCATACCAAATACCTACACAAATGGTACTAAAAGCTGCCTCGCTTGGTGTTATCATTAAGAGGATAGTGTTAGGACTAACTGGACTGGTGTCAGGATAATGTGACTGGGTGGGACATCATGCTACATGTCTGCGGCATGATACCCCATTGCAATACATCGCTATAAACTGCCACACTGCAGACATTGTAGCGATATGACTGATCTCTCTCTCTCTCTCTCTCTCTCTCTCTCTCTCTCTCTCTCTCTCTCACACACACACACACACACACACACACACACAAAGTTTTATTTCTGACATTAGGCCTAGTCCTACATGTAAGACATAGTACATGTTGATTTTGTTTAAGTGCTGACCCCCCAAACATAAATTAGCGTCGAGTCTTACATGTAGGACTAACATTAGGCCTAATAGTAGTGCAGACTCGGCGGTATCCCATGCTTAAGTTTTACGCTGTTTTAGCCTCCTTTCAGTTCCGAATATTGGACGCTCGCTAGTAATTAATAATTTTTTTCGCCTGATCTTCGTTAGACCAACAAGTAGGTCTCCACTATTTTTTCTTCTGCTACCTGTAGTGTCAGAAAAAGAAAAGCAGACACCTACTTGTTGGTCTAGGTGGCTTGTTTGAAGAGTGCTTTCTAGTATTCATGCATGTATATACTTCACTCGATAAATGCAGGATATTACAGTGCGTGTGTGAGTGTGTGTGTGTGTGTGTGAAACTTTAAAGTAACATCAGCACAAAATAATGACATTAATGTGCAAAAAAAGTAAAAGAGAAAAAAGAAAAAAGAATTAGGAGTCGTCCATTAATTATGTCAACAAAATGGTGTGTGGGGGGTTTTGAAGAAATTTGACAATTGTTGACATGGGGGAGGGGGAGTTCAAAATGAATTGACGTCGACAATGTTATTTTTTTTAACAATAAATTTAATAAATATAACAATAGGAAATTGGAAAATGGGAAGATGACAGAAGCGAGAATAAAACGTCTTGATTTTTTTATGAACTCAAAGTGTTATAGTCAATTAGAAAATCTGTTAAACAAGTAAAATAAATGTATTACAATTTATTTGTAGACCTTTTAATTTCCATAAGTCTATTTTTAGCATAAAAGCCAGCCGTATAAAATATTGTTAGTTTGTAGAGAGGGTAAGAAAAATTCGACATTTTTTTTGGGCTGGGGGGGGGGGATGGGCACTAAAAGTTTTACAGGTGTTGATGGGGGCAAGGGAGGTTAAAGAAATTGCTTAAAAATTGTTGACATAATTAATGGATGTCCCCTTACACAAGGAAACTTCTTTAATTGCTTATGGTACAATTCCATCATGTATGCTAAAAATATTTTATTTTGAAACTGCCTTGGAAACATATTTTACCTCATTTTCGCTGTCAGTAATGAAATATAATGATTCTTGCCATCACAATGTGTGTTACAAAATCCTTTACCGATAACTGCGTAAACTTGACCTGTAATGTATACCCAATATAAAAGTTCGGACAGAGTCAGTTATCAATGATATGGCTGAACAAAACAAGTGTCGCAATTTTTGTTTAAAAAACCCCCAAGCCTTCTTGTTTTCAGCATTTTCTGTTGCAAAACTGGCATTACCCAACTATTCACTGGAATCACATTTTCAAAATGCAAATATGCCATACTTTTTTCTTCTTCAAACAACCTTACCCCAAGAATGTTACATATTTTTATTTTGGGTGATAGGGAATTTTAGGCCATCATGTCAGTTATTTTTTGTAAATTTTATGCCATCCCATCAATAATTTGAAGAAAAAACATTGTAAACCCTGACAAACATTAAAAGAAAAAAGTATAAGCCATCATACCCCCAAATTTGCATTAAAAAATAAATAAAGACATCATACCTCAAACATTTAACAAAATTTTACCATAATGTAACCAAACGAAATTTCTAAATAATTCCGTCTTCACAATGTATTGCCTAAAATTACAAAATTCAGTTGTTATTTGAGGATCGTTGTTCTATATGAGGACACACAACAGACCATCTGATATCAATTGGTATATAATTTAATCAAGACAGATTATGTCATAACAGCTAGGATTCAGATGGGTGACTTTTGTACAGTTAGAAACCAGAAAAAATACTTGAAAGAATAAACTCATTCATTTATTTAATTGTTATTTTTTTTACTCCTGAACAACTTGGAGGATTGCCATGAAACTTTACACACATTTATCCCCTGGCCTAGTTGCACCTAAATGTAAAGGATGCTGCTTTAGAATTAAATATGGATGCCAAAGTAGCCATCTTGAAAAATGATATGGCTGCTTCTTTTGAATGTGTATACATATATATGGGTTTTCACTGAAGACTATAAGTGTTCATTAATGGAAATGGTGCCGTTCTACCTGTACGGTAATGATTGCAAAGGACATTAAATACTGGCGACATCTGGAGTATTCTGATAGAAGGATAAACTCTTGACAGTTGTCAATAGATGATCAACTTAAGAGGGGCTTGAACTTGCGATGTCACATATTACAATGAAACCAATCAGACCACCAATATTGCTGCAATGATGAAATTTTGACAATTTTTTTTTTATCACTTTTCCTTCTTGATAAATGGTCATATCAACATGGATTTAACCAAAAAAGGTTTTAAGATGTCTAATTGGCCCTAAATGAAAACAATGCTGAAATGAAAACCAATTTGACCAATATGGCAGGTCTGTTAATTTTGTTTTTTTTTGTTACCTGTCCTCAATGTACATATTAATATAAAGGATTTCACCAAAAGACTTCGTCTGATACCTAATTTGTCCTAAATGTTACAGATTTGACATCCAAGTTGGCCAACATGGCTGCCGTCAAGACATTATCACTAATGAAAGGACGTATCAACATAACCTTTTTACCAGAAGACTTCTAACGAAAGTTGATGCCGTCATCCAGTACAACCATTATGGCAGCCACATCATCTCAATAGATGAACATTTCAATACAAGGTTTCACCAAAGGGCTTCTTATTATATTGAGATAGCTCTTAGAAAAAACACTGTGAAAACATTAGACACTGCAGTCATCTTGAAATGTTTTTTTTTTAAAAAAAAATTGTATCACAACACATTCTGGTTGTATTTGACAACTGCTTTTCAGGAGAAGACTTCTAAGAATGTTTGGTAGCACTTTAATGGAAATAATGTCCATATAGCATCCAGTATGACTGCTACAGATGCAAGCTGTTATTGATAAAAAGTCCAAGCAATTATTTTAACACCCTGCAGATGAAACAATTAAAGGGTTTTATATTTGCTTTAAGGTGATTCATTTCTGGTAGTATAATGTCTTTGGTCTATACGTCAGCTCAACAACCAGCTGAACTTTGGGCATGGCTTCTTGTCCATTGGCCATCCTTTCTTTACGGCAAAGTTAATACTCTTACACCTCAATTAAATTGAAGATTTTCATGAAACGTCGCCCACTGATGTATCCCATTCAGACATACAGTATGGTTGCTACAGTGGCCATCTTGAATAGGTTATCTCCTTCAAAATGAAAGTTCATATCAACAGGATTTACAGGAAAATATATTTATTTTAATGTCTAGTTGGTCCTGTATGAAAACTGTGCTGTCATATTAAAATGGTATTTCACTAGAAGATCTCTTATGATGTGTTTAGCTGGTTTTAAATGAAAATTGAACAAATCAGGCCTTCATTAAGCCGCCATTTTGTCCATCCCGAAATCTGTTATGGCTGCTTTTCATGAATGTAAAGATCATATCGTCAGGTGGTTTTCACCAAAGACCCGTATCCAGGTGGTCCAAAATAAAATGGTTCCGATCTAACATCCAGTATGGTTGTCGTGGCTACCATCTTGTAATCATATAAAAAAAAGTTTCAAAACTGTCATGGGCTTTTCAAATAAAAGACTTTCAGTAAATATGATATCCATTTTTACTATAGTGGTGTTCATTTGTAAATCTTATTGCTGCTGATATTACTAAATTAATGACCATATCGATGCAGCTTTAGCCTAAAATATTTCTTTTGAAATCACATTGTAACTAAATGAGAGCATGCCATTCTTAATATCCAACATTTAGCAGCTGTGTTTTATTACTGATCCTGAATTGATGGTCGTTTAGGGTTATCACTAAACTATTTCCAGTTATGCTGAGTGAATTCTAAATTAAAACGTTGTTTACTTGAATCTGTGATTGCTTTACTTGTCATAGAACAGAAGAGTGTATGGGATGGCCAATATAGCTAAGTCCTCTATAGTAACAATGTTGACAACTCTAAAGAAAAAGCAAAGATGGCTTCAGAATAAAACGGTTTTATCGTGAATTCCCAATATAGCTAAGTCCTCTATAGTAACAATGTTGACAACTCTAAAGAAAAAGCAAAGATGGCTTCAGAATAAAACGGTTTTAACGTGAATTCCTGGAATTT
Organism: Unio delphinus; assembly: GCA_029339505.1. Classification (NCBI taxonomy): domain Eukaryota; kingdom Metazoa; phylum Mollusca; class Bivalvia; order Unionida; family Unionidae; genus Unio; species Unio delphinus. Next base: position 4,208,499 of record JAQISU010000066.1, read on the forward strand.
GTTTCCAGACAGTAGAGCATTTATCCTTTTCAGGGTCTACTGTATAGATTTTATGACTTATTTGTCATTGTCACGTTGCCCTGCCCGTGATTGCTTAAGTCACGGGAACAAAGCAATGGTTAGAAGCCATATTTATATAGCGGGTATTCTTCGCAAGCGTGTGAAAAGTTGCACATGTAAGTTGTAAGTTTTGGTCAAGAACAATTGACCATTATAGTCGCTGCAATTATCACATTACCATTATATAAAGGAATTGTAAATGATACATTATATAAAGGCTATTTAACGGCTACATTATATAAAAGCTATGTAAAGGCTACATTATATAGAGGATATTTAAAGGCTTCATTATATAAAGGCTATTTAACAGCTACATTATATAAAATCTCTCATGATACGCTCTAATTAGATGTTGAAAACCGTGGGTGAGATGAGACTGCCTTGCCTTACTCCAACTGTTGTCTTGAACCACTCAACATAACCTTGAGAGGTTACTGCACTAGTAGCCTTGGCGTACAATTGTTCGTTGGTGTTGGTCAACTTTGGACCCATGTTGTACTTCTTCATTGTGGCCTACAATGCCTCATATCACACTCTGTCAAAAGCATTTTTGAAATCTATGAACACATGATAGATGTCTTATTGATATTGCGAGCACTTTTCACACAGAACCCTCAGATTGAATATTTGTTCTGTTGTGCTTCTTGCACTCCGGAACCCTGCCCGTTCTTCAACGATTATTTATCCTGCCTGTGGTTTCAGTCTGTTTAAGATGATTTGCAGCATTACCTTACTAGCATGGCTGATCAAACTGACAGTTCAGTAATTTTACCACAAATGGAGATTTTTGGGAAGTGTTATAATCTGTGACTGGGTCCACTGTGTTGGCCATTAGCCTGTCTGCCAGATTCTGATTTTCCACCATTCTTGATTAGTTCATCTGGGATGTTGTCTACTCCATCTGCATTCCCATTTGTCAGTGTTCTTATTGCTGACTCCACTTGGTCTATGAGAATAGGGAAATCATCATCATTTCTGGAGTTTGGAACTTCAAGCTCCTCTGGGTCTCTTGTGGACGGACGGACTCCATTAATGGGAAGGCAATTTATTCTGGACAACCTTGACGTAGCCACGATTGTCCAGATACAGCGATGGTTAGACGAGAAAGCTGGTTCAACAATGAAGTTTGACAAAGATGCCTCTGATTACACAGGCCAACTACCAAATATAATGAGAAGGCCTCTATAACTTCTAGTGGTTGTCTCGCAGCTGTGCACAATTTAGTGTGTCCTAATCCCGAATTCAGTCTTGTATTTGTGGAGTCTTATTAAGATTTCCCTCTTTTATTCCCCTCAGTCAGATCAAATTTTGTGTAGATACATTCGCAAGGTGGTACTTGGAGCAAAATACAGTGTCACTTTGTTTTCTGAAACAATCTCCAACGATGTTATTTGGTGTGATGCCGTTTCTCACACATACCACACACGCAAACTCTTCAAATTCTTTTGAGGGAACGTTTACGCTCCAAATACGTACCTAGCATAATCTTATCGCACCAAAACATATGTTCTCGTAATTTCAACTTGCAGCGACATTTTCCCTTTGTGCTTAAACGGTCGTCAGAAACTGTTGGAATACATTGGCTTGACTACACATACGCCAATCATATTGTACGTGCATATAACAATATGTGGTCATATATGGACGGGTATCAAAAAATGTATCCACGCCAGTTACGTTCACTATCCAATATTGTAAACCATCATTGACTCATCTAAGAAACGAAAAGTCTCGACAATAATTCAAGACGGACGCGATCGTTCGGGTAACATTTATTGGACAAAGGGGATCATTATATATCAAAGGATATGGTGTAATCAGTGTGCATTAGTATGATAGGTATGCCAAAATCACCATAATGCATCATCTCCAGTGATTTAAGTATTCCTTTGGCAGACGACTTTGTTATAGCTGCATGAAAAGAGTACCAGTGAAAAAGGAGACGTGGCTAGAAGTACGCGTGCGTATTATGTCTGCACGTCATAAAGAAACCGGAAAAGGTTTGCCTGTCGTGCAATTAAAATACGCCACTTTGTTATTAATTGAAGAACTTTGGCATGCACTCATTTATATCGCCGTGGGAAGAAAAAACGAAAGAAAAAAAATAACTGTGAAATAAGATGACGATGAGAAATAAATAGGTGCAATAATCGGTATTATTGTAGAAGCTAGGTCGATAGTAAACGGTGTCTCTGGTTACACGAGCAAGTTAATTTCGATATGACTGCATGATCAATTGCGTGAGGCCACACATAGATTGTCAAGTTGGTCAATAAATTGTACTCTATTACAATCAAGGCTAGCATAATCCGTTCGGCCGAGTTTGAGAGTGTGCAGGCGGAAATGGAAAATCTCTGACAAACCCGAACATGAAGAAGGAACCCCGCGCATGCTAACTTAAAAGAACTAACCTTCATATAACGTGCATGTATTGACCAATATCATATATATTGACCAATTGTGGTTAAATGGTATCATAAAGATTAGCAACATGATCCGAGGTCAAACCAATTTGTTTTCGAAAATTCCAATTCAGTGTAATTATAATTATTTTCTGTCCGCAATACAATATCGGACAAGAAAACATCATAGGTCTTTGGTGAGTTAGTCTGTACAGATAGATATAATGGAATAATTTTCAAAAAAAGGCTCATGTTTAGCCCATTAAGATATATTTTGTGAGCAATCCACTTAAAAAAGAGCTATGCAAATTAGAAGGATGTATAAATTATTGAAATCCTTCATTTAAAACTGTAATTTCCTCCAATTGTATGTTTGAGTTTGATAGCATACATTATTATAAAGAGAATAATGACAATGTGTATTCCCATCTTTCTTTAATATCAGTAAATACAAAAAGCAATTCTACCTTTTATCTAACATGTAAACAAAGACCTTCTATAGAACTCAACATAATTAGGTCGTTTTGAAAGTACACAGTTTAGAGGAGGTTTTCTTTAGATCCGTTAGAGTCATATTTTACTGGCATTTTGAGATGGAAATTTCATTACTTGTGTGTAATATTTTATTTGAATTGTTGAATATCAAAACAGATTCACTTATATAAAAACATCTATTGTATGCATTGCAACATATAAAGAGAGCGAACATCACTTTTAACAAGAGATTGTTGGTAAAAGGTAATGTGTTCCATTGGATCACATAATATTTGTTATTACTAAAAGAAGTAGCCCATTTGATATTGTTTATTTTTTTATTTTGATTGCCTTTGTTCGTTTTGTACGCTTCGTTGGAATGGGTATCACCTGTTCTGTGTCAATTAGCCAGGACTCTATTTTCCCGATGTATAAGTTCGTATCGAAAGACATAAAGTTTGTGTGTACATGGAATCGCATCACAATTATTATTTCCAGCTTAGTACCCACGAATGTAGTTCGAGTCTATTTTTTAGAGAAATAAAATTCCTCTCTCATTCTGGTGGTGATAGAAGTGTTATATTGATGCATTATTGGTAGTGATTGAAAGGTAATTGTTTATTCTTTATAATATGAGCTCAGAGAGTGGTTATCTGTGTGTATTTTGGCGACAGTGCACATTGAGTAATAAGGCCTTGGTGATGATCCGGAAGTGCAATCTGTGTTCTGTTAACATGCTGTTCTGTTTACAGTACAGACTCTCAAACAAACTGCCGGTGAACCACTGACAAGAACTTCACCGTGAAGTCATTTTTTTGGGTATTTTAGATTCACATATGATTTGTATCGATTGTCACACAGATGAAAGGTCAATAGTGAGAAATATAAGAAAAGAACATATAAACAAATTAAGTGTGATGTAGTGCCCCATGTCTTTGTTTAAAGAATTGCAGCTTTCAGAACGCTTAGCACATTATTTAAACCTGTAAGCTTGTTAATGACAGAGACTCAGTAGGGGATGACTCATTATATTATTAAAAACAAAACCGATTTGAAACAATTTCTAAGATTAAAATTAATAAACGATACAGTTTCTCTTTTAATTATTTAAGAAAGAAAGAAATTTATTATTTTGAAAATCATTTACTATGACTTCAAAATAATGAGTCCTTATAACAAACGATAAACCCGCTTGCAATCAAATTTACCTAGAAAAAGAGCGCAACAATTTGGAATTTTAAAATTGTGTGCTGTTTCTTCAAAAACGGAATCGCATGCAATTCTGATTTTATTAGAAGGGTTTATAGAGATTTCAATCAGTTTGTGCAGGGTCGTTATAACCGCTACCAAAAAAGGCGGCCACCTCGGGAGCAAATATTTATTTCCTGGGTGGGAGGGGGTAGGATGATGCTGTCATATTCTGAACATTGCTAGTTCGACCCGTGGTTGATTAGGATCAAATTAAAGACTGATTCAGAGCATATCAAACATTAAACAAAAAACAACGAAGCACACATTTTCGTATTTATTTAAATATTTATTATTATTTATCACAAGCATAGCAATATAAAGGTGAAAAGCTGTCATTGAGCAGGTATTTCACGACATCATAATCTGTTGTGTTCTAGAATGGTATCAAATTTAGTGTATTGGCAAATGACAGGATAATTAATTAGATCAAAATTGGTAATTTTTCCAATTGATGGATAGATGATACTAACAGTCTAAAGGGGTTATTACTATTGATCCACATAGCTAAATTTCACTGTAATGGTGGGGGGGGGGGTCTAAGTTGTTAGATTATAATTTCATACCATATTATTTAATTGAGTCATAGAAATACTGATTTAAATTTAGAAATGGAATATTTGCAAGATAATAATTGTCAAAATTGGAGTTTACCATTGATTTTTAATTATTCCGTTGTTCTGGGGACTATACCAAATTGTTCACCTCCAAAGTTAGGGCTATGACATATGTATTGAGATCTTGTGTTACAAGGTCTGGTTACCTTTCTCCATGGGTTCGCCCTGTCGTTGTGTGTGTGCTTGTGTCCTTGTTTGCGTGTGTGTGTGTGTGTGTGTGTGTGTGTGTGAGAGAGAGAGAGAGAGAGAGAGAGAGAGAGAGAGAGAGAGAGAGAGAGAGAGAGTATGCCAAGCGAGGTAGCTGGTAGTATCACCCGAGCGGTGGGCATTGTCGGGATGCTTGAGAGATTCACACAGAACCTATATATTATAGTATTGAAGGACACGTGCATATATATATATCAAATATAGACCAGTCCTAGTGGCCGTGCCCCTATGGATGATGATTTGCCCCTAGATCTTATCTTAAAAACAGCCGAGATCCCCATCTTCTAAGCATATATTAGTTGAATAGCATACGACAATATCAGGCATAGTAGAAATAATGATTTATAACATGTAATCTTAGCTATATTAAAATGTACATGTGTCATTAACTATGTCTGAGTGTGCATAGGCGCGTGCAAGCAGATATTTTATAGAGAAAGTTATATGATGAATGTTCTGGAAAACAATTCAGACGAGATCCCATTAGTCAATCAATTTTGAATCTAATGAATCATCTGGAACAATGACGATGCTTCTTATTCGCACATGTAAAGATCGAAAGGTGTTGTGGACAAACATAAATTGATTTGCAGTTTTAAAATATCACTCAATATTGACATACCATATCCTCACTTCATATGCCTTCTAGATATCGGTCAAATATCTAGCACATGTATATACATGAACGATACCAGCTGGGTCTAGGTTTATCTCATACACGAGTGTCACAGTTCAGTGTGATCTTCGAACTTATAGATAACAGTAGTTGCCACGTACTAACACACCAGGTTGTCCGATGTTTAATGCCGTGATATTTTTTTGTAGTTATCCACCACCATCCCCCATTGATGGAATTACATAATAAGCATGTTTCAATTCATATACTAATACAATAACTACTCTCGAAGCACGACTAACATTTTGTTATGTGTTTGAAAGGATTCTGACAAACTTAGCACGTCTCCATCAACCCCAACCCACAAAACCACGCGTATCTTCTCCATACATAACATCCTGGTATGGATACCTCTTGGCTTGACATTTTACTGCACGACCAATATTAATATTATTAATGTACATGGCTACGTATTAGTAGCTATAAATGTACATGCTTACGTATTAGTAAATATCTATGTACATGGTTACGTAATAGTAAATACCATGTTTGTATGTATTTACTATATTTATGTAGCACAGAACACTTAAAATGGAGCAGAAAGGTTATTGACCGATCTTTTAACCCAGGCATGCACATGTCGATCAGCTATAGCAGTTTTAATCTTGTAAGGAATAGCAATATGATGAACTCTCCAGTTTGAAGTTTGTATTGTGTGCAGCCCGATATCTATATCCCAAATTCCTTAAGTAGATTGGAATAAATTTTGATGTCTACATTCATTATCTAAGGCTATGATCTCATAATTAAATGTGTAGACTGGAAGCCACACTCCGAATATGCTATAAATTTGATGTAGCATATATCCGATAATTTACAAGTCCGTCAAGATTTGCCCTCGCTCCGTCCTGAAAAAACTGAAATGACGTCCCTGCTCATAGGTGCCGATCCCGTTTACTGTTAGGATGTTCCCTAATCCTGTCACTACTGTGGTCGAGAGATTGTATTCCCATCCCTCTCTATATAGACAAATTATTCCTTATCAAACGTGCACAACCGCAAAATCTAAAAATATCCCTACAGGTATTTATACATAGGTTTGTTCAAATTACTGTACATTTTCAAAATATCTTCAAAGGCATAGACGGTAGTTGTCTAGTCGGTAAACTATCCAAATGAAATTACTAGGCGAAATTTTTGTATCTCTATTTAAACGGAACCATACGTTAGTAATTTCAAATCCAAAGCTAGGAGTATACAATAAATTATCTTCTTTGATAAGCTTAACGTACAAAAGTTTCAACGAACCATAATCATATGATCTAGTTTTATAACTTCGACTGACACATTCATTTGTCAAAATACAGTGGGTGTTTCTTCTTGAACTTTTATATACCCGTTTGTAAAAGCAAAATAAATTCAGATAAATGAAAATTATTAAGATAAAATAATCATCGTATTGTTTTTACAACTGTTATGTGACATTCAAAATACACGAAAAGTTATCAATTTCATTGTTATGGTGAACAAGGAAGTTCAACACATCGATTGATATATATATATATATATATATATATATATATATATATATATATATATATATATATATACAAATTCACAAATAAGTATTATTTAATAAGATTAGAAATATGACTAATTATGTAATGCTGTTTCTTTCATTCTCCCTTTTCCCTTCCATTCTTCCGTATAAATGAGTTTAGACCCCTTTAAGATTATCTTGCAATAACTTTACAAATCGTGCCTTCACCAGCTGGTACACTCATCTCGACCTAAAATATTCATATCAGAATTGTAAACGCTCTTATCAGTCACAATATAATCAGTCTATTTATAGAACACTGACATCACCACTAGCTAATGACCTACTTGAAGTGGTTTAGTACAAACATGGTTTAATTGATTAGACGAGGATAATGATAATGCGAGAGAGAGAGAGAGAGAGAGAGAGAGAGAGAGAGAGAGAGAGAGAGAGAGAGAGAAAAAATGATGATTGTTATAAAGAATTTAAATAAATAAATTACTAAATTTTACTAATGAGATTAAGACTCTCAGACTAGTGGGTCCATATATAAGAATACCAACTGATTGTCTGGACTAAAAAAATAACAACCAATCATTTGGTATAGCAGGTCTCATTCCACCCATCCTCCTTGAAGAAATTATATGCTGTGTAATATTAGTCCAAAATAAATATTTCAATTTTAGTATAATTTATAATTTTTAATTTAGTTTACTAAAACATTTTGAAAGCTATTCTGATTTACAATTTTTACTTTTAATCTAATGTGGAATTTGTAATTTAGTCTAGCATAGAATTCTTAATTTGTGTTTAATATAGATTTTTTAATTTAATTTCATACATATGTTTTAATTACATCTAATATAGAAATTGAAATTTAGTCTAATATAGAATTTAACATTTTATTAAAAAAATAGATATTTTAGTTTGTCAAACTCAATTTTGAATTGAGGTGTATTATATTAGATCTATTAAGAATCTAATATCAATCTTTAATTTTAGTCTATTAGATATTATTTATTTTTGTTTTTTATGTTTATTTCAATTTAGTCAAATTTAGAATTTGTCGTTTAGTAACAAAAATTATTATGATACAGAATTTATACTTTCTGTAATATAAAATTAACAATTTTTGTCTAATATTGTGACTCTTTGTGTTTAATATGGAAATTGTAATTTAGCATAATAGAGAATTTTTTCAATTTTACTTTATCATATCATTTCTTCAATATTATTCTGATATAGAATCTTTATTTGTTTGTAATATGAAATTTAAACTTTTTGTCTAATATATAATTGTTAAATTTAGTTGATTTTTTTATTGTGTTACTTATAGTGAACATATAAATTGTAATTTGCATTGATTATCCTTTATCATCATTTCAGTCTAACATATAAATTTTAACTTTAAGCTAATAGAATACATTTAATTTTAGTTTTTTTTATAATCTTTAACTTTAGTTATATACAGTTTTTAATTTTAGTTTATTATATAATCTTTAATTTTAGTTATATACAGTTTTTAATTTTAGTTTATTATATAATCTTTAACTTTAGTTATATACAGTTTTTAATTTTAGTTTGTTATTTAATCTTTAACTTTAGTTATATGCAGTTTTTAATTTTAGTTTGTTATTTAATCCTTAACTTTAGTTATATACAGTTTTTAATTTTAGTTTATTATAACATCTTTAACTTTAGTTATATACAGTTTTTAATTTTAGTCTAACATACCATTTTTCAGTTTTGTTGAGTAATATTTTTTACACTTTTGTAAAATACAGGTCTTTTTATTTTAGTTTAATAAAGGATTTACAATGTAAGTTTAATATAGATGTTAATATTTTAGTTTAATTAAGGATTTACAATGTAAGTTTAATATAGATGTTTATATTTTAGTTTAATAAAGGATTTACAATATAAGTTTAATATAGATGTTAATATTTTAGTTTAATAAAGGATTTACAATGTAAGTTTAATATAGATGTTTATATTTTAGTTTAATTAAGGATTTACAATGTAAGTTTAATATAGATGTTAATATTTTAGTTTAATAAAGGATTTACAATGTAAGTTTAATATAGATGTTAATATTTTAGTTTAAAAAAGGATTTACAATGTAAGTTTAATATAGATGTTAATATTTTAGTTTAAAAAAGGATTTACAATGTAAGTTTAATATAGATGTTAATATTTTAGTTTAATAAAGGATTTACAATGTAAGTTTAATATAGATGTTAATATTTTAGTTTAAAAAAGGATTTACAATGTAAGTTTAATATAGATGTTAATATTTTAGTTTAAAAAAGGATTTACAATGTAAGTTTAATATAGATGTTAATATTTTAGTTTAATAAAGGATTTACAATGTAAGTTTAATATAGATGTTAATATTTTAGTTTAAAAAAGGATTTACAATGTAAGTTTAATATAGATGTTAATATTTTAGTTTAATAAAGGATTTACAATGTAAGTTTAATATAGATGTTAATATTTTAGTTTAATAAAGGATTTACAATGTAAGTTTAATATAGATGTTAATATTTTAGTTTAAAAAAGGATTTACAATGTAAGTTTAATATAGATGTTAATATTTTAGTTTAAAAAAGGATTTACAATGTAAGTTTAATATAGATGTTAATATTTTAGTTTAAAAAAGGATTTACAATGTAAGTTTAATATAGATGTTAATATTTTAGTTTAATAAAGGATTTACAATGTAAGTTTAATATAGATGTTAATATTTTAGTTTAATAAAGGATTTACAATGTAAGTTTAATATAGATGTTAATATTTTAGTTTAAAAAAGGATTTACAATGTAAGTTTAATATAGATGTTAATATTTTAGTTTAATAAAGGATTTACAATGTAAGTTTAATATAGATGTTTCTATTTTAGTTTAATAAAGGATTTACAATGTAAGTTTAATATAGATGTTAATATTTTAGTTTAATAAAGGATTTACAATGTAAGTTTAATATAGATGTTAATATTTTAGTTTAAAAAAGGATTTACAATGTAAGTTTAATATAGATGTTAATATTTTAGTTTAATAAAGGATTTACAATGTAAGTTTAATATAGATGTTAATATTTTAGTTTAATAAAGGATTTACAATGTAAGTTTAATATAGATGTTAATATTTTAGTTTAATTAAGGATTTACAATGTAAGTTTAATATAGATGTTAATATTTTAGTTTAATAAAGGATTTACAATGTAAGTTTAATATAGATGTTTCTATTTTAGTTTAATTAAGGATTTACAATGTAAGTTTAATATAGATGTTAATATTTTAGTTTAATAAAGGATTTACAATGTAAGTTTAATATAGATGTTAATATTTTAGTTTAATAAAGGATTTACAATGTAAGTTTAATATAGATGTTAATATTTTAGTTTAATAAATGATTTACAATGTAAGTTTAATATAGATGTTTATATTTTAGTTTAATTAAGGATTTACAATGTAAGTTTAATATAGATGTTTCTATTTTAGTTTAATTAAGGATTTACAATGTAAGTTTAATATAGATGTTAATATTTTAGTTTAATAAAGGATTTACAATGTAAGTTTAATATAGATGTTAATATTTTAGTTTAATAAAGGATTTACAATGTAAGTTTAATATAGATGTTAATATTTTAGTTTAATTAAGGATTTACAATGTAAGTTTAATATAGATGTTTATATTTTAGTTTAATAAAGGATTTACAATGTAAGTTTAATATAGATGTTAATATTTTAGTTTAATAAAGGATTTACAATGTAAGTTTAATATAGATGTTAATATTTTAGTTTAATAAAGGATTTACAATGTAAGTTTAATATAGATGTTTATATTTTAGTTTAATAAAGGATTTACAATGTAAGTTTAATATAGATGTTAATATTTTAGTTTAATTAAGGATTTACAATGTAAGTTTAATATAGATGTTTATATTTTAGTTTAATAAAGGATTTACAATGTAAGTTTAATATAGATGTTAATATTTTAGTTTAATAAAGGATTTACAATGTAAGTTTAATATAGATGTTTATATTTTAGTTTAATTAAGGATTTACAATGTAAGTTTAATATAGATGTTAATATTTTAGTTTAATTAAGGATTTACAATGTAAGTTTAATATAGATGTTAATATTTTAGTTTAATAAAGGATTTACAATGTAAGTTTAATATAGATGTTAATATTTTAGTTTAAAAAAGGATTTACAATGTAAGTTTAATATAGATGTTAATATTTTAGTTTAATAAAGGATTTACAATGTAAGTTTAATATAGATGTTAATATTTTAGTTTAATAAAGGATTTACAATGTAAGTTTAATATAGATGTTAATATTTTAGTTTAAAAAAGGATTTACAATGTAAGTTTAATATAGATGTTAATATTTTAGTTTAATAAAGGATTTACAATGTAAGTTTAATATAGATGTTTCTATTTTAGTTTAATAAAGGATTTACAATGTAAGTTTAATATAGATGTTAATATTTTAGTTTAATAAAGGATTTACAATGTAAGTTTAATATAGATGTTAATATTTTAGTTTAAAAAAGGATTTACAATGTAAGTTTAATATAGATGTTAATATTTTAGTTTAATAAAGGATTTACAATGTAAGTTTAATATAGATGTTAATATTTTAGTTTAATAAAGGATTTACAATGTAAGTTTAATATAGATGTTAATATTTTAGTTTAATTAAGGATTTACAATGTAAGTTTAATATAGATGTTAATATTTTAGTTTAATAAAGGATTTACAATGTAAGTTTAATATAGATGTTTCTATTTTAGTTTAATTAAGGATTTACAATGTAAGTTTAATATAGATGTTAATATTTTAGTTTAATAAAGGATTTACAATGTAAGTTTAATATAGATGTTAATATTTTAGTTTAATAAAGGATTTACAATGTAAGTTTAATATAGATGTTAATATTTTAGTTTAATAAATGATTTACAATGTAAGTTTAATATAGATGTTTATATTTTAGTTTAATTAAGGATTTACAATGTAAGTTTAATATAGATGTTTCTATTTTAGTTTAATTAAGGATTTACAATGTAAGTTTAATATAGATGTTAATATTTTAGTTTAATAAAGGATTTACAATGTAAGTTTAATATAGATGTTAATATTTTAGTTTAATAAAGGATTTACAATGTAAGTTTAATATAGATGTTAATATTTTAGTTTAATTAAGGATTTACAATGTAAGTTTAATATAGATGTTTATATTTTAGTTTAATAAAGGATTTACAATGTAAGTTTAATATAGATGTTAATATTTTAGTTTAATAAAGGATTTACAATGTAAGTTTAATATAGATGTTAATATTTTAGTTTAATAAAGGATTTACAATGTAAGTTTAATATAGATGTTTATATTTTAGTTTAATAAAGGATTTACAATGTAAGTTTAATATAGATGTTAATATTTTAGTTTAATTAAGGATTTACAATGTAAGTTTAATATAGATGTTTATATTTTAGTTTAATAAAGGATTTACAATGTAAGTTTAATATAGATGTTAATATTTTAGTTTAATAAAGGATTTACAATGTAAGTTTAATATAGATGTTTATATTTTAGTTTAATTAAGGATTTACAATGTAAGTTTAATATAGATGTTAATATTTTAGTTTAATAAAGGATTTACAATGTAAGTTTAATATAGATGTTTATATTTTAGTTTAATTAAGGATTTACAATGTAAGTTTAATATAGATGTTAATATTTTAGTTTAATAAAGGATTTACAATGTAAGTTTAATATAGATGTTAATATTTTAGTTTAATAAAGGATTTACAATGTAAGTTTAATATAGATGTTAATATTTTAGTTTAATAAAGGATTTACAATGTAAGTTTAATATAGATGTTAATATTTTAGTTTAATAAAGGATTTACAATGTAAGTTTAATATAGATGTTTATATTTTAGTTTAATAAAGGATTTACAATGTAAGTTTAATATAGATGTTAATATTTTAGTTTAATTAAGGATTTACAATGTAAGTTTAATATTGATGTTTATATTTTAGTTTAATTAAGGATTTACAATGTAAGTTTAATATAGATGTTAATATTTTAGTTTAATAAAAGATTTACAATGTAAGTTTAATATAGATGTTTATATTTTAGTTTAATTAAGGATTTACAATGTAAGTTTAATATAGATGTTTATATTTTAGTTTAATTAAGGATTTACAATGTAAGTTTAATATAGATGTTTATATTTTAGTTTAATAAAGGATTTACAATGTAAGTTTAATATAGATGTTAATATTTTAGTTTAATTAAGGATTTACAATGTAAGTTTAATATAGATGTTTATATTTTAGTTTAATAAAGGATTTACAATGTAAGTTTAATATAGATGTTTATATTTTAGTTTAATAAAGGATTTACAATGTAAGTTTAATATAGATGTTAATATTTTAGTTTAATTAAGGATTTACAATGTAAGTTTAATATAGATGTTAATATTTTAGTTTAATAAAGGATTTACAATGTAAGTTTAATATAGATGTTTATATTTTAGTTTAATAAAGGATTTACAATGTAAGTTTAATATAGATGTTAATATTTTAGTTTAATAAAGGATTTACAATGTAAGTTTAATATAGATGTTAATATTTTAGTTTAATAAAGGATTTACAATGTAAGTTTAATATAGATGTTAATATTTTAGTTTAATAAAGGATTTACAATGTAAGTTTAATATAGATGTTAATATTTTAGTTTAATTAAGGATTTACAATATAAGTTTAATATAGATGTTAATATTTTAGTTTAATTAAGGATTTACAATGTAAGTTTAATATAGATGTTAATATTTTAGTTTAATAAAGGATTTACAATATAAGTTTAATATAGATGTTTATATTTTAGTTTAATAAAGGATTTACAATGTAAGTTTAATATAGATGTTAATATTTTAGTTTAATAAAGGATTTACAATGTAAGTTTAATATAGATGTTAATATTTTAGTTTAATAAAGGATTTACAATGTAAGTTTAATATAGATGTTAATATTTTAGTTTAATAAAGGATTTACAATGTAAGTTTAATATAGATGTTAATATTTTAGTTTAATAAAGGATTTACAATGTAAGTTTAATATAGATGTTAATATTTTAGTTTAATAAAGGATTTACAATGTAAGTTTAATATAGATGTTAATATTTTAGTTGATTTTACAATTTTAGTTCAATAAAGTACTTTTACTTTTAGTGTAATATATAATTTTTAATTTTGCATAATGTGCCATGCCTGACAATCTTCATTCCTCAACATCCCATTGGAAGCATATTTTTATAAACCTTTTATGTAAATAAAACTCATGTTTCTTAAGTCTAATAAGCTGAACCAGGATGTAGTTTGGTCTCGATAAATGTACATGTTTGATATTAATGTGTTGTATTGCTGGTATTTGTATAATAGTTCGTGTAGTATTGTTGGTGTATTTGTAGTTTCTGTGTAATACACTACTTAATTCAAGCATGCATATTTATGTCTTTATAATTTAATAGCACTAGGTGCATAAAATATTAAGAGTAATTATAAATTTATATTAATTAACATCATTATGTGTACACAGTATTATAAATAACTATGAATTCCATGTTTTATTCATTACAAATATTATGTATAAAGTACCTCAAAAATAAGAAATAACACAAATAAGGTAGTTACATTTTATGTTTCTCATGAAGAGCATTTTAGTGAATGAGTACTATATTTTGATAAGTACTGAATACTCAATACTGTCATTCCAATTGAATGTTCAACACTGTCATTCTACCTGAATACTCAACACTATCATTATGCATGAATACAGTCATGAGGGACAACTGCTATGAGACCACATGTTAAGATATCTACCTGAATACTCAACACTCATTTTGCATGAATACAGTCATGAGGGACAACTGCTATGAGACCACATGTTAAGATATCTACCTGAATACTCAACACTATCATTATGCATGAATACAGTCATGAGGGACAACTGCTATGAGACCACATGTTAAGATATCTACCTGAATACTCAACACTATAATTATGCATGAATACAGTTAGGGGAGACAACTGCTATGAGACCAAATGTTAAGATATCTACCTGAATACTCAACACTATAATTATGCATCAATACAGCCATGAGGGACAACTGCTACGAGACCACATGTTTTGAGGAAAACCTCGCCATGCGGTTTTATTGATGATTAAGTGTCATGACTTGTCATTAGAGACCACCTGTCTTGAAAGATCCTTATTGTTTGTCAAAAGGGATGGTCTTCAAAAACAGATTCTACTGTACTCAACCGTATCTTTATACGTAAATACTCAATACTGTCAGTCCAACTGAATAATCTTCAACATCATTCCACTTGAATAGTCAATCCTATTATTACACCTGAACACTTAACACTCCCAATCTTCTTGAATACACAACATCGTTATTCCACTGGAATACGTGCTACTCATTCCATTTCCGTACTCAACAACCTCTTTACAGTTGAATACTCAACATTGTTATTCCACATTAATTCTTGCAACTCATTCCATTTCAGTACTCAACACCATCATCAAATTGTGTTTATAAGAAAATACCTGGTCACTAACCAACACCTAAAAGTTTATGTGTATATTGACTCAGTCGATGCCATTTTCTGTTTTCCTCAGTAAGAGCAAAGTGGCTCACTGATTAAAACAAATCTGGCCTCTTCAGGCACCAAATATTTTATGGATTACAAAGGTAACACCTGCTCCCCCTTGTTGTGTGAAAATTATATCATGAACTAAGATTTAGTTTGCAATGCATACCCTTCTGTCTGAAGTCATGTATATGCATAGTAAATAAACTACTAAGGTACAGAGAAAATATCATACTTATGGTGCTGATCGTTTTTCCTTCAAGTTATTGTGTTGATAAATTCATATGGATCTTTAATAAACACACAAATGTGACCAGCACCTTCTCTGGTCTTTTCTGGCAGGCCTGGCATGCTTCATTTCTATATTCGGTGACTCATGCAGTCAGTGATAATGTATTTGTGTTGCAAGGCTCCAACATACCTGGGTTGTTTCGATAATCATTTACATAACATATAGCAAATATTGTATAGATTTCTTAGTGCAAATAAAACGCAGTAAGCATGTGGAATTATATTCTCCTCAGAATAACGATAATAAGAACGCTGAATACAATAAAGTATGGAATGTATATAATGTTTACAGACAGGTGCAGGCTTTATCCAGACAGGTATGGGTATATGAGGGCAGTGATATTTCCTTTGGATAATGTATGTACCTGCAAGGAAATTTAGGTCAGTCAAGTTTCTTTATTCCACGATTTAAGAACTGATACTTGATACAGTACACCCTCATTAGAACACAGTTCATGATATAAGGATACTTGATACAGTACACCCTCATTAGAACCCAGCTCATGATATAAGAAATATAGTTGATACAGTACACCTTCAATATAACACAGCACATGATACAATAAATTAGATCAATAACCATACCCACCATTTGCGAAAAGTGACCAACTTAGTTTGATTAATTCCAAAATCTGCCAGTTTATTTAATCCACTAAATTGTATAATGGTGTAAGATTGAACTACTAGAATATATGTTTATTACAGCATATAGCAGCAGAGAGGGTGTATCGGACAACATTTTTAGACAAGTTTTCACTGAAATCACGCTTAAAATCAATGAAACCAATGACATCAGACCCCAAAGTCAATGACATCAGGTCCCAAATGTGTGTGTGAATCATGGATTAGGTCCAAAAAAAAATTATGAAAAAATCAATGAAATTAATGAAATCAAAAACTTTTCAACTATTACATTTTTTGGGAAAAGGGACTACAACATCGTTGTCACTACCCTCTCTGCTGCTATGGGTTAACCGAATATTTGATCCAGTCCGATACGATATCGTGTTCCAGACCTTGTCTGGGACATGTAAATCACTACGACGAAAATCCCCTTAGGATTTCACAAACAGACTAATTTGTAAAACCTCCTCTTGTAAATC
Organism: Unio delphinus; assembly: GCA_029339505.1. Lineage (NCBI taxonomy): Eukaryota > Metazoa > Mollusca > Bivalvia > Unionida > Unionidae > Unio > Unio delphinus. The sequence continues at coordinate 4,225,724 of JAQISU010000066.1, forward strand.
AATCAGATTATTAGACTGGTCAGTGAGTTTGAAATTAATTCTGGTTAATGAATTATTATGACATCGCATATAGACTGGATTCACCGGGGACTCAATTATTAAAAACCCTGGAGGAGCTGTTGGTGCAAATGAATACAAAATATATCCTTGCTGAGCTTGATTTGATCGTTCTAAATTTATTTGATAGCTTCCTTCGATCACATCACATACTAAATTGAGCGCAATCACCGTTGAAATATTCACATTGAACGGAGCAATATGCCTGCCACCACCATCTGGGTCATTATTATGTTTGAGGATAGTTGGTTGTGTTTTTTTCCACGTATCATGGATTTTTTTGAAACCTTCATCGATGGCATCACTGAGAGATTTTTGTAATTCTGGTACGTTATATCCTGGTAGTTTGAATGTGGGGATATCTTTGATGGGGATGCCCTTGCCTTCTGCAAAAATTCTTCTTGTATTAGGATTACTATTAAGAAATACTTCCTGAATAATTTGTGAATGAAATGTTTCCATGTCATTGATGATTTTGTTACATGTTTCTACGACACTGATAAATTCATCTCGGGTAAGAGAGCCGGATTTAAGAGGTATTAACAACAGTGAAAAATCATTATTCATTGCTTTGAAATTTTCAGTGATTTTAAGATCGATAACAATAAAATATGCCCCCCTTATCCTATCTAAATCGTTAAAGATCTCAAAAAAATCTAAAGTTCTGAACTCTTTATAACTCTTTACTGTATTATCAGGTTTTATTCTGTCGGTGACATAATCAGTTTTTTGTGGTTCTGGTAAATCAACGGTTTTCCCCCCGGGTGGTAATTCAGGCCAACCTAACACTGTTCTTATTGAGCTTTGATAGATATCTACGACGTATCCTTCTGTGCTTATTTCAATGGCAGATGATAGTGTCGGCACATGAACTGTTATAGCTATTTTTGATTCTTTTCCAGTAATCGATTTTATTCTACGCGCGAATTCATCATTGATTTGTTCAATTTGATATGATCCGGTTGGTATGGAAACAACGTTCCAGTCTGGGGTACCGTCGGGTTTATTCTTGTTTGCAAATACCAGTGAATTATTCGGTTGTTGACCACCAAATGGTTTTGACCTAATATTTGGCCAACTGTGGTATACTCGTAATTTTGCTAGCGCTATCTCCTTCACTGGGACCGGAGAGGGGAAATTCACACTGAATTCTGGATTCGTTGAGGTTATTGAGATCATGCTTGTTTGTACTGGATTTGTGTTCTCCACTATTTGTTGAAGTAATTCCATCTGTGTTGTCATTGTTATTATACTCATGTTGTACTTCTAATTTTGACATCGCAGAATCATATATATCTACCATCGCTGAAAACTCACTCTCTGATATAATTGTATCATCGAGAGATGACGATATCAATGAGGATAATTGCGAGTATGCAGTGGACACAACATGAAATTGAATTATGTAGTCTTGTAGTTTCCGTTGGCTGCATGAGGATATTTTTTTTGTGATTATTGAAATTATTCCAGCGATTGTTGTTGCCGCAGAAATGCAAATTGGAACAGCTATCGGAGCCATCATTGTCACTGAAGACAGTATAATACCGGCTCCGGTGATTACACCACTCACAGCGTACACAGTAACATCAATTGCGGTAATTCTCCTGCGATATTTTTTAATTTTCAATTCATACTCCTCAGACAAGGTTTTGAGTCTAGTTTGATACTCTCTGACCTGATCATAGCGATATTGCGATGATGAAATCATTTTTTATTTTAAATATGCTAGCGTTTTCAATTACGATTTACTTAAATTCGCTACGAATTCCATACCACGTTGTTGAGACCCTAACCAAATGAGTATCAGTAGGTGCGATTGTGAACTTTTCAGTTGTATTCTTGTCGATGATCGTTGAAATCGTATTATTGAACCCGGATGAACTGGACGATGAAATCTTAAATTGAGATAATGGTGTTACTAGTGTTAATCGATAAATACCCTTGACGGTTGCAGTGATATCTAATGTGTTGTTTGTAGGTGTCCACTCAAATGATCCGTGTTGGATCGTGTATACTAAGTTGTTGGTTTTCTCATGAGGAATTTTTGTTTTTTCAATGGCTGTTATCATCCTCGAAAGATCACCTTTGATGCCTTCGATGGAAGTTTTCGTCTCATCAATGGATTTTTTAATATCAGGGAGTTTTAGTTCAATTTTATCTAACGGGTTTCCAATAAATGTATCAATGGCGTCGGTTGTTGTTTTTGTTGCTTCGTTGATAACCTTTTGATCATCAACAAACGTTTTAATTTCAGCGATAGATGGTGTAACTACAATTGGGGATCCAAAGAACTTATGAACGACATTTCTACGGAAACTATTGTAGTTTTTTAAATGATCTTCAAATTCTTTATCGTGGTTTGTAAATCGATCTGTAATCGTCGAAAAAAGTACACCCGGTTTGAGTTTACCCTGATCGGAAAATAGCGCAACGGTGTTCTCGATTGCGTTTCGTTGTTTAACCAAAATATCATCCAGAGAAATATTACTGGATTTCAATTTACCCTGTTTGTCTTGAAATACAACTATTTCATTCGGGTCAACACTTGTTAAGTTCAACGTCTCAGCGATTTCATCTTTAATTTTTTTTTGTATATCCTTGATAGAATCAGGAGTTGCAGTGTCATCGGGTTTGGGTTTCAGAGGTCTTCCCCAAATATCAATCATGATATTTTATATATCTCTCTCTAAAAAGCGATTACTAGTGTAGTCATTAACGACAATATGTGGTGGTTTTCCCCTTGGGTTACCCAAGGAGTTAGAAATAGCGTCAAGGACATTTAATACTTCACTGCCGCATATTGGTGGGTCATTGATTTGTTGTGTTGGTAGCGTAGAATACCAAGTCTTCATTGGAAGGGTTTTTATATACCGCATAAACTCTTTTGGTGGGGCTAATCCATATGAATCAAAATAAACAATCCCACGTGGATCAATAGCGTATGCAACCCAGTGAGTTCCAGGTCCGGTGCTGTTATCGAGATTAATAATACCTGTTTCAGTTTTGTTTGGTTGATGTGGTAATTGATCTTTCATAAAAACACCTCTGAAATTTTTAATCACTAGTTTTTTAGCAGCATCCATTAAATCAAAATTGGACATGGGAACCATAGGTTCGGAAATTGAAGATTTCTGAATTAATAAACCGTTCCTGGTAGTCTCAGGCCTGATCCGTGAACGGATCTTCCGCTGTACCATGAATACGGGGTTCCTGGTAGTCTTAGACCTTTTCCGCTGTACCACGAATACGGGGTTCCTGGTAGTCTTAGACCCAATCCTTGAACGGATCGTCTCTTTTTTTTATATCCTTGTCCAGTTGCCTTTTTTAGTGCCATTCCTGCTGCAGTACCAACGGCTCCTAACGCTGCTGCTTTAGCCACCGCTGGGGCTGCTGCTGCAATCAATGCTGGTATTGCAGCTAACAATGGAAATATACCGCCTGTTTTCATCATATTTTTAATAGCAGCCGCAGAGAGAGTAATCTGAACTCCCTTTTTATCCTTGAAAGCATCATTGAAATGTTTCACCTGACGAGTTGTCAGCGATAATTTATTTTCACCACCAGTCATTTGATTAGGTTTCAACGTGATTGTGGTTCCACATTTTTTAGCCGATTCTGATTGCAATTTTTTGATTTGACCAGGAGTTAACGCAACACTAATAACACTATATGACATTATATATAATTGATTGATTCTAATTCAATGAAAAATCGTTCAAAGATTTTCTACTGGGGCATCTACCACTCTCATTCTTCCACCAACACCTTCGAGTAGCATTGATTTATCACTGAGAATGACAGCAACCGCTCTATAATCAGTAATAGCAGGAGGACCAACAGGACGAGTCACATTAGCTCTAAAGTGTATATCAACAACTGACTGTCTTGTCAAATCGAGATGTTCCAGTGAGAAGTAGTAGATCGGATACAGATTCTTAAAATCAAATTGTGATATTTGCAAACCAGTATCGACATTTTGATCGCGTGCCATAAATGACAACAGACGATGATAAACTCGTGCAATATGATTTTCTGTGTAATTAAGTTGTATATCCTCAGATGGTTCCTGCTGGCCGTTTATTCTCAGTGAGACGTCTTTCACACCTAATTGATCAAATATCATATGGCTGGAGAGTTGATTGCCAACTCGTGTGTTATCTTGGAACGCAATAAATATATGACGTGGCGCAGAAACGCCTTGTTTTGATGCTAGGTTCCAAGTGAATAACCCGTTGATATTTGATTGTTTAACATCTGTACTCACGGTTAGCCAACTCAACAACGACTTTCCTCCTTGGTCCATAAATGATAGTAATCGTTGTTCTGCGGTGATTGCTGGAGTCAACACTGGCATCCACAATGATATTTTTGTTAATTTGACTTTACCGGCATCAGCATTGGGATTTGCAGCATCTGCTGGAATCCTCCAAACTGCGTCGTTATCATCACCCTTTCGTACAAGCGATACTGTATGCTTCGCCCCGTAGATAACTTTTCTGACGTTTCTACAGAATCCAAATATGTGATGCAGTGGAATCGCGCATGAAAATGATTTACGTTCTCCTTGCAACATTGCGTTTCGTGTTGCAGCTCCTAGATTGAAATTAGCATCGTTGTTTATAATCATATTCTCGACATCAGAATCACTATTATCACGTTTTTTTGGTCGTCTTACAACAAATGGATTTCCTCCAGCGGTATTCTTACCATCTTTTGCAAACATCATAGACGGACCAGCCGATCTTGTATAATCATCAGAATATCTCGCTAACCCGATTATTGTTGTGGCTACATCAACATCACGATCTATGGACTCAATTTCTTTTCCATCAATGAGATATCTAGCACTCTCAAATAGCGCCATAATACCATTATTGACAAAACCGACTTGAGTACCAGCTGGATACGGTGCTGGTACAGCAGTAGTATCAGCAGCTGTTACAATTTCTCCTTCTACTTCAATAAATGCTTCACAGGGCAAAAAGTATTTACTTGTATCATGGACTTGAAGATCAATTCTTGCTCGACTATTTGAGTCTATGGCATGATAGGCGTAATATTGATAATCGCGTACAGAATCATCCTTGCCAACTGGGGCGTCTATATCAAATGCTGGATCAGATGATTTTTTGAACTTTTTATTCTATTTATCAGAGTCTAAATAGTGAAATCGTAAACGATTTTTTCCATTTTCATCGTCGTAGTTTTTTAAGACCACTTCCTGCTATCATGTTTGCAATATTGCTTTGGTCTCCTTGATTTACCATCGACGCTAGTTTTTCATCTACTGCGTTATTTATAATTTTACTAACACTTGCAGGCATTTCTTCTGTAGACGGTAACGGTTTCTTTTTTCGCCCCACTAATGATGTTATTTTATCCTTCGCAGTTGAAAACGCTTTCCCGGCAAGATTTCCAACAGTACTAATACCCTTATCACGAATAACATCAATGGCTTTCATTGATAACTGTTTAGCTAACGGCATCTCTTTTGGAGCCATTCTTGAAAAGAATCCTAAAATGGTATTGCCGAGGCCATCTCCGTAGTATGCTCTATAAACTGGAAACCGTGAATTAACTACATAGACTGGGGTTGGTTTATCATGATTGTAATGGATGATCATTATTATAAAAACAATAGTGTTTTCAATTGTTATTTAATCGCTATGATACCCATTTGCTAACTCGTCAATGAAATCTCGATAGGTTTTGATATCCATGATACCGCCGGCAAATAACCGTCTACAGATATCAGCTGCTTCATTAATTATTTCTGGAGAGTTATTTCCAGCTCGTTTTCCTCCGATGAGAACATCTAATCGTGATATATCATTGATAACACTATCAGGACAAATGTTTCCAATCCTTGGATTTCCTAATCCACTTCCGCTATAACCAGCTGCTTCATCTAGTTTTTCTAAATCCGTAGTTTGTAAATAATCATCATCATCATCATCATCAGGTGGTAGTTGTTGTTTTTTTTGTCTTCTTGTTTGTCTCCGTGTTGGTGTTTGACGTTTTAGTTCTTGCCGTTCTTCTATTTCTCGTTGTCGTTCTTCTATTTGTTCTCTTTTATAATTACTAATCCCCTTTTTAAATTCCTTATATCCTATCTCATCCTTATTCAAACGACCAATCCCTTTATTTAGTTTATACAAATTATCGAACCAATCATTACTTGATATTCTATCATTTTTATACTCGTCCTTTAAAAAATCTTTTTTTGAATTATAGCTTTGAGCAGCAAAATTACCAAAGGCTTGATAATCCTTTGATTTCAATAGACTAGGTTTTTTTATTAATATTTTAGCATGATCAGTAAATTTATTCAACAGAGAAACAGTCGTTTTTTTCGGATCAGTTTGTTCAGTTTGTTCAGTTTTCGCTGCTAGTTTTTCAAGTTCACCAATAACAGATTTTCCCGTCTCGGGACCATCTCCCAGTAAAGCACGCTCTACCCCCTTCGTTGCTGTGGTTACTGGTTTAAACAATTCTTCAGACCCCAGAGCAAAATCAGTTTGTAAACTCTGTCGTTGTTGCAGTTTATTTCTTACAGAGTCGCGAATTGGTACAAATCTCCTGATTGCATCCAGTCGTTCACGAGCCAATCGGGTTGTTAATGCTTCATTGACCATTATTTGAAATCAGAAACCATTTTTCAATTGTAAAACACTTTTTCAATACCGACCTAACACCATCGTGCAACTCCCCCTTTGACATCAGTGACATGTCGGATGATTTTTAACACGGTCATGGAAGTGTTATTTCATCGTGAGACATCTTCTATCATTGATGTTGAAAGTCACATAATTGTATATAAAATAAATAATACTGTGACTTTCAACATTCTAGTTTTGACCAATCTGACACATCCTCCATCGAATTTTGACACCCTCTTGAGGGTCGGCTAAAAAAAATGAGGGTCGGAATGATAATGGTCGGGCAATCAAAAAATGATAATGGTCGGCCAATCAATGGTCGGGCAATCAAAATTGTTCATTTTCTTGAATTAATGCTCGTAGGTTTCTAATTTTAGAGTTGACTTCTTTTTTCAATTCGTATTCGTTACCTAATTCTTTTCGTATTCCCTCTACGATAGTATACAACGGGACGAACACACTGATGTCACTGGAAAATGAAAGAGAGTCTTTAATAGAATTCTGAATTTTTTTGATGAGTGCATATTTCTTGGGTAGCATATATTTGTTAGTGCTAACCCCGTATTCTATATCCTGAAAATCAGACACAATTTGATCAGGATTTAACCCATCTGATAGTTTGATATCCTGATTTTTCAATTTTGCTATTTCAACTATGATGCTATTCATGTTTTCAGAATTCATTATTCTATAAGTATGACATATCTCTAATTGGAAATTATGACGCATTAGACATAACTAAATTGAACTTTTTGCCCTGTCTTTTTTGAAATAGCCGATCGATAAATCCCCCCTGCAACTTTTTGTACAGAAGTCGGACAGATATTGAAATATTTTCCGGCTTCATTCATTGATTGAAAAATCATTTCTTCATCAGTTGTTGTATTCAAAGATGTCACAGGTCTCTTCCCAACCGTTTTGCAAGTGCCAGTCTTTCCTTGTTTGGAATTCTCACTCAGTGTGATAGCCTGCAGATTTGATACAGAATTATTCTTTGGATTAGAATCCTTGTGATAAATAACAAAACCACCTTTGATCAATCCATTAAAACATTCAAATACGAAACGATGATTGTGATAAGTTTTCTTTCCAACAGTAAACCTCAAATACCCTTGATTACTCACAAAACCGACCGGTTTCTTCATTCTACAGTGTCTTACAACACCATCACTGGATGCTTCATAATTTGTAATCACTGGATGTGGTCTGAATTCTTGGTCCATATATACTATTCTATTGTTTGTCTAATTCAGTGTTTGGTTCAATAATTACATCACTGGAAAATCTTTCGATATAGTCTTGCGGGGTTCTTATGATTTTATCCTTGATGTTGTCAGGGTCAAGGGCCTTTTCAGGGTCATAATTTCTGATAGATTGTCCATTTTTTATTCTTTTATCATAATAACGCTTCAATTCCCTATATCGCTTACCACCACAATCACTACACAATTGTGATCTTCCCTTGACCCCAACCCCACATCGAATACAGGGTAACGGACCAAGACTTCCACGTCGAAAACTTTGCATATGATACCTACAGTACTCATTTTTTCTGCATGATTTGTTACACGGGGTTACATTTCCCATCATGAGCCATTTGCAGTGATTCATTATACATAAAACTTTCATTTAAATGTTTGTTTTTTATATAGCATGAAGGAGTTCAAGAGATTGACTTCGACAAATGCTAAATTCAATGCTGATAGAGAGTTCAAGAGATTATTGAAAATCAATCCTAGATTTAATCTCGATAGACCAAAAAAACGTCAAAAACGTCCAAGAGACGGAAACATGAAAGAGTTTAAGAGATTATTAAAAATCAATCCTAGATTTAATCTCGATAGACCCAAAAAACGTCCAATAGACGGAAACAAACGTAACAAACGTCCAAGAGACGGAAACATGAAAGAGTTTAAGAGATTATTGAAAATCAATCCTAGATTTAATCGTGATAGACCCAAAAAGCGTAACAAACGCCCAATAGACGGAAACATGAAAGAATTTAAGAGATTATTGAAAATCAATCCTAGATTTAATCGCGATAGACCCAAAAAACGTAACAAACGTCCAAAAGACGGAAACATGAGATCACCATGGAAGGATGCTCAATTCAATCTTGATATAGTTTCTAATACACCCAAGAATAAAATTCTTGATAAACCCATCAGAGACTGTTTTAATGAATTCAAGCGTGATGGAGCATCTTATTGTTGGTCAACATTTCGAATTGATGGTGTTGTTGACGCTACCATGAATGATGAAAAGGCAGCAGTGATCATTTCACGTCTTGGGGAAAAAAGTCATTTTTTCCGAATCAAATTCATTATCCGTGAGAATGGCAAATGGATTATTAAGGATAAATTTGAACCCATTCTCAAGGGCAAAAAAACTGTCACCGTGAATCAGGATTCCAAACCGGGAATTTTGACTGGAATTGATAAACCCTACTACGAAAGATCTTATCCTGTCACAGCAGTTGTTTACGGGATCTATCCGCTCAATGAAAAACCTGATATTTCAAAACTAGCACCCATGAAATATTCGACAGGGCTCAATTGTGTAGCAGAACGAATAATAGAACACTTCACAAATGCATCCCGGGGAAATAAACTCACTGATCTAAGACGAAAAAAAATAACCGAGTGGGAGTTCACGGTAAAAGAGCATGGAGCAACAATTCAGGATATAGCCAAATTAGAAACATCATTGAGATTTCCAATATCGGTAAGAACAATCACCGGTGAAGTATTATACGAATCGAAATATCAATCAAAAGGAACCCCCATTGAAATTATTGATCATAACGCGCACGCGTGGTCATCTGCAGTAACAATATTTCCACGGGATAGAACCGTAAAATATCTATCCCAAACCGAAGAGTTTTTTTCAGAGCAGAAATTATTTGATGCTATTTACCATTTGAGTAAAAACGATCCTGTGTCAGCGTGGCTATTTCATAGTAATTCAGACGAAGAATGCAGATTTGATCAGTTTGTAAGACCCAACGGAGAATTATACCGTACTGAAGAGCTGCAGAATCAAATGAAACAACTAGCTAGTGAGTTTTCTGAGGACGGAGAAGAAGACGATCAATTATTAGCAAACTGTTTTACAGTACCATCCATTGCAGCACATTTTGCTAGAAAGAAAAACGCGTGGAAACCAACACGAAGTGAGTTTTTATCAGATGTCAAATTGTCCTGTCTTGAATACGGCCACGGCGGATTATGGAATAGAAAATACACCTCTGATTCCGTTATTTCAGTTGATATGATTGCGTGTTATCCAGGAAGTTTTCTTGGGTATGGAGAATGCGAGAAATATTTCAAACGATTTGGACACCCTACACACGAAATGACCCGCGTTGCTATTAATGGACCACTTCCTGATTTTGATTTAACCGGATTCGCTTGTGTGGTATCATTTGAAATGGCTGAAGGACTTCATCCGTGTAGTTATCTTTGGATTGGTAAACACATGTCTGAAAAACACTGGATGCCAATAGTGTTGTTACGGTATATGCTTGATTGTAAGATGTTAAAATCATTAATTGTCAGTGAAGCAATTATATCCTATCGGGCACAGAAATCAGTCTGGTTACCACAACCTGATCTAGAAAAAATAATTAGCGAAGAGCGAAAACTGTTTCCTGATTTTAATGAACAACAAATCATGGATTGGTCCAGACAGTTATTTGAAATCAGAAACAATGAAGCAAAAAATCTTGGACGAAGAATAATCGGTAAATTTACCCAAGGTGGCAAAGATGATAATACGAAATATTCTTCACGATTGATTATAGACAACGCTGAATACGATTTTGTAATGGCGGATCTAACGAATAAGGGCCTATATGTCAATCGTAAGGACGCATTTATGTCCGATGGAACCAAATTGGGTACAATTGTTACCTACAATGATGGATACCATCCGCAGTACACACACTTAAGAGCTTCTATGCTCGGTTATGCTTCTATCAATCTGTTTTCAATGATCAATAGATTTCCTACCACCGCAGTTAGAGTTGCCACTGACTCATTTTACATAAATAGCAAAATGGCTGATTTTAAGGCTACTGGCAACGAGAAATGGGGATCATGGAGAATTAAGAAAGAAATGATTCATGATTATATTCAATCAGCAGATGTTACCATTGAAAATAATTACTTAGAAAGCAATCAGTGTTCAGAATTTTCTAGTGCACCACCGATTTCTGATCCAATATGCCTGTATAAAACAGTTTATTTAAACGGCTGTGGTGGGTCAGGAAAAACAACCCGGGCAATTGAGTTATTTCGTCGTGGAAACGCTAGCGTTTCTAACATGATTGTGCTAACACCAACTCATAGACTTGCAAGAGAAATGATACAGAGAGGGGTAAATGCTTGCACTTATCACAGCTTTTTCCGATGGAAGGGAGATAAATGGACTCCTGAGCGCATGGGAGAGAAATTTATTCCTGAAATAATCATTTGGGATGAAATAGACACAGTGTCAGAAGATGTCTTAAAAATATTTCTTGAGTGGTTGTTATTGAAGAATACAAAAGTCGTCATGTGCGGTGATCACGGGCAACCACCACCATTTGTCGGTGCATCCCCCCATGAATGGCTAAAGGGTTTTGTAGACTATTATGAAGAAATTGATACCGATCACAGATCACTTGATAATGAATTAAAAGAATTGAAGAAACTAATTAGATTACAACCGGATAGAATCCAATGTGAAATAGCCCGTGAAATAATTTCGGAAACTCCCATGAATGAGTTCTGGGAAATGTGGAGACCAAACGATTTAATCATTGCAAGTAGAAAAATAGTCAGGGACACACTTCAGATGAAGTTATTTGAATTGCATAAACAAAAATTTGCAACACTTCCAGTGCCTCTTTGTTATAGGCCATCGGATACGCGAAAACAGAACATCGAAGTTGATATTCCAGGACAAAGTGAAAAACAGAATTTAGTATTAAATGATATTGTGCTGGTTGATATCAATGTTGTTGAAGATGCATTGCGTGCTAATAAATCCCCGTGGACGCTAGGTTATGCAGCAACAATACACTCTTCACAGGGATTGACTATATCGGATACAACTCTTTGGATGGTAGATAATCGCATAGAATGGTCGAATTTAGTCTATCTCGCAGTATCCAGAGTACGAAAAATAAATCAACTTCGAAGAATTGTCTTCGATGATGAAATCATTGGTGGCGATGATGAAATCATTGGCGATGATGAAATCATTGGTGACGATAATGATATTATTGATAAAAAACTCTCCGGTTACAAACAGCAGGACAAAAAAAAACAACGAGAATTTGATATTGATGCTGAATTAATAATCACTTTGAAGAAACAACAGAATAATCACTGCGCGAGTTGCAATTGTATAATGCGTTGGCAGTATTCGGATAAGGATCCTCGCCAATTCACCGTAGACAGAAAAAATAACAATCTCGGTCATGTCAGAAATAATGTGATGTTGACTTGTCTTGAGTGCAATAGACGCAAGGGTGCTAGTTAAGCCCATGGGGTGGCAATTGAGTATCGTCAGGAATTACTTGTAATTGTTGTCTAGTAAAACCCCGTTGAGGGGCAGTTGAATCCAGTTTATAGATTGGAGGTCTACCCGTAGATCGTGTTATACTAGATATCTTATGCGTAGTGACGCTCCAAATAGGATCAGTAGCCCTTTTTCTATCCCCTTCAAGCTCTCCTGGTTCGTATAAGTACCTCACAATGACACTACTACCAAGAATTGGTTGGGAAACGCTAGCGTTTCTAGGGAAATCTTTTTGTGGTTTTTCAGGTATCGACTTCTTTTTAATCGCGTTGATAGGTTTCATGTTGATGGTTCTAGTAATCTCGTTATTCAGTGCGGTAACTACACCTGGTAATCTCTTAACCCATTCACGGGATCTTTTTTCTTGGATGAATTCTTTTGCATATTGATATCCAAATAACCGCTCAGCAAGGGTTTTATTAAACCATTCTACAATGGCCTGATCACGATGCAGTGCAGTATGCCCTCGTCTGATAGCGACATTGTGATATTTCATTGTAGATAACACTGCACCCTGAAATTCCTTGCCCGGGTCAACTTGTAACAGATTTGGCCAGTGCAGAGGACCTCGTCGATAAATCCTTTCAAATGCAGAAGCGACTTCAGTGGCCGATTTTGTTTTTAACGGTTCTGCTTCTTTGTATCGACTTGCAATATCAACTACAGTTAACGCATATTTGTAACCACGATCATGTGGCAGAAATAATAGATCAGCCTGATGAACTTCATTGGGTCCGGTTACATCAAAATGCGAGAATTGAATTTGTTTAGGCGGTGGTAGATAAATTTGCCATAGTGCCTGTTTGGATAACCAATGAGCCGCAGTGGTTTTTTTCACTTTTGCGGCGCTAGCGAGTTTACTGATTGCAGCGTTACCCTTCCAGTATCCTCTTGGGGAATAGTAAATAGATTCCATGTTGCTATTAATTACCAGCACCTAACATCAATTTACTTTTCATTGCCGATTTTATCAAAAAGGAGGCCAATTTTTCTTTGAAGGATTTATCAGTGATAGAATTCAACGCATGAATTAATTTCACATCTGCTAGATGCCTGTGTTGCAAATTGCTGCTTTTATAAGCAACATCATGAAGGTGACAGGCCTTATCAATAGCGTTTATTGGTTCCTCACCGGGTCGGGGCTGATTTTGATCATTGAGTCTGATATCAAGTCTTGTTCCCGGTCCACAATAACTATACCCTGGAAGGTGTTTTTCTCCGGGGTATTTTGCCCATGGGGTTCCAGGGAGTTTTGCTAATTTGGCAGCGATATCACCTCCTCGTTTTTTTTTAAAGGTTCCTTGGGTTCCTTGGGTTTAGAAACAAATCTAAATTTCTTTGTACTACACTGTACGCATTTACCAGAAAGCGCTGATCGGTTATTTTTAGTTGTAATCGTTGTCAAGTCATCTGTGCCAGTACGCGCCTTACACTTCACGCAATATAGATCCATAATTTATGTATAGAGATATGAATATAATTGATTTTTCAGCGACTAAAACAAGAGAACCAGTGAAGCATCATGCAGCGCTACCAAACTCTATCCGCGCAATTATAATCGGGCCATCTGGATCCGGTAAAACGCAATTGTTGCTCAATTTAATAATGAGATGGATGAAGTGGGATAAGTTGTATTTAATTGCCCCTAGCGTAGATGATCAACGATGCTATGAAGTGCTAAAAGATTTTAATGAAAACGCTTCAGAGATTGCTGGCGAGGATGTTATTGAATTTATAACCGATATTGACGAGGCGCCATCCGTGAATGACCTCGATGGAAGTATCAACAATTTAGTTGTATACGACGATGTCATGTTAGATAATCAAAAAAATCCTGCTAGAATATTTTCCAGAGGCAGGCATAAAAACACTGATGTGATCTATGTCACTCAACGCTACACTCAGATTCCAAAAGTGATTAGAGATAACTGTAATATGCTTGCTGTATTCAACGGCGTTGATACACATACACTACGAAATATTTGGCAGACATGGTGTTCTGATATGGACTTCAATCAATTTAGAAATTTCTTTAGTCATGCTCAGTCTACCCCACACGGATTTGTAACAATAAATTTACATGACCCTCGAACACGATATCGTATCGGACTGGATCAAATATTCGGTTAACCCATAGCAGCAGAGAGGGTAGTGACAACGATGTTGTAGTCCCTTTTCCCAAAAAATGTAATAGTTGAAAAGTTTTTGATTTCATTAATTTCATTGATTTTTTCATAATTTTTTTTTGGACCTAATCCATGATTCACACACACATTTGGGACCTGATGTCATTGACTTTGGGGTCTGATGTCATTGGTTTCATTGATTTTAAGCGTGATTTCAGTGAAAACTTGTCTAAAAATGTTGTCCGATACACCCTCTCTGCTGCTCATATAATTTCAGTCATTTTAATATACATGTACTCAGACAGTTGACTTGCCACAGGTTTGACATTTGTTTATTATGTCGTTGGTGTGAATGATACACAGGCTATCCGGTGTAAAGTCAATCTCGTAGTACGGGTCTATAGTTAGGGCAGCACAAACGTGACATAAAACTGTGATAACATGTACATGTATCAAATAGTTGTAAATGCTGAATGTGAAGCAAATCGTAAATATATATGATGATAATAAATACAGTGTGTTACTGAAGCCGTTGTAAGCTTAGTATATAATCAATTCGGCATGATCATCTTCATGTAAGATCTTGTACTGGCACGTTAAAATCACACTTGTGATGTCTCCGCCATTATAATCTAGGTTTCATGGATACATAGTTGTCATTGTATGCAAATATATTTCCGAGTGTGAGACCCATGCATTAATCGGAAACTGAGTTCTTATGTAAAATATATACTGCTCAAACCCCCAACACACACGCAAACACTCTCAGAGACACATTGACAAAAAATATAAAAAAATATCATGGCAATAGTGCCTTTTTCTGTTCAACACGTTTAATCCGCTTCACAATATTTATTACACATGCTGTTTGTGTCAATGTTTAATATCAGGTTACTAGTTTTAACCTAAAAGTATATATCATGTCTACATTTTCGAAAGGTATTCTAAGATTAGCTGAAGTATATAAGTATACTGCTTATTTACATTTTCAAGGGCCATACTAGTTTAAACTAATATATTTAAGTATGTGGTTTATCTATATTGTCAAGGGCCATACTAGTTTAAACTAATGTATTTAAGTATGTGGTTTATCTATATTTTCCAGGGTCGTGCTATTTTAAACTAATGCATTTAAGTGGTTTGCTTATGAACATTTCCGAGGGTCGTGCTAGTTTAAACTGATGCATTTAAGTATGTGGCTTATCTGTATTGTCAAGGGCCATGCTAGTTTAAATTGATGACTTTAAGTATCTGGCTTATCTACATATTCGAGGATGATAATAATTGTAACTGATACACATCTACATGTAGATTATCTACATTTTGCAGGACCATACTAGTTTTATCTGATGCATTTAGTTATATAGCTTGTCTACATTTTCGATGACGATATTACGATATTACGATATTACAGTTTCCTAATGCATATTTTGCGGAGCCGCCCATATGTGATTATGCGATTAGTTTGGTCGATATCTAGGTGATGATCGACCACTGCGTTATTGATATCATAAAATAATTAATATGAAATCAATGAATGAAATTACAGATATGAGCAAAGATATAATAGATAACACACGAGAGCCGCAGTATGAAATATATAACAATTTAATAAACTAAATGAAAAAAGAAAACTGAACATGACGTTTCAGAGATACACTTTCTCTGATAAATATAATTATATAATATATGAAAATGTAGCTAGACGATCTGTTTCCAGTCATTTCTAAATCATTGTTGAAGGCAGGTCAACCTTGTCATAATTCCCGTATTTACCTCTTTTCCCACTCGTGTTGTGTCAGACATCGTTTATAGTAACTCAACAGAACTATGATAATGTGTTCAACTCGCTGCCTGACATGGATACAAAATTATATTAATAAGAAATCAGAGTTGGTTTCTGCTAGTAGCTACTCGCATTTCTAACTGGAACAATTACATAACTAGACTTCGTAGATAAACTACTTCATTATACTATGGACTATAAATCTCTAGCTTGAAAGAACAAGGTATACACGAGTTCCTGATGACAGCACCTTCGATTATCAGTGCCTAATGACATTACCTGCTCACAACAACCATTGATATAGTCATGGTAAAACCAATAATTCTTAGCTTACAATATATCAGATAGCTTACAATATGTCAGAATAATTCTCTCTAGTCCGCCTTTGTTAATAATTAGATCCTAACACTAACCTCTTATTGCTGGGCGCCAAGCGAGGCAGCTGTTAGTACCATTTTTGTAAGTCTTTGGTATGAATTGAACCCACGACCTCCTGAATCTGTGGCAATCTATTGTTCATTGAGAATAAGGTCTCTCAAGAAAGGTTGTATAGCAGTGATATTTAAACACAATTTGTACCGTATATACTAATATTTCAATATATATATGTAGTTATGTGAGAAAGTTTGCCAGTAACTTCTCGTGGGTCTGTGGTTCTTTCCGGGGGATTTCCGGGTTCTTCCTCCACCATTAATACTGGCCGCCATGTATAACCTATATTATGCTTAAAAATGGCGTTGAACCATACAAAAGAACCCCAATTGACTAATGAGGGAAGAATGAAAAAAACACTAATTCTTGAGTAATTATCAAACATGACATAAGTTGATTTGTTTAGTATGAAACATTTAATAACCATGAGTCTTGTTGCGTGTATACTTAGCTAGACTATTATCATTATCTTCAGGTATAGTTTTGTACATTATTATTATCATGTGCAGTGCATGTCCAGCCATTTAACAGTGTCATCATCATCACGGTGCAGAGCCTGGTGTCCACTGGGGAACTTTGTCAGTTAAGTGTTGTTCAGTGTTTGACATGGTCTGAAGAGCTTCACAGTAACTGGAAGAGTTAGTGGCCTGGCTACATTGGACATGGTTGACTGCACAATGAACCTGTCCTGTCAGAAAATGATTCATTGTGGTCCACAGATGACATGGAAGGTTGAAGCCAGGAGGGTAGACAGATGGCTCAGCTACAAGGGAGTAGTTTACAACATCTGTTGGAGACCACTCGACACTCCATGCTGAAATAGGTCTCATATCCTCCATCATCAAACCTAACCAAATTGGGCATCTTGAAGTCAAGCAGACTGCTGGATGTGAGGTGATGTCCATGTATGGTGGAATTTTCTCACTACATAGACCTTATCGAACACTTGTGTGGTGGCTTCCTGGTGACACAGCTATGTATGAGGAATGTTGCTGAGTAACGGTAGCCATGTTAAATAAGTACGACATAGTGTTCCAGAGATTATGCACACAGTTGTGTTGAGCTGGACATCAATTAACTTAGTGCGGGATGATCAAGCAAAGACAGGAGTACAATACTTGGCTGTTGAAAAACAGAGGGCCTGTGCTGATGTCTTGAGTGTTTTTAGTTCTAGCACCCAAGGTTGATTCAGTCAGTTTGAGAAGTTTGTTTTGAGTGCTAAGTTTTGCTTGAGTTTTCTTAGGTAGAATGTCATTGATTGGTTCATAGACACACCAAGGTATGTTGTGTTTGGTCATGTTTTATTTTCTGTCCACTAAGAGGATGCAAAGCTCATGGTTCGCTTCTGCATTTTGAAGTTGGAAGATGCTGGAGACAGTTGTGCTTGGCTCTAGATGCCATGTCTAGAAGTAGTCCATCACATCGTCCAAGTCCTTATTCATTGCTCCTTAAAGTTTAACAAATGAGCGACTTTGGGTGTCGAGAGCAATAGCATCTGCATGTATGAAATTTCATGACTGTGATGGAGGTAAATAATTGATATAAACATTGAACAAACTTGGCATAATAACAGTCCATTAGTCTGTCCTCTATGAAGTTCAGCTCTCTCTCTAATGTGCACTCTGAAGCACCTGTTGCAGAGAAACAGCTTAATAATTTCAACTATCCAGGGATACTCTGGAAATTTTCAACAACAGCCCTTGCATACCAGACCATGTCATATGCCACTGTTCGATTCAGAAAAACTTTTTAGAATCAGTACCTTAAAACAGGATGAAAGCAAGGAGATCAGCCAATAAATTGGCGCATTGTTGGGATCTTTTAAAGGCTTTTAGATCACAATAATCTTTACCTGGCACCACAAAGTCAGCATGTACTTTTCCTTAACAACCGGGTGCTTCAGGAACATAGCAGACTTAAGGTCAGGGTGTATGCTATTATCAAGTGTCAGAGATCATCATCACCCAGTGTCTCATAAATTGTATGCTGATGACACCCAAATATACAAGTATAGACATCCAAATGAAGTTGATGCTACAATCCAAGGAATAGAGAGGTATATTTCTGATGTGAAATCATGGATGACATGTAACAAGCTGCAGATGAATGATGATAAAACCGAGGCCATCCTGATCACAACACCAAGATTTTCTCATTCACATCCTTTACCTCAAACAATTAATATCTGCAAGACCAACATCAAATTTATGCAGTCTGTACGAAACCTAGGTGTTACTTTAGACAGTACTCTCACATTGCACCAGAGAGAACTTAGACAATTTTAAGAAAGACACAGCTTCGTTAAGGAAGCTTTTCGGGGACAGACTTCTGGTATTGTTAGTTCCAACTCTCTATGAAGAAAGACAGAAAAGAGACTGGCAGAACAGTCAAAGTCGACGAAGTAGTCAGGAAATTGTCGAGGAGAAGGAGAAGGACAAGGATTCAAGGAAGGGAAAGTGAAGAAGGAGGATGAGTATTAAGAAGTCGAGAGGAGAAAGAATATGGAGGAAGTCGGGAGGAAGAGTAGAAGCAGTTGGAAGAATAAGATAGAATACACAGATTAGTAGAATACAAGGACGGGTGGAAAGCAGTCTGATACTGCATCTCAATTAATGCAACAGGATGTTACATGGTTGAGAGAAGAAGAGTGATTTTTGAATTATTATTATTAACCTATTGTTAATCATTTGAATTTCATCTTTTGTGTACTCAGTAATTTAACTGTTGGCATTGCTGATAGGGAGCATGAAACTTTGCATCTCTATATCACTAATTTCACTTCCTACAAAAATTAAGTCTCGTGGGACTTCTAAAATAATTTAAATAAAAGGCTACATTATATAAAGAATATTTAAGGTCTACATTACATATAGGATATTTAAAGACTACATTATATAAAGGATATTTAAAGGCTACATTATATAGAGGCTATTTAAAGGCTACAGTATATAAAAGCTATTTGAAGGTTAAATTATAAAAGGATATTTAAAGGCTTCGATTTATAAAGGATATTGAAATGCTATATTCTATAAAGGATATTTAAGGTCTACATAACATAAAGGATATTTAAAAGCTACATTATATAAAGGATATTTAAAGACTACATTACATAAAAAAGGATATTTAAAGACTATACTATATAAGAGCTATTTAAAGGCTACACTATATAAATGCTATCTAAAGGCAACAGTATATAAAAGCTATTTAAATGATACATTATATGAAGACTAAATTATAACCAGGATATTTAAAGAACTCATCAAATTAAGGATATGCAAAGGCGTCGTTATATAAAAGCTACATTATATTTAAAGGCTCTTTAAAGGCGACATTATATAAAAGCTATTTAAAGGCTGCATTACAAAAGGCTATTTAAAGGGTTCGATTTATAAAGGATATTTAAATGCTACATTTTAAAAAGAATATTTAATGACTAAATTATAAAGGATATTTAAAAGCTACATTATATAAAGGATATTTAAAGACTACATTACATAAAAAGGATATTTAAAGACTATACTGTATAAGAGCTATTTAAAGGCTACACTATATAAATGCTATCTAAAGGCAACAGTATATAAAAGCTATTTAAATGATACATTATATGAAGACTAAATTATAACCAGGATATTTAAAGAACTCATCAAATTAAGGATATGCAAAGGCGTCGTTATATAAAAGCTACATTATATTTAAAGGCTCTTTAAAGGCGACATTATATAAAAGCTATTTAAAGGCTGCATTACAAAAGGCTATTTAAGGGGTTCGATTTATAAAGGATATTTAAATGCTACATTTTAAAAAGAATATTTAATGACTAAATTATAAAGGATATTTAAAGACTACACTGTATAAGGATTATGTAACGGCTACACTATATAAATGCTATTTAAAGGCTACATTATACAAAGGCTATTTATATGATACATTATATGAAGGCTATTTATATGATACATTATATGAAGGCTGTTTAAATGCAACATTATATAAAGGCTATTTAAATGATACAATATACAAAGAATATTTAAAGGATAAATTATATAAAGGACATTTAAAGGCTACACTATATAAAGGCTAATTAAATGCTAAATTATATACAGGCTAAATTATATACAGGATATTTAAATAACACATCAAATAAAGGATATGTAAAGGCGTCATTATATAAAAGCTACATTATATTTTAAAGGCTCTTTAAAGGCGACATTATATAAAGGCTATTTAAAGGCTGCATTATAAAAAAGGTTATTTTAAAGCTTCATTATATAATGGCTATTTAAAGGCTAAATTAAAGGGTATTTAAAGGCTACATTATATTAGGGCTATTTAAAGGCTACATTATATAAGGGCTATTTAAAGGCTACATTGCATAAAGGCTATTTAACGGCAACATTATCCAAAGGCTATTTAAAGACGACATTATATAAAGGATATTTAAAGGCTAAATTATATAAAGGATAATTAAAGGCTAAATTAAAGGGTATTTAAAGGCTACATTATATAAGGGCTATTTAAAGGCTACATTATATAAGGGCTATTTAAAGGCTACGTTATATAAAGGGTATTTAAAGGCTAAATTAAAGGGTATTTAAAGGCTACATTATATAAGGGCTATTTAAAGGCTACATTATATAAGGGCTATTTAAAGGCTACGTTATATAAAGGGTATTTAAAGGCTACATTATGTAAAGGATATTTAAAGGCTACATTATATAAAGGATATTTAAAGGGTAAATTAAACTCTATTTAAAGGCTACATTATATAAAGGCTATTTAAAGGCTACATTATATAAAGGCTTTTTAAAGGCTACATTATATAAGAGCTATTTAAAGGCTACATTATTTAAAGGTTTTTAAAAGGCTACATTATATAAAGGTTTTTAAAAGGCTACATTATTTAAAGGTTTTTAAAAGGCTACATTATATAAAGGCTATTTAAAGGCTACATTATATAAGGGCAATTTAAAGGCTCCATTATATAACGACTACATTATAACCTTTAGTCCATTGTACCACAACCTTCTTTATGTCATTTGATTATACCTGTAATGATTTAATAAGCATAAAGTTATAAGTATTGTATAGCAAGCTGCCTTACACTCTTGTCATCTACCTGTAGTGATTCACAGAATAAGGATAACATTAGATCTATTGCATAGCAAACCTGCCTCATATCCTTTTCTTCCTATACTGATTGAATAAGCCTATATTTTGATTATTTTTATTCTGTTTTATGTAATTATTTACCACCCCTGTGATTGCTGAAATATAATATACCGGATAAATTCAGCGTTCCGGATAAATTTCGGATAAATTCAGCATTCCAGATAAATTCCAGATAAATTCAGCATTCCATATAAAAATCAGCATGATAACTTTTTAAAATTCTCAAACACGTTGTTATAAAGCATTGCATAAAACAGCTTTAAATAACTTGATCAGTACAGATGTACCAGAGTAGTGGGTGAGAGAAACATATTGCGATTAGACAGATCAATTGGTGCGATAACTATTGAAATTCTTTCTCTAAATTGATTATAAGGTTAAGAACAAGGGTTACTATCTATATAACAATATCATTGCATGTCCCTCATAACAGGCCATCAAAATTTAATAACCCTACTGACGTCTTACCGGACAGGGCGTTGATAATTCAATACATTATATTAATATAGCTGGCATGCTGTGTCATATGTAGTGAATAAAGTACAAAATCATCATGTGTGTGTGTGTGTGTGTGAGAGAGAGAGAGAGAGAGAGAGAGAGAGAGAGAGATATTTGATTTCCTAAAACAATTTTCTCAGTCAGCTGCATTCTTGGAACGGAAGGGATATTATATATTATTAATAGAATGAATGCTTCAAACGTTTAACGTTTTCAATAATTCAAAGCTGCATTGCATATAAATTCAGTTTTGCGAAATACGATAAATAATGCAATATATATTTGTTTCTAATATTGAAATGATATAGAGCAAATATGTAATCTGTATGGTGAAGAAAACTCCAACTTATTTAGAACCAGGAATGTGTGTAAGACCTTCATTTACTTTCGTATACTCCTTCAATTAAAATACCTCAAGTTTGATGCGACGTTTAACTGTAACACGTGCCATTTCTTTTCAGACTGCTACTACTTCGACCACTGTCACTACTACTACTACTACTACTACTACTACTACTACTACTACTACTAATATGACCATGACGTAGAAGAAGAAACTAGCACGTTGCATTACATTTATCAGATGAGTTCAATAATTTCCAAGTTTATCTTTGTTATAAATAAGAAACATGTATACTTCTAATTCATATAAATCAAGGGAAATAAATCCTACCATGCATGACATGGCGATTGCCTTTTGAAAAAACTGTTATCGCACATTGTGTACAGACTTTGGTATTTAGGTCAGCTTATCAGTCTGTAACGTTAACGGCAGCAGTCGTTTGCTTGTAATATAACAGTCGGATAATTTACTGAAAACTCTAGTGATTTTACAGGTAGATATTCTTTTCGAAGGCTTCCTGTTTGCCAAGACTGAAATTTGAAAACATAGGCAAGTAAAACGTAGTGTTGTTTATTCTACACTTGACTAAAACCGACATAACCCAAACGACAGTACTCTCCAAAATGGCGGCGAGACGACAGGAGTGCAGCATTTGTATGGATAGTTTTAAGAATCCTAAGCTGATATCATGTCACCATAGTTTTTGTTTAAATTGCCTGGAAGATTATGTACGGACTAACCTTCGCAACGGTAGATTTAATTGCCCCATCTGCAGGACAAGTGTGGAGTTACCGAAAGGAGGCGTTCGAAGTCTTCAAAACAATTTTTATATTGACGACATAGGCTCTGGTGAGAAGTTTCCCTGCGATCTTTGTGGTCCGAACAATGTTGCATGCAGTAGATGTTTGGATTGCGAGGAGAATTTGTGCCAGACATGTTGTCATGTCCACGAAAAATCGAAAGCGAGTAGGCATCACAAAATAAGTGATTTGGGAATTCTAGATATAGAAACGAAGGACACAATTCGACAACGTATATTTTGTGATCAACATCCTGAAGACGAAATCAGGCTTTTCTGCAGAGACTGTAAAGTACTTATTTGTTTATTGTGCAAAGCCATCAATCACGAAAACCATACAAGTAGTACTGTAGCCGATTATGTCGCTGAAATGAAGAACACCCTACAGATCAAGAAGGATGAATACTCGGACAAACTGAGACGTATGATAAATTCCAAAGCAATGGCGGAGGAACTTGATAGAAAGATTAATGATGCGGAGCGGGAAGAAATTAAAGCAGTTGAAGAACAGCATTTACAGTTGAAAAAAGTACTTGAGCAAGAAGTGGCAAATGTGAAAGGCAGAATAAAAAATGTTTATCACGACCTGAGACAGCAAATCGCAGTTTTCAAAAAATGTGTGGAGGATGAATTGGTGACCTGTTATAACGCACAAGAAAATGTACAAAAAATAACAGATCAAGGGACAGACATTGATATAATAAGAAATGGTCCAAATCTTGAACAGTTAATTTCTGCATCCTTATCAAAGACTGATCCAACACATACTACAGTCCTGAAAAACAAACTCTTTTCGCCAGCCCCAATCGACGCAAGTAAACTGATTCCCTTACTAGGCATAATGCAAGATTCTACTGATGCCGTAAGTATTACTTTCGAAAAAAGCAGTCACATTTTGTTTTTACGGTTGATGACTTAAGTAGTGTTTGTAGTCTTAACAGAAATACTAAGACATTTTCCTTCATTGAACTAAATTAAGTCCCTACATAGATATTCCTGAAATTCGCCGATTGCTCTGCCTTTAAATATATCTCTAAAAACTGAATAGCTAAGAAATACCCCCCTCGCCCCCCAAAAAAAAACAAACAACCAAGAAGATAACATTTGTTGTCAGCACATATTTTATTATAACTTTGCTGCCTATATAAGTCAGCTAGGAAATCATTTGTTGAAATTTTTAGATCATCAGAATATTATAAATAAGACTGTGTAAAGAAGTAAAGAAAATGTATTTCTTGTATAAGACATTGACACAATGACTATACTATCTATTTGTTATGCAAAAGTATAGTATAAACTCAGAACTAATGTACCATAGTGTGTAAGGGTTGTGTTTTAGTCCCTATTTTAACATATACGTATCTATCCATCTGTTCCTATGAGTTGGAGGTCTTCTGACAAACAAAACAAACCCAACTTTACAAGGTATTTACATTATTTGTTGACTCAAACGATGCATTTGAATTTTGTAATATAGTTTTTATTGTCTAAGATGGTTACTAATAATGCGAAAATGATTCTATGAATTTCACATTTTACTAGGTAATATAAAATGTGTCCATATTTGCTTATCTTTGTCGATTAAAAAGTTAGGATCATTTACAGATGTCTTTGTTTACGGAAAACACATAGCACTAGATGCCTAGATAAAATCAATCAATAGTAGATATAGTATATTAACATCAGCAACGAAGGTTTGCCACGATATTTATGAAGTTTAACCAACACATGCTCATGATCAGCTCATTATATTTGCAAAGAAAAATCATGTGCTGCAGTTGATGTTACGATTTTGATTACGCATAAGATCACAACTTCTTAAGAGCAAATTTTCAGGTGTCATGTAAATGAAACTAGTGAAACATGCCTTTTTTAGTGCATATTCTAATCACGAAGGTCGGAACATTCGATACGACCTGCTACTTCTGGAAAGCAACGTAGAATTTGACGAATTTGTTGTTACTTGATTGTTAGAAATTGAAGACAACAGAACAAATGGGTTAGCATGTGAATAAAACTAAATAAGACCTTTTGAAAGTGCTCAACACTTTCCCCAGTTGTCAAAGTGATAAATCTATCCAAGCATTTACATATCTCAATATAGTACACATATTGTGGTCGTTCGAAGTAAATTTCTATGGAATAATGAAAATATATAAACATGATATGTTCTTTATGGGCATAGTTTAACTGACTGACAGATCATTACTTATAGTCGCGTAATGACATTCGGTCTTGTTCGACGTTTTAAAGCCAGCACCGCTGTTGTTTATTTTAGTTTATCGTCGGGGTGGGTGTGGGGATTGATCCAGCTCATGAACTCTCCACTGCATCCACCACATGCTTCTCAATCAGGCAAGCGAAATAACCATGTCTGGAAGCGGAATTAGGATAAATGTCCTGCTGGGGAACCAATCGACAGCACCCTTACACTGAAACTCCTTGTTTGTAGATCAGATTCTGACCAGCTATCTAATGTTTGCTATTAATAACACTCGATTCTGAGTATGTCACACTTTTAATTAGAGTTATATAGTCCTGTGTTTTCAAATGTTTAATCACCGACACAAATGTTTAAGAAATGAATTCGTGTACGTAGCGCAGTTTAAGATCTCAAAAAAGTACAACTGGGTTGGAGTAACATTAAATTTGTTTGTGATCTTAATCAAGAGTAAATTGCTTCATAAAAAGTTTAGAAAGGTGATATCAGAAAGATAAAAAATTAGTAAAGGTAACACCAAGGTGGCTGGTGCTGGGAAGTAAACCCTATGAAAACATCCGGAGATAGATTCTAAGGCAGCTGGACGATTTGCTACATCCAATTATGGCATCTCCTTGGTCTGGAGAGGGATGAGCTCCGCCAGACAACGTTTGCCCAAGACACACTAATAATGCTGGACAAATCTGAAACTGCTATCCAGAGCGGTCGTCGCCCAGGTCAACAAGGACCACATCTGCCGTTGTCTACAAGGATGGAGGTGACAAGTGCGCTACTGGTACTTCGCATGAAATCAGAGTGATAGACAGCATCGCCAACACCACATGGAACATTAGAACTCTGGCTCAAATTGGAAGGCTCGAAAAGTTGACACATGAGATGGAACATGGAACTACACATGTCACATTCTGGGACTCTGTAACGTCAGATGGAATGCCCTAGGAGAAAACACAACCGAAGATGGGCATATATTCTACTTTAGTGGAGAGGTTGACAAATGGTGTAGGCTTTCTTGTAAACAAAGCCATCAAGGGATCTGTGCTTGAGTGTCGCCCCTTATCTACGTTTAACATCACAATTTTCCAAGTCTATAGTTCAACTACTGATCATAATGATGAAAAAATAGAGGACTTTTGCAACACACTCCATGGTATAATAAACATGCTAAGTTAAAAAAGACAACCTCACCATCCAAGAAGATTGGAATGCAAAAGTTGGCAAAGATGCTCTATAAGACTGGGATGATCATTGTGGAATTTATTGCAATGAGATCACCAATGAAAGAGGGAGGCGGCTGCTTGAGTTCGCAAGCTATAACAGCTGGGTACTAGCTAACAACCTGGGCCAATATAAAGCTTCTTGATGCTGGACATGGCACGCACCAAATGGAATTCATCATAACCTTATCGCCTACATACAAGTTCACAATCGTCACGGATCTGGCATACATACAGCAAAAACAAGGACGTTCCCAGGTGCTGGTGTTGGGAGTGATCACGATCGTTTGATTATGAACTTTCGAGTGCGGCTGAAGAAAATAAAAAAGTTGAAGAACATCAGGCTCAAATTCAACCTTGAAGAACTAAATGACCCTAACATTCGCAATTCAGTTGCAGGTAAATTTACTCAACTCCTTGTTAATGATGTTAATGTTAACGTGATGACATACACTTTCAATACAGTCATCACAACAGCTGCCAAGGACATCCTTGGCTTCCATTGTCCAACGGACAAAACATGGGCTACAGAAGATATTGGAAGTTGTGTGAGGCCCGACGAGACATAAAAAACACCAGACACACACAGGGGCATTGGAGTACCGAGAAGTAGACAAGAATATCAGACAAACCTTGAAGAGAGCTAGAGAAGATTGGATTAGACAATAGTATTCAGAAATAGAGAGCAGTCTGATAAAGAATAACATCAAAAAGGCATTCCAAATTGTGAAAGACCTCACTAGATGGAAGCAACCAAGAGTCAGTACCATTGAAGACGAAAATGGAAAATACCTCGCAGAAGCGAATGACACAGCAAAATGATGGACTAACTATTGCAAATAAATCTAAATCAATCAGTCAACAGGAGACCCAGAGGTGCTTAAAGTTCCAAAATGCTCAAATGATGATGGTTTCCCCATTCTCAAACAAGAGATGGAGTCAGCAATAAGGGTACTGACGACCGGGAATGCAGGTGGAGTAGACATCATCCCAGCTGAATTGAAGAATGGGGAGGGGATCATTCATAGAGCTACTAATACAATTCCTCTACAGGATCTGCCATAAAGGTTATTGACTTGCACAGTGGACCCAATCAATCTCAATCTCCATCTGTGCCAACATTACGGAACTGTGAATTGGATCAACCATTCTTGTAAGGTGATACTGAAGATCATCTTGAACAGACTGAAACCACAAATAGAAAGATAATCGCTGATGAAAAGGTTTGGTTCCGGAGTGGAAGAAACACAACAGAACAAATATTCAGTCTGAAGCAAATGTCTAAAGATATACGAATTATGCAATTAAGGAGTCTGAAAACCCATCCTTCAAGTTCATTGTACAGTCATTCTGTGATTATTCATGATTATCTGATTTTATTCGGAATATTCTAAACATTTTTACTTGGGATATAAACATTTGTGATTTGGGGGATATAATTCAAAATAATGTCTTTTGAATTTTTACTTTGTGTTCTATAAAAATAAATTAATTTTTCATTTTACTAAATCGTTGAATTTGCGTATTAACTCTACATAATCGACATACTACTGAAATGTTTATATTATCAATTATTTTACAAGATCATTATATTATCAGTAGATGGCCATATATACGATCATTAAAACAAATTAGTACCAAATATGCAAACATTCGCTGGTTCGTAAATTATCGATTTTCAAACAGATTGAATAGAACTAGTATTTTATTGCCTTTCAGATATGATATTCTCTTTCAATCGCTCAGTCTTTACAATTTAGTCAGAGTTTATTTTCCTTTGTAATTTTACCCATCCCCCAAATATCCTAACAATCTATTTTATGCTGCGTTATTTCACATGTAGAAAAGGAACAATGACTATATTAATGTGTGTAACATGTCTTAATATAAATACGTTTGCTTATTACAACATAACGATATATATTGCTTTGAATATATATCTCTCACATTAAAGAAAGTGTACCAGTATTGCATTGCACTATAAATACGATAACCTCTTTCAGTGAATTCGGCACATTTCACATGCATGTTAATTCCCTCTATCATGTCACTCATTCACCATATATATCAAAAACTTACTTCATGCCATGCTTCTAACAAATTTAAAATGGCCATAAATAAATAATGTGCGTAGAAGGCTGTACTAATTTAAATGAATATTTTCACTATTTAAATGGAAATGTTTTCATATCATTTATTTAGTTTCCCGTATCTCACTCTAACTGCTTTTAAATCATAAAAACAATAAAATGTTCTGCGCTGGACTTAATTTCGAACGAATATGCACTATTGTACATTATTCCACAAACTGTGTTTCTCTCAGCTGAGAGTACTTACCTATTCATAAACAGACTGAAACTAAAATAAATTTTCCATATTAAGCAAAAATTCTTTGGTATTTATTGCAATATGTATCTATATCGATCACCACAGTACGGACCATCAGGGTCCTAGGAAAGGCGCTGACCAGTAACTGAAGCCTACAACCAGGGCTCAAATAATAACTTTAGTACTTGTGTAGGATGAACAAAGCTTGCCAATATGTGGAAATGACAGATCAGTAAAGTTTTAACAGCAAAAATGCCGACAAACAGGAAAAAGAGGAGCGGAGGAAGAAGCCCAATTATGGGCAGATAACAACTCCGCACCTGTTGCTGTTGATCAAATATGATGGAACAAACTTCTACTTGGTAATTTTTAGCACATATCTTTGTACTTATTTAGTAGGCACTTTTACCAAAATAGTTTTAAATTCGGGAGATAGGAAAATTCTAAATTTCTTTGATGTGTGACTAATTACAAGTGTGACTTATACATAATTCGCAGGAGGTAATGCCCCATAATATAACTGGGCAGAATTTGACCTAAGGAATCCCTTGGCGTTACCTTACGAATCGGCTGATGTTGTATTTAGCATCTGAGTCTTCTTCCTCCGTTCTCTGTTTGGACACCAAACGACAAATGTGGGCCGATTATCATTTGTTAATTCCTGTGCATTACGAGTATAAACAAGTCAGCAAGGGCGTAATTACACTTTGTTTTGAATTTAATTAAGTAGCACAATTTGTGTGCATCAAAGTGTGATCGGTTTCAATCTATTCCACTTCAAGTAAATATTCCACTTTGTGGAATAAACTAGATACTTTAATATTCTAAGGGCAAAAAACGTCATTAATCAAATATTGTAACGTATCAGTCTGGCAGAATCGCAGTGAGTCAAACTAGTAGGAACTTCAACGATGAAGTTAAGCAGAACATAGAAACACAGCCATAAGAACGTTTGGTTGCTAGCCAATGCTATAATACCGACCACAGCACTACGGGTCATTAAGACCCTAAAAAAGGTGCTAGATATTAGCTGAGGATTACTAACCTAAGTCCAAAACAACACCAATCTTACGGACGTGAGATAACCAAAGTGTGTCAGATAGACGAATGATTGATTGATTGTTTTTTAAGCGGCGCACCAGCACATTTAAGCTATTTAGCGCCATACAATAGGTTGTCTTTATGCATGTTTAAAACTACTAAGTGGTTTAATATCGACCAGTGATATAGAAACCCAAATAGTTCAAAGTAAAATGGTAAGATATTGGTAACAGTAAAATATGAAGCTTCCCAATCAACGGGAGATGGAAATGGTTTATGTTGATGAAGAGATGTTGCAAATAAGAGGCCGTATTTGCAATAAATACAAATGCTCTAGATGATGACATACAAGTTGTTGTTTAAAATAAAGATTTACTTCCTTTAGGAAATCTAAAATACAGGTGAAATGTATAATATCAAAAAGTACCTTCATGTCATGTACATTATAGTACTTATAATACTTATCACGCATAGGTTGCAGGTTGGAACATTCGGCCATAAAGTGCTTAACACTGAATGGTTCATTGCATGAAACCCAATCTGGTGGATCTTCACCTTTCAGTATGTGGGAGTGGGTTATCTATGTATGACCAGTTCTGATTCTTGCAATGATTACCTGTTCCCTACGAGTGGTTCTGTAGGAAGGAGTCCATTCTACCAAGGATGGTTTGATGGCATGAAATTTGCTATCCACTGCATCATCCCATGCTGCCTGCTACTTACTGAGTAGGTACCCTTTGATATTAGGTATAAAATCAGTAAATGGTAATTTCAGATCAGATTGTTTTGGGATAGAGCTGTCTAAGTAGCGCGGTCTGCTTCTTCATTACCTTTAATACGAATATGGCTAGATAACCAACGGTATAATATATTGTAGGAAGTACTAAGCTCCATATTTTTGACGAGGAGATTGACTAATAATGGATTATCCAGTTTTCTATTGTGTTGTGAATGAATCACTGATAGTGAGTCACAGAAGATAATGCTATTTAAAATACGTTTGTGTTCGATACATTTCAGAGCAAGGTCTATTGCTCTGATTTCGGCTGAAAAAATTGACCCATCATTTGGCAAACGAACTTTGTGTTTGCCACTAACGAAGGCTGCAACAGCTTTTTCATTAACCTTTGATCCATCAGTCTAAAATCGTTGAGGAGTTCATGAGATTTTCTCCCCCTCGTGTAATATAAAAATCACTTTGGGTTGCTTAAGGAACCAAGGTAGTGTTTCCAAGACAAACGTTTTCTGAACTGTAGAAAGATTAATTTTGATATTGTCAAAGCTGGATGATAGTCTGATGCCAAATTAAGGTATGGCATTTGGTTTGGTTTCATAAAAAGTTTTTTTTTGGTTGACAACAGCCGATTCAGATGGTTTGATCTCAATTTGAGAGCGTACTGTGCAGAAAGCATTTCTCTGCGATGTGACAAAGATGGTGCATTCGCTTCCACATGGAGATGTCTTAAAAGCTCACAGGGCGAGTCTTATTCCCTGATGATGAATTGGGTCAAGCATTTTCAAATATGACTTCCTAGCTGAACCATAAACAACGCATCCATGATCTAGTTTAGAGCGTATAAATGTTCTATACAAATTGAGGATGACTTTTTGTATCAGCACCCCAGTCAGTGTGCACATCTACTTTAAGTAAATCTAAAGCTTTCAAGCATTTAGCTTTCAAATTCTTAATGTGTGGAATAAATGTCAGTTTCCGTCGAAGATAATACACAGAAACGTTGTTTCCTCAACAACGGGAATGAGTGTTCCGTACAGCGTGAGATTAGGCTCATCATGAAGTCTTCGCAACTGACAGAAATGCATGCATACCGTTTTCGATTTTGAAAATTTTAAACCGTTAGTACTGGCCCAATTTTGGATCTTGTCGATATTTTGTTGCAGTTGCCTTTCAATTGTATGCATGTGCTTTGATAGATAACAAATTAAAAAAATCATCTACGTATAATTGATTTTGATATTAAATAGCGACATGATGCACATTTACATTCTTTGATTGTGCGTCGAGTTTTAGCCAGGCGGCTTTGTCTAATGGCTTCTTTGTATTCCTTAGTTACCCATTGTTGGGCTATTTTACTGTTCGGTAAGGACTTTGGAATAGATTGTTCTGCAATCGCAATTAGGATTGAAGTAAAATAATGTATAAGATTAACAGCGTCGAATACTGTATCATTATTTAGTATAGTTTTACATAGTGTCTCAAACGTAGCCCAGTCGACCTTACTAATATTCAATTGTGGAAATGCGACATCAATTTTATAGAGTTATTTTCAAGAATGATTGGAAAGTGATCACTACTGTAAATGTCATGGGCGACCTTCCATTCATAGTCCAAAAGCAGCGAAGGAGAGCAAATTGTCAAATCTATGCACGTTTATGTACCCGATCCTGGGTGTAAATATGTCGTTGAGTTAGTGTTATATAGACACAGATCGTGTCTAGAAATGAAATCTTTTACTTTGTGGCCTCTGTCGTTTATGTGATTTGATCCCCACATAATGTTATGGGCGTTAAAATCTCCAAGTAAAACGAAGGGTGCGAGAAGTTGTTGAACAAGATTGTCTAATTCGTTTGCTACTAGGTTGGTGTTTGGAGGTAAATAAATAGAGCAAAAGGTAATCAATCGATGTAGAGCGACGCTTACAGCAATGGTTTGTAAATTTATATTTAAAGGAATGACTCTGTGAGGAGCTCTATTGTTCACAAGAACGGAGACTCCTCCTGAGGCCCTGCCAGCTTTTTGAAAGTACGTTTAAAAAGAGAGTAGTTTCTAAGTGTGATGTTATCCGCATCCTTCAAAAATGTTTCCTGAAGACATAGGACCGCAGGATCATGTTCGCTTACAAGCAGAAGAATATCGTTGTAATTGGCTTTTAGTCCTCTACAGTTCCATTGTATGATCTTGTTCTTCATTAAAGATTAAATTAGAGATTATGTAACTAAGTTAAACATTTTGCAGTAGCACGTTGTGTGGATATTTGTCTGGAGGAAGTACTGGATTAAATCTTTTGTTTGCAGGTTTGGAACCACCCTGAGGACGCGGAGCAGTGTCGTCTGCATTCATGACCTCAAACTCTCCAAACCTGTTGTGTAGCGTAATGGGGTCATCAGACCCTTTTGATGCCTATTTGGCTGTTTATGTTTCTTCTTTGGAGATTTAGTTGCTGGAGAGTTGTTGAATGTTGTCAGAGTGGAGATGTGTTTCTTTGTGCCTGGTAGTGTAGAATATTAATAGCTGATGACGTATCGGGTAGATCAGTTTGAGTTTGTCCATTCTTTGTTGTCTTTAGACTGGTTTCGACAACAGTTGAGAAGGTTAGGCCATGTAGATGGGTCCGAGATTCATCCATCTTTCTGGCCTCTAGGAAGGGGATGTTTGACATATATATTACCATCTGGATTTCCTTCTCAAGTTTCCAGGTCTCCAATCCTTAGAATTGGCATGGTGACTTTTGCCACAATTTGCACAGTGTGGATTCGCGCCGGAGTCTACTTCTTGATGACTGGTTCCACCGCATGGGCCACATAAGGACTTCTGGAGCACCTATCTTCGTGGTGACCGTATTTCTGGCACATAAAACAACGTAGAGGGTTTGGAATAATATACCTCAACTTTAATCTGTAAAAAGCCAACTTTTACTACCTTAGGTAGTGCTGGCGTGTTAAAGGTGAGTATTATGGTGTTTGAATCCTGCAATTGTGTACCGTGTTTGATACGTTTTCGACGACTTGCAGTAACACCTTGAGTTCTCATTCCCTCGACGATATCAGCGTCACCGACACCTGCGAGATCTCCTTTAGATGAGTTGAGTGTCGAATGAGCGAACGTAGAAACCGGAACATCAATAAAACGTCCGAGTGTTCCTAATAATCTCGGTATGTACCCTTCGGTCACATTCAATGATTAAGCTACCCGATTTGAATTTTTTGACAGATTTGGGCGTGCCAACCAGCCCAAGTATAGTCTTTTCGACTACAAATGGTGACAGCAAAGAAAATGGTTTTGTAGAGTCTTTTGATTGAATAACTATGAAGTGTTGAAATGGTTCCTCGCTACATGGTTCATCAGTTGAATCCGTTAAAGGTTTTGAACGTTTAAGTTGATTTTGGTTTTATTTTCCATGATGTTTTCTTTTATATTTATCACCCATGTTCACCCACCCGCCACGGAGTCCAACTAGGGGACACGTTTCGAGTAGATACACAGATTATATACTCGGTAAGTAAATCTACGTCCTAATTGACCAGTTAAGCCCCCGCCTTCTAGGACGTCTTAGGGGAGTCTGTGAAAGGAAAATAAAGGGGTATATAGTATGGGGCAACGGTGGTATCAAGAGAGATATAGAGTGAAAGATGAAAGCGAATGAATCATTCAAGTCCTCCTAGGGCTCGGCGTGACTAGCCGATTAGACGAGACTGGGCCCATCCCGACCACCCGTCTAGGAGAAGTAGAGGCCAAAGCAGTGTATTGAATAAGAAAGCCTCTGTTCAAAATCCTGGATCCTTTCCTCTCCCGACATGGGTGGCAAACCACGGCAAACAGGTTGTCTCTACATAGTCGCCTCTTACGACACGTAGAGAGGCACGTCGGGCCAGTTCTACAACCCCGAACCCGCAGGGGGAGGAGGGGCAGATAGACGAAATTGATACTTCATGGAATGGAAGAAGGAAAAGACACGAAGAAGCAAGAAGCGGAGGGAGAGGACGAACAAAGCCCAGTAACGGACAGCTTACTGCTCTATACCAGTAGCTGTTGCTCTAGTTCTTGCACAGGAAATCATCATCCGTACCCAGACATATGAATTGAAAAAAGCATAATCCCACCTATCGCAGTGGAAGATAACATCTCATGCAGATGTACAAACAAGTATTATCATTGTAAATATTTGGTGTACCGCCTCCAACGCTGAAATCATTCCAGACAAAGAACAAGGACATGCACGGAAGAGTAGACAAAGGAAGTTGACGAAACTGAAGCTAAAGTGAAGAAGAAGACGACGACAACAGGCAACAACCAATGGATTGTGAACCTCAAGATGCCCATTAAGACTCTACGAAAACCATCAATTTTATCACTGCTGACAAAATACATGGTTTTCATGTCGTTTAAGTCTCGTAAGCCTCGGCCACAGTGATGACAGTTTGGAGTGTGAATCCACTCACATTACTACCACGAAAAATATGAACACCACTTATTTGCTTACTCTGAAAGAAGCTGCTGAATAACTAACGGTAATTAATGGGTTAGATAAATTACAAAAGCAGCAGTATGAAGAAACCCGTAGTGTGACAAAATGATGGGACAAAGACATTATCCACAAAGCCAACAACTCTGCGTCCTATCCTTGAAAGGCTACTAATCAGCTGCCTTATTACAATAGCCTTTCTATTTCATATAGGAAACCCATTTTGATAGCGCCAAAAGTAGAATGTTAACATTTATTTGTCGCTTCATGTATACTTGTACCAGCATTTCTGAATTTTGACAGAGGAAATTGTATAACCCATATGTATACTTGACATTAATGACGATTTTGGCTTTCACAGAATTGGAAATAGAGAATGCCCCATACCATAACTGGGCAGAATGTGACCCATGTTCAATTACGGCGTTCCAGTTAACGATCGAGCTGACGTTTGTACCCTCCGTCTGGGTCCTTTGTAACCCTTTCCTGATCGGACATACTAAGACGAGTGTGTGGGCCTATTAACAATCGTCTTATAACCTAATGACCCGAAATCGTTCACGCACGGAACCGGGGTAGCGTCCTGAGCGAGGTATCAAACCTCAGCTGACGTCTTATATGCAATACAGTGATTGTATTACGATGAGTGTGTGTGTGCTTTCGATTCCCGCTCATCTTAACTTGCGACATGTCAATTTTGGCTTTGCGGTTACATACGACAATTTAAAAATCACACATTGTAGCATGGATACGTAAAATAAAGTTCGGTTCGAATTCAATCCCTTACGATAAATTAAGTAACCCACTTTATTGGAATTAATAAGACGTACATGCACGATGGGCGTACACGTCTTTTAGATTATATCGTAACGTAGTCTGGAGTACTTCCGTTACTCGTCAAACTGTAAAAAATAACTTCAAAGATAACCAGACTGGGCAAATTCACTTTCATGATGATAATCATCAGTCTCTTGACCTAATGTAGTCATTGAGGCACTTTACAACTAAACATCTAACCAGTTCTCACCACTCGTTTCGATCATGGGCAAATGACTGTGTCTCCGAAAAACTGTTCCTTGTCCATTCGGTGATGTTCTCATTCCACTTTAGTCTCTCTCTACCTCTCTTTCTGCCACCAAGGACACTGTGCCGCAGTACTATTGTGGATGGATTGACGGCTCTAGTGACATGGCTATGCCATTTCAGCTTGTTTTTGACGGTGGAGATGAGGTCCACATATTGGCCTAATTTGCGCCTGATGATGTTACGCATGTCTTCATTAGTATGTGGTCCGTGTAAGAGATGCCAAGGATGGTTTCGTAGCATCTCATTTCAAGTGTCTGGATTTGTCGTTGTAATTTTGCTGTGCTCCCAATAGTCTGAGTTTAGTTTTCAGACAGATATTCTTGTCTCTCAAGATGGGTCTTAGATTTGACATAGGTGCCGTTTTTTGTGCTGCTCGTGGCAATATTTCAGCTCTTGATCCCTATTCGGTGATTGTGGAACCATGATATTTGAATTGGTCCACTGTTTCAAGTTCCTGGCCTCTGACTTTAATATTGGTTGAGATTTGTTTGCCAATATTTGTCATCAGCTTTGTCTTCTCTCTGCTTATCTCCATGTCAACTCTGGAAGATGTTTCATCCAGATTCTTCACTAAGGTGGCAAGCTGATCTTTACTGCCTGCAAAGCCATAAATCTGGTTTGCAAAGCATAGGTTGGTGATGTTACGCCCTCCAATGCTGACTGTCTCACAGTTTTATTGTCCAGGGCTTCATTCATTATGCGCTCTAAGTAGATCTTGAAAAGCGTGGGAGAAAGTTGAGAACCTTGCGGTACTCCAACTGTTGTCTTGAACTAGTCCCCATCTGAGCCTTGAGCAATTACTGCAATGATAGACTTGTAGTATAGCTGCTTGATGGTAGTGGTCAAGTTTTGACCCATGTTGTACTTCTTTTTTGTGCCCTACAATGACTCATGCCACACTCTGACAAAAGCCCTTTTGAAATGTATGAACACATGATAGATGTCTAGATGAATATTTTTTTCTGTTGTGCTTCTATCACTCCGAAACCCTGCCAGTTCTTCAGCGATTATTTCTTCTGTTCAAAATGATGTTCAACATCACCTTACTAGCATGGCTGATAAAACTAATAGTTCTAAACTTTTTGGCAAAGCTGGAGATTGCATTTTTGGTGGGAGTGTAATAATCAGTGACTTAGTCCACTGTGTTGACCATTCGCCTGTCTGCGAGATCTTGTTGCAGATTTTTTTAGTAGCTCTATAACTGATTCCCCACCATCCTTGATAAGTTCAGCTGAGATGATGTCTACTGCAGCTGCCTTCCCATTCTTCATGTTTATTATACCTTGGAGTTTGTTGTAAACGTCCTCTATTTCTTCATCATCATGATTAGTAGTTGGAGCATAGACTTGGAAAATTGTGATGTTAAACTGAGACGCTTCAGACGACTGGAGATAATTCTGTTAGATCTGGGGCGATATTCAAGCACAGATAGCTTGATGGTTTTGTTTACAAGGAATCCTAGTCCATTTATGGATTTGTCCAACTCTCCACTGTTGTGGAATATATGCCCATCTTAAAGTATTTAATGACATTCTCTCTGCTTTGGATAGTGGAAAGATTACAGTCCTCACTCTCCTGTATGTATCTGCAGCATTTGACATAGCAGACTTTGATATATTACTTCACCGTCTCCAGCATGTATTTGGCATTTAGAATACAGCCTTAAAGTGGGTCAAGTCATACTTAGTCAACAGGACACAAATTATATTTGGAAATGGAATGTGCTCCAGTGCAGTTGACGTATGTTGTGTTGTTCCACAGGGAGCTGTTCTTGGACCTTTTCTCTTCATCCTGTACAATCAGCATCTCTCAATTGTCATATATCATCACCCAGTGTTGCACCAATTGCATGCTGATGACACCCAAATATACAAATCTAGCCACCCAGCTGCTACCATCCATGGAGTTGAGAGATGCGTTTCATGATGTGAAATCATGGATGACCTGTAACAAGCTGCAGATGAATGATGATAAAACTGAGGCTATTCTGATCACAACACAAAGACTTTCTCATTCACATCTTTTACCTCAGACAATAAATATCAGCAACACCAACATCAAATTCTCACAGTGGTTAAAACCTAGGCGTTACTCTAGACAGCACTCTCACATTGCACCAACATGTCATGAACATATGCAAGGCTGCATATTTTGAATTGAGACGCATCAGTTCCATTCGTAATTATCTTTCAGTTGATGCCACTAAAACACTTGTGTGTTCATTAGTACTTTCAAGACTGGACTATTGTAACTCAATTCTGTCTGGTTCCTCACAATATTTTCTCCAGAAATTTCAAAACGTTCAAAGCACAGCTGCACGGATCATCTTTAGAGTACCTCGATCAGAGCACTTCACAACTGCTCTGTACCCTACACTGGCTATCGATTCGATACAGAATCAAACACAAAATGTGTTCTCTGTGTATGTTTAAATGACAGACTCCAGTCCAACATACCTATCCAGCCTCACCCATGTGTATACACCAGCTAGATACTTACGTTCTTCTCCTGATAATCGTATACTCATTGTTCCCATGGTGATAACAAAGTCATATGGACAACGCTCGTTTGCATACCAGGGCCCAGCTACGTGGAACGAATTGCCAATTGAAATTAGACATAAAGACACAGTGATCCCTTTTAAGAGTACTCTTAAAACTCACCTGTTTCGACTGCAGGGATAAACTTAGAGACATAATTGTGTTTTGTATCTTATATGTTTTATTTTCCAATTTCATTGTTTTTCTGATTTGTTGTTCTGTAGTGTAGCCATATCATTATTGTTTGTGTAAAGCGCTTAGAGCTTCGAAAGATTAGACGCTATAGAAAGTCCTCATTATGATAATATTTATTATCTTTAGTACTGGTACCCTTTCTTTAATGTGAGACATATCTTTTGAAAGCAAAATCTATCATTATGTTGTATTTATATTACGACATGTAACACACATTATTATAGTAATGTTTTTTTTTTTAAATGTGCGATAACGCAACATAAAATAGATTGTTGGGATATTTGAAGTCTGTGTAAAATTAAAAAAAAAAGAAAATCTCGCTGAAAGGAAACAATCCGAGTGATTGAAAGAGAATATCTTATCTGAAAG
Source organism: Unio delphinus (assembly GCA_029339505.1). NCBI lineage: Eukaryota > Metazoa > Mollusca > Bivalvia > Unionida > Unionidae > Unio > Unio delphinus. Next base: position 4,265,350 of record JAQISU010000066.1, read on the forward strand.
GAAATAAAACACTAGTTCCATTTCAATCTATTTAAAACTTGTTAATTTGCGAAGCAGCGAATGTTTGCATATGTGGTAATAATTGGTTTTACTGAACATAGATATGGTCAACCACTGATAATATAAAGATCTTGTAAAAAAACGTTGTTAATATCAGCATTTCTGTAGTTATGTCGATTGTGTGGCGTGAAGAAGCAAAACAAGCAATTAAGTAAAACAGTAAACTAATTTATTTTGATAGAATACAGAGAAAAGTTTTAAAGACACATTAATCTAAATTAAGTCACCAAAATCCCAAATCTTATATCGGATGTACAAATATGTATCAAGATGTTTAGAATATTTCGAATAAAATCAAATAGTCTTGAAGAATCACATTGAAGAATCAATTTGGAGTTTGGATTTTCAGAATCCTTTATTCGCATAATTCCCATATCTTCAGACAGAATATAAGTTCCGTAAGACGTACACAGGTCTAGAACTCATTTTCAAATAAACGCGAGGGTTACTAGGCAACATCATGACAAAAGTCAGAGAGGTAGACAACAGGTAAAAATAGTCAGGTGGAGATAAATTCTAATTTCAATCACGATCTCTCCAAGAAGTCTAGGATTGTATGCTATGAGGTCTTGAGAAACGAATCATGTAGCAATAAAAGTATGAACTAGAATCCGTTTCTATATCAATACTGCTCGTTTTAACACTGCATATTTTAATCATGATGTTTCATTAAATTTGAAACAAAGTCTGTATGAAATAGTCTTTTGGCAGAGTGGTAGAACCTGTTAAGATTTGAGACAACAATTAAGTAGTAATAAAGTGACCGGATAGAATATGCTTTTATATCAGAACGGTCTTTTTACGCTCAAGATTAAGAAATGGTCCGTTTCAAATGTGAAAATAACACAGTGTAAACAAGACTGAGAAACAAGTTTGGAAAATTGTGATAATTTCAAATGTATTAAACACATTGTTTGAAATGGGATTATTGTATATAAAATGGAATGTAGTATTAGGCCTCTTTACAGGCATGTGATGAATCTTATTCTACGCTACAGCGGTCTTTAACAAGCAAGGCGTACATTTATTATAGAGTTACCTTAGATCGTTATTCTATGTTAGGTTCGGAATATGGTAACATTCCTAGTAATCGCATAGTTGATATTGTTGCGGCTGCAATCGTTTCAAAGATTAGGTATATATTTATATATATTGTATGAAATACCTAATGATTTATTTGCTTAATATGGAAAGTTTATTTTCATTTCAGTTTGGTCGTCAGGTAAGCAGTTTCAGATAAGGTAATCAGGGTTGTGCAGTAATAGACATAAGTGTATATTCGTTTGAAATCATGTACATCTCAGAATCTTTTATTGTTTTTATGATTTAGAAACTGTTAGAGAGAGAGATACAGGAAACTAAATAAATGATACGAAAAGATTTCCCTTCAATATGGAAAGTATACATTTAAATTAGTAAAGCCTTTTACGCACATTATTTATTTATGGCCATTTTTAGATTTATTAGAAGTAAATTATGAATTAAATTGTTGATATAGATGGGGAATGAGTAAGTTGATAAAGGGAATTAACACATTTGCGAAATGTGCCGCTACTACTGAACGAGTTTATCGTGTTTATAGTGCAATGCTATTGGTTCTTTTTTAAATGTGAGATATATCTATTGAGAACGACATCTATCATTATATTGTAATATACAAACGTATTTATATTACGACATATTACACACATTAATATAGTAATGGTTCTTTTTTATATGTGCCGTAACGCAACATAAAATAGATTGTATGACTATTAGGGGGATGAGTAAAATTACAAAGAAAAAACAATCTGGCTGAAATGTAAAAACCATGTGATTCCAAAAGAGAATATCGTATCTGAAAGGAAGGAAAATTCTAGATACATTTAAATCTTTTTGAGAATTGTTAATTTACGAAGCAGCGAATGTTTGCATATATGGTGCTAATTTGTTTAAGTGACCGTAGATTTGGTCATCCACTGATAATATAATAATCTTGTAAAATAATTGTTAGGATCAAAAGTTCAGTAGTATGTCAACTATGTGGAGTTAAGAAACAAAATAAGCAATTAAGCAGAATTCATTTTATTATAGACTACAAAGCAAACGTTCTAAAGACAATTTTTTTAATTAAATCCCCAAAATCACAAATATTTATATGCCAAGTCCAAATCATTAGAATTTTTCGAATTAAATCCAATGATATTGAATAATCACATAATGACTGTACAATCAACTTGAAGGATGGATTTTCAGAATCCTTTATTCGAATAAATCGCATATCGTAAGACAGAAAATAATTCCCCAAAGACATGCACAGGTCCAGAACTCATTTTCAAATAAACGCGAGGTCACGTTATATGCATGTGATGAACCTTATTCTACGCTACAGAGATCCTTTATACGCAAGGCGTACATTTATTTAAGTGTTATCTGTGTTTGTTATTCTACGTAAGCTTTGCAATGTAGTAACATTTCTTTTAATAGCATAGTTTTAATAATTGCTGCTGCAATCGTTCCAAAGATTTGTGTACTTGTTAAATGCATATTACATGAAATACCTAAGAATTTTTGTGTAATATGGAAAAATTATTTTTTTGTTTCAGACTGGTTTTATGGTAAGTAGTCTCGGCTGAGAGAAACACAGGTTGTAAAATAATGTACCTTAGTGCATATTCGTAAACAATCGTGTCCAGCGCAGAACATTTTATTGCTCTTATAATTTAAAAGCAGTTAGTGTGAGATACGGTAAACTAAATAAATGATATGAAAACATTTCTCTTTACATAGTGAAAATATCCATTTAAATTAGTACAGCCTTTTACGCACATTATTTATGTATGGCCATATTTAAATTTATTAGAAGCACGGCATGAAGAAAGTTGTTGATATATATGTTGAATGAACAACATGGTAGCAGGAATTAACATAATTGTGAAATGTGCCGAATTCACTGAAAGAGGTTATCGTATTTATACTGCAATGTAATACTGGTTCATCACCATCCTCATCAGTCTCTTGACCTAACGTGGTCGTTGAGGCACCGTGCTGCTAAACATCTCATCAATTCCCTCCACTTGTCTCATTAATGTGTCAATGCCTGTGTCTCCGCAAAACGTTTCCTGGTCCATTATGTGATGTCAGTCCACTTCTTTCTCTGTCTACCTCACCTTCGGCCACCTTGGACACTGATCTGCAGTAATGTTGTGGATAGACGTTTTGCGCTAGTGATATGGCCATACCAATTTCAGCTTTCTCTGTTTGACATTGGTGATGAGGTTTTCACCTTGTGCCTGATTATGTTACGCACTTCTTCATTTGTGATGTGATTCTTGTAAGAGATGCCACGGATGGTTCTGTAGCATCTCATTTCAAGTGTCTGGATTCAGCATTGTAATTCTGTGTGAGGATGTAGATCTCACATGAATGCAGAACAACTGAGATGACTAGTGCTCTCAATAGTCTGACGTTAGTTTCCAAACAGATATTCTGGTCTCTCCAGATGGGTTTTAACTTTATGATAGCTGCCGTTGTTTGTGCTGTTCGTGACACAATATTTGCACCTGAAACATCTTCATTGATTATGGAACGAATATATTTGAAATGGTCCACTGTTTGAAGTTCCTGTCCTCAGATTTCAATATTGGCTGAGATTTGTTTGCCATTATTTGTCGTCATCTTTGTCTTCTCATTGCTTACCTCATGTCAAATATTGAAGATGTTTCGTCCAAGTTCTTCACTACGGTGGCAGGTTCTTCTTTACTATCTGCGAAGCCATCAATCTGGATTGCAAAGCATAGGTTGGTGATGTTATGCCCTCCAATGCTGACTGTCTCACAGTTTTGTATCCAGGGCTTCATTCATAATGCGCTCTAAGTAGAACTTCAAAAGCGTGGGTGAAAGTTGAGAACATTGCGGGACACCAACTGTTGTTTTGAACCAGTTCCCAACTGAACCTTGAGCAATTACTGCATTGGAGTATAGCTGCTTTATGGTATTGGTCAACTTTTGACCGATGTTGTACTTCTTCATTGAGGCCAACAATGTCTCATGCCACATTGTGTCAAAAGCGTTTTTGAAATCTATGAACGCATATTAGATATATTTTAAATATTGTAAGGAATATTCACACAGAAAGTTAAGATTGAATATTTGTTCTGTTGTGCTTCTTCCACCGCGGAACCCTATAAATTTACACATAACATAATTTACCAAAGATGTAGACAGGTCTAGAACTCATTTTCAAGTAAAAGCGAGGCTTACTTGGCAACCTCATGACAAAGGTCAGAGGTAGACAACACATAACATCAGTTAGGTGGAAATAAATTCTAATTTCAATCGCGATCTTTCCCGGAAGTCTAATATTGTAGACTATGAAGTCTTGAGAAAAGAATTATGTAGCAATATATGTATGAGCTAGAACTTGTTTCTATTAATACTACTCGTTTTTACACTGCATATTTAAATCATGACCTTTCATTAAACTTGAAAGAAACTGTACATGAAATATTATTTTGGTAGATTAGTAGAACCTGATTTGAGACAACAATTAAGTAGTAATAATGTGACCGGATTGAATATGCTTTTATATTATACGGCTTTTTATGCTAATAAATATAAAAATGGTCGTTTCATAAATGTGAATTAATTAATTAATGTAATCTATGAAGACCTGAGACAACAATTAAGTAGTAATAAAGGGATCGGATATAACATACTTTTATATTTCAACGGCCTTTTACGGTCATGATTAAGAAATAGTCCTTTTTAAATTTTAAACACACAGGATAACAGTGATTGAGAAACAAGTTTGGAAAATACAGATAATTTTTAATGTGTCTAACACATTGTTTGAAATGGGATTATCGTTTCTAAAATGAAATCTAGTATTTGCTCACGTTATATGCATGTGATGAATCTTAATCTACGTTACAGCGATCCTTTACACGCAAGGCGTACATTTATTTAAGTGTTATCTGCGATCGTTATTCTATGTTAGCTTTAGAATGTGGTAACATTCCTGTTAATAGCATAGTTTTAATAATTGCTGCTGCAATCGTTCCAAAGATTGATGTTCTTATTAAATGCATATTGTATGAAATACCTAAGAATTATTGTGTAATAAGGAAATTTATTTTTTGTTTCAGGCTGGTTCTGCGGTAAGTGGTCTCAGCTGAGAGAAACACAAGTTATGAAATAATGTATATTAGTGCATATTCGTTCGCAATCAAGTCCAGCAGAGAACTTTGTATTGTTTTTATGATTTATCAGCAGTTAGTGTGAGATACGGGAAACTAAATAAGCGATATGAAAACATTTCCCTTTAAATAATGAAAATATTCATTTAAATTTGTACAGCCTTTTACGCACATTATTTATGTATGGCCATGTTTACATTGATTAGAAGTATGGCATGAAGAAAGTTGTTGATATTTATGTTGAATGAATCAGATGATTGCGGGAAGTAACATATTTGTAAAGTGAGCCGAATTCACAGAAAGAGGTTATAGTTTTAATAGTGGAATGCAATAATGGTTCATCACCATCATCATCACCATCATTATCAGTCTCTTGACCTAGCGTGGTCGTTGAGCCACCGTGCTCCTGAACATCTGATCAAATCCCTCCACTTGTCTCATTAATGTGTCCTGCTCCATTACGTGTTGTCAGTCAACTTCTTTATCTATCTACCTCACCTTCGGCTACTTTTGAGACTGATCTGCAGTACTGTTGTGGATAGACTGTTGGTGCTTGTAACATTGCCTTTCCAATGTCAGCTTTATCTGTTTGACAGTGGTGATGAGATCTTCATAACGGCATACATTGTGCCTGATTATGTTACGCATTTCTTCATTTATGATGTGGTCCATGTAAGAGTTGCCACGGATGGTTATGTAGCATCTCTTTTCAAGTGTCTGGATTCTTCATTGTAATTCTACTGTGAGGATCCAGTTCTCACATGAATGCAGAACGACTGAGATGACTAGTGCTCTCAATAGTCTGATTTAAGTTTTCAGACATATATTCTGGTCTCTCCAGATGGGTTTTAACTTTACGAAATCTGTCTTTGTTTGTGATGTTGTTGACAATATTTATGCTCCTGAATAATCGTCGGTGATTATGGAACCAACATATTTGAAATGGTCCACTGTTTGAAGATCCTTTCCTCTGACTTTAATGTTGGTTGAGATTTTATTGCTACTATTTGTCATCATCTCTGTCTTCTCGGCGCTTATTTCATGTCAAATATGGAAGATGTTTCGTCCAAGTTCTTCACTACGGTGGCAAGCTCATCTTTACTGTCTGCCAAGCAATCAATCTGGTTTGTAAAGCATAAGTTGGTGATGTTATGCCCTCCAATGCTGACTGTCTCACAGTTTTTTTATCCAGGGCTTCAGTCATAATGCGCTCTAAGTAGATCTTCAAAAGCGTGGGTGAAAGCTGAGAACCTTGCGATACTCCAACTGTTATCTTGAACCAGTTCCCAACTGAACCTTGAGGAATTACTGCATTGGAGTATAGCTGCTGGATGGTAATGGTCAACGTTTGACCGATGTTGTACTTCTTCATTGTGGCCAACAATGTCTCATGCCACACTATGTCAAAACAATTTTTAAAATCTATGAACTCATGATAGATATATGTTTGATATTGTAAGGAATATTCACACAGAAAGCTTAGATTAAATATTTGTTCTGTTGTGCTTCTTCCACTCCGGAACACTGCCTGTTCTTCAGCAATTTTTTCTTCTTCTTGTTGGATCAGTCTGTTCAAGATGATCTTCAGCATCACCTTACTAGCATGGTTGATCAAACTGATAGTCCTATAAATTTGGCGATGCTGGTGATTGCCTTTTTGCGGAGTGTTATATTCAGTGACTTAGTCTACTGTGTTGGCCATTCGCCTCTCTGCCAGATCTTGTTGCAGATTTTTGTTAGTTGCTCTATCACTGATTTCACACCATTCGTAATAAGTTCTGGGATATTGTCTACTGCAGCTGCCTTCCCATTCTTCAGTGCTTTTCTTTCTGACTCCGCCTTTTCCTTGAGAATGGGGAAATCATCATTATTGTGGAGTTTGAAACTTCAATCACCTCTGAGTCTCTTGTGGCTGGCTGGCTGTAGAGTTCATTACAATAATCAGTCCATCGTTCTACAATGTCACTTGCTTCTGTGTGGCATTTTCCAGTATCGTCTTGAATTGTACTGAGTGTTTGTTGCTTCTGTCTGGTGAGGTCTTTTATAATTTTGAATGCCTTTTTGTTCTGATTCTTTATTAGACTGCTCGCTATTTCTGTGCACTTTTATCCATTCCAATCTTCGTTTGCTTTCTTTAAGATTTGTTTCTGATTTTCTTGTTTATTTTTCGGAACTCCACTGCCCCTATTGTGTGTCTGGTGGTTTTGAGGCCTCTTCGTTCATCACACAGATTAAGAATCTCTTCTGTAACCCAGTGATTTTTCTTCGGGCGATGGAGGCCAACGATGTCCTTGGCAGCTGGTGTCATGAATGTGATGAAATAGTCTGTCATCATTTTAACATCGAAATAAATCACAATGAATGGAACATATTTTCCTGCAATCGTGGCTTGGAATGGCTTACATATGTTTAGGGTACTTTAGTAGTTTAAGGTCGAATTTCAGCCTGAGTTTCTTTGGCTGGTTAATTTTCTTTATCCCCACCCAGAAATTCATAATGACGAGGTCGTAATCACACCCAACATCAGCACCTGGGACGTTCTTGTTTTTGCTCTATTGATTCTAGATCGGTAATAGTTTTCAACCAGTATGTAGTCGAACTGTTTATGATGCATTCCATTTGTTGCGAGCCATGCCCAGCATCGTGAAGCTTTATATTGGTCTAGGGTGTTAGCAAATATATATTGAATGAAATACCTAATGATTTATTGCTTAATATGGAAAGTTTATTTTTATTTCAGTTTGGTGGTGGTCAGGTAAGCAGTTTCAGATAAGATACTCAGGGTTGTGCAGTAATAGACATTAGTGTATATTCTTTTCAAATCATGTCCAGCGCAGAATATTTTATTGTTTTTATGATTTTAAGTGCTGTAAGAGTGAGATACGGGATACTAAATAAATGATACGAAAACATTTCCCTTCAATATGGAAAATATTCATTTAAATTAGTAAAGTATTTTACGCATATTATTTATTTACGGCCATTTTTAGATTTATGAGAAGCAAGGCATGAATTAAATGTTTTATATAAATGAGGAATGAGTGAGTTGATAGGGGAATTAACATATTTGTGAAATATGCAGCTACTACTGAAAGAGGTTATCATATTTATAGTGCAAAGCTACAGGTAACCTTTTTAATGTGAGAGATATATATGGAAGGGAACATCTACCATTATATTGTTATATACAAACGTATTTATATTACGATATGTTTCACACATTATAATAGTAATGCTTCTTAGATTGATGGGCATTTAGGGTCGAAGAGTAAAATTACACAAAAAAACAATCTGGCTGAAATGTAAAAACCGAGTGATTCCAAAAGAGGATATCGTATCTGAAAAGAAAATATTAAATACATTTAAATCTATTTGAAAATCATTAATTTACGAAGCAGCAAATGTTTGCATATATCTTACTAATTTGTTTTTGTGACCGTAGATATGGTCATGCATTGATAATATTATGATCTTGTAAAATAATTGATAAGATCACCATTTCAGTAGTATGTCGACTATGTGGAGTTGAGAAACAAAATAATCAATTGAGCAAAATTTATTTTTCATAGAATACAAAGTAAAAGTTCAAAATATATTATTTTGAAACAAATAATCAAAATCACGAATGTTTTTATGCCATGCCCAAATGTTTAGAATTTTCCGAATAAAATACGATAATCTTGAATAATCACATAATGACTGTACAATCAACTTGAAGGTTTGATCTTCAGAATCATTTATTCGCATAATTCGCATATCGTAACACATAGCATAATTTACCAAAGATATACACAGGTCTAGAACTCATTTTCAAGTAAAAGCGAGGATTACTTGGCAACCTCATGACAAAGGTTAGAGGTAGACAACACATAACATCAGTTAGGTGGAAATAAATTCTAATTTCAATCGCGATCTTTCCCGGAAGTCTAATATTGTAGACTATGAAGTCTTGAGAAAAGAATTATGTAGCAATATATGTATGAGCTAGAACTTGTTTCTATTAATACTACTCGTTTTTACACTGCATATTTAAATCATGACCTTTCATTAAACTTGAAAGAAACTGTACATGAAATATTAGTTTGGTAGATTAGTAGAACCTGATTTGAGACAACAATTAAGTAGTAATAATGTGACCGGATTGAATATGCTTTTATATTATACGGCTTTTTATGCTAATGAATATAAAAATGGTCGTTTCATAAATGTGAATTAATTAATTAATGTAATCTATGAAGACCTGAGACAACAATTAAGTAGTAATAAAGGGATCGGATATAACATACTTTTATATTTCAACGGCCTTTTACGGTCATGATTAAGAAATAGTCCTTTTTAAATTTTAAACTAACATTGCACAACAGTGATTGAGAAACAAGTTTGGAAAATACAGATAATTTTTAATGTGTCTAACACATTGTTTGAAATGGGATTATCGTTTCTAAAATGAAATCTAGTATTTGCTCACGTTATATGCATGTGATGAATCTTAATCTACGTTACAGCGATCCTTTACACGCAAGGCGTACATTTATTTAAGTGTTATCTGCGATCGTTATTCTATGTCAGCTTTAGAATGTGGTAACATTCCTGTTAATAGCATAGTTTTAATAATTGCTGCTGCAATCGTTCCAAAGATTGATGTTCTTATTAAATACATATTGTATGAAATACCTAAGAATTATTGTGTAATAAGGAAATTTATTTTTTGTTTCAGGCTGGTTCTGCGGTAAGTGGTCTCAGCTGAGAGAAACACAAGTTATGAAATAATGTATATTTGTGCATATTCGTTCGCAATCAAGTCCAGCAGAGAACTTTGTATTGTTTTTATGATTTATCAGCAGTTAGAGTGAGATACGGGAAACTAAATAAGCGATATGAAAACATTTCCCTTTAAATAATGAAAATATTCATTTAAATTTGTACAGCCTTTTACGCACATTATTTATGTATGGCCATGTTTACATTGATTAGAAGTATGGCATGAAGAAAGTTGTTGAGATTTATGTTGAATGAATCAGATGATTGCGGGAAGTAACATATTTGTAAAGTGAGCCGAATTCACAGAAAGAGGTTATAGTTTTAATAGTGGAATGCAATAATGGTTCATCACCATCATCATCACCATCATTATCAGTCTCTTGACCTGGCGTGGTCGTTGAGCCACCGTGCTCCTGAACATCTGATCAAATCCCTCCACTTGTCTCATTAATGTGTCCTGCTCCATTATGTGTTGTCAGTCAACTTCTTTATCTGTCTACCTCACCTTCGGCTACTTTTGAGACTGATCTGCAGTACTGTTGTGGATAGACTGTTGGTGCTTGTAACATTGCCTTTCCAATGTCAGCTTTATCTGTTTGACAGTAGTGATGAGATCTTCATAACGGCATACATTGTGCCTGATTATGTTACGCATTTCTTCATTTGTGATGTGGTCCATGTAAGAGTTGCCACGGATGGTTATGTAGCATCTCATTTCAAGTGTCTGGATTCTTCATTGTAATTCTACTGTGAGGATCCAGTTCTCACATGAATGCAGAACGACTGAGATGACTAGTGCTCTCAATAGTCTGATTTAAGTTTTCAGACATATATTCTGGTGTCTCCAGATGGGTTTTAACTTTACGAAATCTGTCTTTGTTTGTGATGTTGTTGACAATATTTATGCTCCTGAATAATCGTCGGTGATTATGGAACCAACATATTTGAAATGGTCCACTGTTTGAAGTTCCTTTCCTCTGATTTTAATGTTGGTTGAGCTTTTATTGCTACTATTTGTCATCATCTCTGTCTTCGGGGCGCTTATTTCATGTCAAATATGGAAGATGTTTCGTCCAAGTTCTTCACTACGGTGGCAAGCTCATCTTTACTGTCTGTCAAGCAATCAATCTGGTTTGTAAAGCATAAGTTGGTGATGTTATGGCCTCCAATGCTGACTGTCTCACAGTTTTTTATCCAGGGCTTCATTCATAATGCGCTCTAAGTAGATCTTCAAAAGCGTGGGTGAAAGCTGAGAACCTTGAGATACTCCAACTGTTGTCTTGAACCAGTTCCCAACTGAACCTTGTGCAATTGCTGCATTGGAGTATACCTGCTGGATGGTAATGGTCAACGTTTGACCGATGTTGTACTTCTTCATTGTGGCCAACAATGTCTCATGCCACACTATGTCAATAGAATTTTTAAAATCTATGAACTCATGATAGATATATTTCTGATATTGTAAGGAATATTCACACAGAAAGCTAAGATTAAATATTTGTTCTGTTGTGCTAATTCCACTGCCTGTTCTTCAGAAATTATTCCTTCTGCTTGTTGGATCAGTCTGTTCAAGATGATCTTCAGCATCACCTTACTAGCATGGCTGATCAAACTGATAGTCCTATAAATTTGGCAAAGCTGGTGATTGCCTTTTTTTGCGGAGTGTTATAATCAGTGACTTAGCCTACTGTGTTGGCCATTCGCCTCTCTGCCAGATCTTGTTGCAGATATTTGTTAGTAGCTCTATCACTGATATCACACCATTCGTAATAAGTTCTGGGATATTGTCTACTGCAGCTGCCTTCCCATTCTTCAGTGCTCTTCTTTCTGACTCCGCCTTTTCCTTGAGAATGGGGAAAGCATCATCATTGTGGAGTTTGAAACTTCAATCACCTCTGAGTCTTTTGTGGCTGGCTGGCTAGTCCATCGTTCTACAATGTCACTTGCTTCTGTGTGGCATTTTCCAGTATCGTCTTGAATTGTACTGAGTGTTGGTTGCTTCTGTCTGGTGAGGTCTTTTATAATTTGGAATGCCTTTTTGTTCTGATTCTTTATGAGACTGCTCGCTATTTCTGTGCACTTTTATTCAATCCAATCTTCGTTTGCTTTCTTTAAGATTTGTTTCTGATTTTCTTGTTTATTTCTCGGAACTCCACTGCCCCTATTGTGTGTCTGGTGGGTTTGAGGTCTCTTCGTTCATCAAACAGATTTAGAATCTCTTCTGTAACCCAGTGATTTTTCTTCGGGCGATGGAGGCCAACGATGTCCTTGGCAGCTGGTGTCATGAATGTAATAAAATAGTCTTTCATCATTTTAACATCGAAATCCATCACAAGGAATGGAACATATTTTCCTGCAATCGTGGCTTGGAATGGCTTACATATGTTTAGGGTACTTTAGTAGTTTAAGGTCGAATTTCAGCCTGAGTTTCTTTAGCTGGTTAATTTTCTTTATCCTCACCCAGAAATTCATAATGACGAGGTCGTGATCACACCCAACATCAGCACCTGGGACGTTCCTGTTTTTGCTCTATTGATTCTAGATCGGTAACAGTTTTCAATCAGTATGTAGTCGAACTGTTTATGATGCATTCCATTTGTTGCGAGCCATGCCCAGCATCGTGAAGCTTTATATTGGTCTAGGGTGTTAGCAAATATATATTGAATGAAATACCTAATGATTTATTGCTTAATATGGAAAGTTTATTTTTATTTCAGTTTGGTAGTGGTCAGGTAAGCAGTTTCAGATAAGATACTCAGGGTTGTGCAGTAATAGACATTAGTGTATATTCGTTTCAAATCATGTCCAGCGCAGATTATTTTATTGTTTTTATTATTTTAAGTGCTGTAAGAGTGATATACGGGAAACTAAATAAATGATACGAAAAGATTTCCCTTCAATATGGAAAATATACATTTAAATTAGTAAAGCCTTTTACGAATATTATTTATGTATGGCCATTTTTAGATTTATTAGAAGCAAGGCATGAATTAAATCGATGATATATATGGGAAATGAGTAAGTTGATAGAGCGAATTAAATTAACATATTTGTGAAATATGCCGCTATTACTGAACGAGGTTATCGTATTTATAGTGAAATGCTACTGGTTATCTTTTTTAATGTGAAAGATATTTCTGGAGGGGAACATCTATCATGATATGGTAATATAAAAACATATTTATATTACGATATGTTTCACACATTATAATAGTAATGCTTCTTAGATTGATGAGCTTTTAGGGTCGATGAGTAAAATTACACAAAAAAAAAAACAATCTGGCTGAAATGTAAAAACCGAGTGATTCCAAAAGAGAATATCGTATCTGAAAGGAAAGAAAATATTAGATACATTTAAATCTATTTGAAAATCATTAATTTACGAAGTAGCAAATGTTTGCATATATGGTACTAATTTGTTTTAGTGACCGTAGATATGGTCATCCACTGATAATATAATAATCTTGTAAACTAATTGTTAAGATCAGAAGTTCAGTAGTATGTCAACTATGTGGAGTTAAGAAACAAAATAAGTAATTAAGCAAAATTCATTTTATTATAGACTGCAAAGCAAACGTTCTAAAGACAATTTTTTAATTAAATCCCCAAAATCACAAATATTTATATGCCAAGTTCAAATCATTAGAATTTTTCGAATTAAATCCAATGATATTAAATAATCACATAATGACTGTACAATCAACTTGGAGGATGGATTTTCAGAATCCTTTATTCGAATAAATCGCATATATTAAGACAGAACATAATTCCCCAAAGACATACACAGGTCTAGAACTCATTTTGAAATAAACGCGAGGGTTACTAGGTAACATCATGACAAAAGTCAAAGGTAGACAACACATGATATGTGTCAGGTGGAGATAAATTCTAATATAAATGTCGATCTTTCCAAGAAGTCTAATATTGATTGTATGCTATGAGGTCTTGAGAAACGAATTATGTAACAATACATGTATGAGCTAGAATTTGTTTCTATTTATACTACTCGTTTTAAAAATGCATATTTAAATCATGACCTTTCATTAATTTTGAAAGAAACTGTGCATGAAATATCCTTTTGGCAGAATAGTGGAATCCATGAAGAATTGAGACAACAATTAAATAATAATAATGTGACCGGATTGAATATGCTTTTATATTGGAAAGGACTATTATGCTCATGATTATAAAATGGTCCTTTTCTAAATGTGAAACTAACACGCCATAATAGAGATTGAGAAATAAGTTTGGAAAATAGTGATACTTTGGAATGTGTCTAACACATTGTTTGAAATGGGATTATCGTATGTAAAATGAAATGTAGTATTTGGTCACGTTATATGCATGTGATGAACCTTATTCTACGCTACAGAGATCCTTTATACGCAAGGCGTACATTTATTTGTGTTATCTGTGATTGTTATTCTATGTAAGTTTTGGAATGTAGTAACATTTCTTTTAATAGCATAGGTTTAATAATTGCTGCTGCAATCGTTCCAAAGATTTGTGTACTTGTTAAATGCTTATTACATGAAATACCTAAGAATTTTTGTGTAATATGGAAAAATTATTTTTTTGTTTCAGACTGGTTTTATGGTAAGTAGTCTCGGCTGATAGAAACACAGGTTGTAAAATAATGTACCTTAGTGCATATTCGTAAACAATCGTGTCCAGCGCAGAACATTTTATTGCTCTTATAATTTAAAAGCAGTTAGTGTGAGATACGGTAAACTAAATAAATGATATGAAAACATTTCTCTTTAAATAGTGAAAATATCCATTTAAATTAGTACAGCCTTTTACGCACATTATTTATGTATGGCCATATTTAAATTTATTAGAAGCACGGCATGAAGAAAGTTGTTGATATATATGTTGAATGAACAACATGGTAGCAGGAATTAACATAATTGTGAAATGTGCCGAATTCACTGAAAGAGGTTATCGTATTCATACAGCAATGTAATACTGGTTCATTACCATCCTTATCAGTCTCTTGACCTAACGTGGTCGTTGAGGCACCGTGCTGCTGAACATCTCATCAATTCCCTCCTCTTGTCTCATTAATGTGTCAATGCCTGTGTCTCCGCAAAACGTTTCCTGGTCCATTATGTGATGTCAGTCCACTTCCTTCTCTGTCTACCTCACCTTCGGCTACCTTGGACACTGATCTGCAGTAATGTTGTGGATAGACTTTTTGCGCTAGTGATATGGCCATACCAATTTCAGCGTTCTCTGTTTGACAGTGGTGATGAGGTTTTCACCTTGTGCCTGATTCTGTTACACGCTTCTTCATTTGTGATGTGATTATTGTAAGAGATGCCACAGATGGTTCTGTAGCATCTCATTTCAAGTGTCTGGATTCAGCATCGTAATTCTGTATGAGGATGTAGGTCTCACATGAATGCAGAACAACTGAGATGACTAGTGCTCTAAATAGTCTGATACTAGTTTCCAAACAGATATTCTGGTCTCTCCAGATGGGCTTTAACTTTATGATAGCTGCCGTTGTTTGTGCTGTTCGTGGCACAATATTTGCACTTGAAACATCTTCATTGATTATGGAACGAATATATTTAAAATGGTCCACTGTTTGAAGTTCCTTTCCTCTGACTTCAATATTGGCTGAGATTTGTTTGCCATTATTTGTCGTCATCTTTGTCTTCTCATTGCTTACCTCATGTCAAATATTGAAGATGTTTCGTCCAAGTTCTTCACTACGGTGGCAGGTTCTTCTTTACTATCTGCGAAGCCATCAATCTGGATTGCAAAGCATAGGTTGGTGATGTTATGCCCTCCAATGCTGACTGTCTCACAGTTTTTTTTATCCAGGGCTTCATTCATAATGTGCTCTAAGTAGATCTTCAAAAGCGTTGGTGAAAGTTGAGAACATTGCGGTACTCCAACTGTTGTCTTGAACCAGTTCCCAACTGAACCTTGAGCAATTACTGCATTGGAGTATAGCTGCT
This sequence comes from Unio delphinus, assembly GCA_029339505.1. Taxonomy (NCBI): domain Eukaryota; kingdom Metazoa; phylum Mollusca; class Bivalvia; order Unionida; family Unionidae; genus Unio; species Unio delphinus. Next base: position 4,281,317 of record JAQISU010000066.1, read on the forward strand.
TTATGGTATTGGTCAACGTTTGACCGATGTTGTACTTCTTCATTGAGGCCAACAATGTCTCATGCCACAATGTGTCAAAAGCGTTTTTGAAATCTATGAACGCATATTACATATATTTTTAATATTGTAAGGAATATTCACACAGAAAGTTAAGATTGAATATTTGTTCTGTTGTGCTTCTTCCACTGCGGAACCCTGCCTGTGCTTCAGCGATTATTTCTTCTGCTTGTGGGATCAGTCTGTTCAAGATGATCTTCAGCATTACCTTACTAGCAAGGCTGATCAAAGTGATTGTCCTATAAATTTGGCGAAGCTGGAGATTGCATTCTTTGCGGAGTGTTATAATCTGTGACTTAGTCAACTGTGTTGGCCATTCGCCTCTCTGCCAGATCTTGTTGCAGATTTTTGTTAGTAGCTCTATCACAATTCCCACACCATTCGTAATAAGTTCAGCTGGGATATTGTCTACTGCAGCTACCTTCCCATTCTTCAGTGTTCTTCTTTCTGACTCCACCTCTTCTTTGCGAATGGGGTAATCATCATCGTTGTGGAGTTTGAAACTTCAATCACCTCTGAGTCTCTTGTGGCTGGCTGGCTGTAGAGTTCATTACAATAAGCAATCCATCTTTCTGCAATGTCACTTGCTTCTGTGTGGCATTTTTCAGTATCGTCTTGAATTGTAATGACTGGTGGATGCTTCTGTCTGGTGAGGTCTTTTATAATTTGAAATGTATTTTTTGTTCTTATTCTTTATTAGACTGCTCTCTATTTCTGTGCACTTTTATCCAATTCAAACTTCGTTTGCTTTCTTCAAGATTTGTTTCTGATTTTCTTGTTTATTTCTCGGAACTAAAATGCCCCTATTGTGTGTCTGGTGGTTTTGAGGTCTCTTGGGGCATCACATAGGTTCAGAATCTCTTCTGTAACGCAGCGAATTTTCTTCAGGCGATGGAGGCCAACGATGTCCTTGGCACCTGGTGTCATGAATGTGATGAAATAGTCTGTCAACATTTTAACATCGACATCGATCACAAGGAATGGAAAATATTCTCCTGCAATTGTATCTTGGAATGGCATACATATGTCAGGGTCCTTTAGTTGTTTCAGGTTGAATTTGAGCCTTAGTTTCTTTGGCTGGTTAATTTTCTTCAGCCTCACTCAGAAGTTCAAAAAGACCAGTTCTTGATCACTCCCAACATCAGAACCTGGAAGTACTTGTTTTTGCTCTATTGATTCTAGATCGGTAACAGTTTTCAACCAGTATGTAGTCGATCTGTTTATGGTGCGTTCCATTTGTTGCGTGCGATGTCCAGCATCGTGCAGCTTTATACTGGCCCAGGGTGTTAGCTTGTATCAAGTTGTTATAGCTTGCGAACTCTAGCAGCCGTCGTGTAGTATTATCCTTCTTTACATGCATGTGACGAACCTTATTCTACGCTACAGGGTTAGGGTATTGGTTTTATATAGATATATATATATATCTATACACATATATATATATATATATATATATATATATATATATATATATATATATATATATATATATATATATATATATATATATATATATATATATGTATTGAATGAAATACCTAATGACTTATTGCTTACTATGGAAATATTACTTTTATTTCAGTTTGGTGGTGGTCAGGTAAGCAGTTTCACATAAGATACTCAGGGTTGTGCAGTAATAGACATTAGTGTATATTCGTTTCAAATCATGTCCAGTGCAGAATATTGTATTGTTTTTACGATTTAAAAGCTGTTAGAGTGAGATAGGGAAACTAAATAAATGATACGAAAACATTTCCCTTCAATATGGAAAATATATATTTAAATTAGTAAAATATTTTGCGCATATTATTTATTTACGGTCATTTTTAGATTTATGAGAAGCAAGGTATGAATTAAATGGTTGATATAAATGAGGAATGAGTGATTTGATAGCGGGAATTAACATATTTGTGAAATATGCCGCTACTACTGAAAGAGGTTATCGTATTTATAGTGCAAAGATACAGGTACCCTTTTTAATGTGAGAGATATCTATGGAAGGGAACATCTACCATTATATTGTAATATACAAACGTATTTATATTACGATATGTTTCACACATTATAATAGTAATGCTTCGTAGATTGATGGGCTTTTAGGTTCGAAGAGTAAAATTACACAAAAAAACAATCTGGCTGAAATGTAAAAACCGAGTGATTCCAAAAGAGGATATCGTATCTAAAAAGAAAATATTAAATTTATTTAAATCTATTTGAAAATCATTAATTTACGAAGCAGCAAATGTTTGCATATATCTTACTAATTTGTTTTTGTGACCATAGATATGGTCATGCATTGATATGATCTTGTAAAATAATTGATAAGATCACCATTTCAGTAGTATGTCGACTATGTGAAGTTGAGAAACAAAATAATCAATATAGCAAAATTTATTTTTCATAGAATACAAAGTAAAAGTTCAAAAGATATTATTTTGAATTAAATAATCAAAATCACGAATGTTTATATGCCATGTCCAAATGTTTAGAATTTTCCGAATAAAATACGATAATCTTGAATAATCACATAATGACTGTACAATCAACTTGAAGGTTTGATCTTCAGAATCATTTATTCGCATAATTCGCATATCGTAACACATAACATAATTTACCAAAGATATACACAGGTCTAGAACTCATTTTCAAGTAAAAGCGAGGATTACTTGGCAACCTCATGACAAAGGTCAGAGGTAGACAACACATAACATCAGTTAGGTGGAAATAAATTCTAATTTCAATCGCGATCTTTCCCGGAAGTCTAATATTGTAGACTATGAAGTCTTGAAAAAAGAATTATGTAGCAATATATGTATGAGCTAGAACTTGTTTCTATTAATACTACTCGTTTTTACACTGCATATTTAAATCATGACCTTTCATTAAACTTGAAAGAAACTGTACATGAAATATTATTTTGGTAGATTAGTAGAACCTGATTTGAGACAACAATTAAGTAGTAATAATGTGACCGGATTGAATATGCTTTTATATTATAATGGCTTTTTATGCTAATGAATATAAAAATGGTCGTTTCATAAATGTGTATTAATTAATTAATGTAATCTATGAAGACCTGAGACAACAATTAAGTAGTAATAAAGGGATCGGAAATAATATACTTTTATATTTCAACGACCTTTTACGGTCATGATTAAGAAATAGTCCTTTTTAAATTTTAAACTAACATTGCACAACAGTGATTGAGAAACAAGTTTGGAAAATACAGATAATTTTTAATGTGTCTAACACATTGTTTGAAATGGGATTATCGTTTCTAAAATGAAATCTAGTATTTGCTCACGTTATATGCATGTGATGAATCTTAATCTACGTTACAGCGATCCTTTACACGCAAGGCGTACATTTATTTAAGTGTTATCTGCGATCGTTATTCTATGTTAGCTTTAGAATGTGGTAACATTCCTGTTAATAGCATAGTTTTAATAATTGCTGCTGCAATCGTTCCAAAGATTGATGTTTTTATTAAATACATATTGTATGAAATACCTAAGAATTATTGTGTAATAAGGAAATTTATTTTTTGTTTCAGGCTGGTTCTGCGGTAAGTGGTCTCAGCTGAGAGAAACACAAGTTATGAAATAATGTATATTTGTGCATATTCGTTCGCAATCAAGTCCAGCAGAGAACTTTATATTATTTTTATGATTTATCAGCAGTTAGAGTGAGATACGGGAAACTAAATAAGCGATATGAAAACATTTCCCTTTAAATAATGAAAATATTCATTTAAATTTGTACATTCTTTTACGCACATTATTTATGTATGGCCATGTTTACATTGATTAGAAGCACGGCATGTAGAAAGTAGTTGATATATATGTTGAAATGAATAACATGATTGCGGGAAGTAACATATTTGTGAAGTATGCCGAATTCACAGAAAGAGGTTACAGTTTTAATAGTGGAATGCAATAATGGTTTATCACCATCATCATCACCATCATTATCAGTCTCTTGACCTAGCGTGGTCGTTGAGCCACCGTGCTCCTGAATATCTGATCAAATCCCTCCACTTGTCTCATTAATGTGTCCTGCTCCATTATGTGTTGTCAGTCAACTTCTTTATCTGTCTACCTCACCTTCGGCTACTTTTGAGACTGATCTGCAGTACTGTTGTGGATAGACTGTCAGTACTGTTGTGGATAGACTGTCAGCTTTATCTGTTTGACAGTAGTGATGAGATCTTCATAACGGCATACATTGTGCCTGATTATGTTACACATTTCTTCATTTGTGATGTGGTCCATGTAAGAGTTGCCACGGATGGTTCTGTAGCATCTCATTTCAAGTGTCTGGATTCTTCATTGTAATACTGCTGTGAGGATCCAGTTCTCACATGAATGCAGAACGACTGAGATGACTAGTGCTCTCAATAGTCTGATTTAAGTTTTCACACATATATTCTGGTCTCTCCAGAAGGAATTTAACTTTATGAAATCTGTCTTTGTTTGTGATGTTGTTGACAATATTTATGCTCCTGAATAATCGTCGGTGATTATGGAACCAACATATTTGAAATGGTCCACTGTTTGAAGTTCCTTTCCTCTGACTTTAATGTTGGTTGAGATTTGTTTGCTACTATTTGTCATCATCTCTGTCTTCTCGGCGCTTATTTCATGTCAAATATGGAAGATGTTTCGTCCAAGTTCTTCACTACGGTGGCAAGCTCATCTTTACTGTCTGCCAAGCAATCAATCTGGTTTGTAAAGCATAAGTTGGTGATGTTATGCCCTCCAATGCTGACTGTCTCACAGTTTTTTATCCAGGGCTTCAGTCATAATGCGCTCTAAGTAGATCTTCAAAAGCGTGGGTGAAAGCTGAGAACCTTGCGATACTCCAACTGTTGTCTTGAACCAGTTCCCAACTGAACCTTGAGCAATTACTGCATTGGAGTATAGCTGCTGGATGGTAACGGTCAACGTTTGAGCGATGTTGTACTTCTTCATTGTGGCCAACAATGTCTCATGCCACACTATGTCAAAAGAATTTTAAAAATCTATGAACTCATGATAGATATATTTTTGATATTGTAAGGAATATTCACACATAAAGCTAAGATTAAATATTTGTTCTGTTGTGCTTCTTCCACTGCCTGTTCTTCAGAAATTATTTCTTCTGCTTGTTGGATCAGTCTGTTCAAGATGATCTTCAGCATCACCTTACTAGCATGGCTGATCAAACTGATAGTCCTATAAATTTGGCGAAGCTGGTGATTGCCTTTTTTGCGGAGTGTTATAATCAGTGACTTAGTCTACTGTGTTGGCCATTCGCCTCTCTGGCAGATCTTGTTGCAGATTTTTGTTAGTAGCTCTATCACTGATATCACACCATTCGTAATAAGTTCTGGGATATTGTCTACTGCAGCTGCCTTCCCATTTTTCAGTGCTCTTCTTTCTCACTCCGCCTTTTCCTTGAGAATGGATAAATCATCATCATTGTGGAGTTTGAAACTTCAATCACCTCTGAGTCTTTTGTGGCTGGCTGGCTGTAGAGTTCATTACAATAATCAGTCCATCGTTCTACAATGTCACTTGCTTCTGTGTGGCATTTTCCAGTATCGTCTTGAATTGTACTGAGTGTTGGTTGCTTCTGTCTGGTGAGGTCTTTTATAATTTGGAATGCCTTTTTGTTCTGATTCTTTATGAGACTGCTCGCTATTTCTGTGCACTTTTATCCAATCCAATCTTCGTTTGCTTTCTTCAAGATTTGTTTCTGATTTTCTTGTCTATTTCTCGGAACTCCACTGCCCTTATTGTGTGTCTGGTGGGTTTGAGGTCTCTTCGTTCATCAAACAGATTTAGAATCTCTTCTGTAACCCAGTGATTTTTCTTCGGGCGATGGAGGCCAACGATGTCCTTGGCAGCTGGTGTCATGAATGTAATGAAATAGTCTGTCATCATTTTAACATCGAAATCCATCACAAGGAATCGAACATATTTTCCTGCAATCGTGGCTTGGAATGGCTTACATATGTTTAGGGTACTTTAGTAGTTTAAGGTCAAATTTCAGCCTGAGTTTCTTTGGCTGGTTAATTTTCTTTACCCTCACCCAGAAATTCATAATGACGAGGTCGTGATCACACCCAACATCAGCACCTGGGACGTTCTTGTTTTTGCTCTATTGATTCTAGATCGGTAACAGTTTTCAACCAGTATGTAGTCGAACTGTTTATGATGAATTCCATTTGTTGCGAGCCATGCCCAGCATCGTGAAGCTTTATATTGGTCTAGGGTGTTAGCAAATATATATTAAATGAAATACCTAATGATTTATTGCTTAATATGGAAAGCTTATTTTTATTTCAGTTTGGTGGTTTTCAGGTAAGCAGTTTCAGATAAGGTAATCAGGGTTGTGCAGTAATAGACATTAGTGTTTATTCGTTTCAAATCATGTCCAGCGCAGAATATTTTATTGTTTTTATGATTTAAAAGCTGTTAGAGTGAGATACGGGAAACTAAATAAATGGTACGAAAACATTTCCCTTCAATATGGAAAATATTCATTGATATTAGTAAAGAATTTTACGCATATTATTTATTTACGGCCATTTTTAGATTGATGAGAAGCAAGGCATGAATTAAATGTTTGATATAAATGAGGAATGAGTGAGTTGATAGCGGGAATTAACATATTTGTGAAATATGCAGCTACTACTGAAAGAGGTTATCATATTTATAGTGCAAAGCAATAGGTACCCTTTTAAATGTGAAAGATAACTATGGAAGGGAATATCTACCATTATATTGTAATATGCAAACGTATTTATATTACGATATGTTTCACACATTATAATAGTAATGCTTCTTAGATTGATGAGCTTTTAGGGTCGAAGAGTAAAATTACACAAAAAAACAATCTGGCTGAAATGTAAAAACCGACTGATTCCAAAAGAGGATATCGTATCTAAAAAGAAAATATTAAATACATTTAAATCTATTTGAAAATCATTAACTTACGAAGCAGCAAATGTTTGCATATATCTTACTAATTTGTTATTGTGACCGTAGATATGGTCATGCATTGATAATATTATGATCTTGTAAAATAATTGATAAGATCACCATTTCAGTAGTATGTCGACTATGTGGAGTTGAGAAACAAAATAATCAATTGTGCAAAATTATTTTTTCATAGAATACAAAGTAAAAGTTCAAAATATATTATTTTGAATTAAATAATCAAAATCACGAATGTTTTTATGCCATGTCCAAATGTTTAGAATTTTCCGAATAAAATACGATAATCTTGAATAATCACATAATGACTGTACAATCAACTAGCAGCAGAGAGGGTGAACAGACCACGATTTCAAGCAAAAATAAGGCTTCCAGATAACGTTTCCGAACAAAAAATGGCCTACACACTACGTTTTCAGACAAAAAATAAGACTTCCAACAAAATCTCATTTAACCAAAAAAAAAGTCTCCATTTTTGCAAAAACGGATATTTTACGATTTTGCTCGCAACGATGTGGTCATCCACCCTCTCTGCTGCTAGTGATTTCATCACTAGTGATTTCAGTTCTGGTTAACAAAAAATAATAAATGATTTAACCGAATATTTGATCCAGTCCGATACGATATCGTGTCCGAGGATCATGTAGATTTATTGTTGCGAATCCGTGCGGAGTCGACTGAGCATGACTAAAGAAATCTCGAAATTGATTGAAGTCCATATCAGAACACCATGTCTGCCAAATATTTCGTAGCGTATGAGTATCAACTCCGTTGAATACAGAAAGAATATTGCAGTTATCTCTGATCACTTTTGGAACCTGAGTGTAGCGTTGAGTGACATATATCACGTCAGTGTTTTTGTGACGCCCACGGGAAAATATTCTAGCAGGATTCTTTTGTTTATCCAACATTATATCGTCGTATACGACTAAATTGTTAATATCTCCATCAATATCATCAATACTCGGTGCTTCATCGATATCGGTTATAAAATCAATGGCGTTCTCACCCTTAATTTCTGATGCATTCTCGTTAAAATCCTTTAACACTTCATAGCATCGTTGATCATCTACGCTAGGGGCAATTAAATACAACTTATCCCACTTCATCCATCTCATTATTAAATTGAGCAACAATTGCGTTTTACCGGATCCAGATGGCCCGATTATAATCATCCGGATAGAGTTTGGTAGCGCTGCATGATGCTTAATTGGTTCTCTTGTTTTAGTCGCTGAAAAATCAATTATATCCATATCTCTATACATAAATTATGGATCTATATTGTGTGAAGTGTAGAACGCGTACTGGCACAGATGATGTGACGACGATTACAACTAAAAATAACCGATCAGCGCTTTCTGGTAAATGCGTGCAATGTGGTACAAAGAAATTTAGATTTGTGTCTATGAAATCTGATTTAAAAAAAAACGAGGAGGTGATATCGCAGCCAAATTAGCAAAACTCCCTGGAACTCCATGGGCAAAGTACCCCGGAGAAAAGCACCTTCCAGGATATAGCTACTGTGGACCGGGAACCAGACTTGATATCAGACTCAATAATCAAAATCAACCCAACCCCGGTGAAGAACCAATAAACGCCATTGATAAGGCCTGTCACCTTCATGATGTTGCTTATAAAAGCAGCAATCTGCAACACAGGCATCTAGCAGATGTGAAATTAATTCATGCGTTAAATGCTATTCCTGATAAATCCTTCAAAGAAAAATTGTCTTCATTTTTGATAAAATCCGCTATGAAAAGTAAATTGATGTTAGGTGCCGGTAATTAATAATATGGAATCAATTTATTATTCTCCGAGGGGATACTGGAGGGGTAACGCTGCAATCAATAAACTCGCTAGAGCTGCAAAAGTGAAAAAAACCACTGCGGCTAATTGGTTATCCAAACAGGCACTATGGCAAATTTATCTACCACCGCCTAAACAAATTCAATTCTCGCATTTTGATGTGACCGCTCCTAATGAAGTTCATCAGGCTGATATATTATTTCTGCCACATGATCGTGGTTACAAATACGCGCTAACCGTAGTTGATGTTGCGAGTCGATACAAAGAAGCAGAACCGTTAAAAACAAAATCAGCCACTGAAGTCGCTTCTGCATTTGAAAGGATTTATCGACGAGGTCCTCTGCACTGGCCAAATCTGTTACAAGTTGATCCTGGCAAGGAATTTCAGGGTGCAGTGTTATCTACAATGAAACATCATAATGTCACCATACGACGAGGGCATACTGCGCTACATCGCGATCAGGCCATTGTAGAACGATTTAATCGGACGATTGCTGAGCGGTTATTTGGATATCAATACGCAAAAGAATTCATTCAAGAAAAGCGATCCAGTGAATGGGTTAAAAGATTACCATCTGTGATTACTGCACTGAATAACGAGATTACTAGAACAATCAACATGAAACCTATCAACGCGATTAAAAAGAAGTCAATACCCGTACAACCACAAAAAGATTTCCCTAGAAACGCTAGCATTTCCCAACCAATTCTTGGTAGTAGTGTCATTGTGAGGTACTTATACGAACCAGGAGAGCTTGAAGGGGGTAGAAAAAGGGCTACTGATCCTATTTGGAGCGTCACTACGCATAAGATATCTAGTATAACACGATCAACTGGTAGACCTCCAGTCTATAAACTGGATTCAACTGCCCCTCAGCGGGGTTTTACTCGACAACAACTACAAGTGATTCCCGAGGATACTCAATTGCCACCGCATGGTCTTAACTAGCGCCGTTGCGTCTATTGCACTCAAGACAAGTCAACATCACATTATTTCTGACATGACCGAGATTGTTATTTTTTCTGTCTACGGTAAATTGGCGAGGATCCTTATCCGAATACTGCCAACGCATTATACAATTGCAACTCGCGCAGTGATTATTCTGTTGTTTCTTCAAAGTGATTATTAATTTAGCATCAATATCAAATTCTCGTTGTTTTTTTTTGTCCTGTTGTTTGTAACCGGAGAGTTTTTTATTAATGATGCTAACATCAATATCACTTATTGTTGTGTCATTATCATCACCAATGATTTCATCATCGAGGACAATTCTTCGAAGTTGATTTATGTTTCGTACTCTGGATACTGCGAGATAGACTAAATTTGACCATTCGATGCGATTATCTACCATCCAAACAATTGTATCCGATATAGTCAATCCCTGTGAAGAGTGTATTGTTGCTGCGTATCCTAGCGTCCACGGGGATTTATTAGCACGCAATGCATCTTCAACGACATTGATATCAACCAGCACAATATCATTTAATACCAGAATTTGTTTTTCACTCTGTCCTGGAATATCAACTTCAATATTCTGTTTTCGTGTATCCGATGGCCTATAACAAAGGGGTACTGGAAGCGTTGCAAATTTTTCTTTATGCAATTCAAATAACTTCATCTGAAGTGTATCCCTGACTATTTTTCTACTTGCAATGATCAAATCGTTTGGTCTCCATGTTTCCCAGAAATCATTCATTGGGGTTTCTGAAATCACTTCACGCGCTATTTCGCATTGGATTCTATCCGGTTGTAATCTAATTAGCGCTTTGAACTCGCGTAATCGTTCATCAAGTGATCTATAATCAGTGGTGATTTCTTCATAGTAGTCTACAAAACCCTTTAGCCATTCATGTGGAGATGCACCGACAAATGGTGGTGGTTGGCCGTGATCACCGCACATGACGACTTTTGTGTTTTTGTTTAACAACCACTCAAGAAATGTTTTTAATACATCTAATGACACTGTGCATATTTCATCCCAGATTATGATTTCAGGAATGAATTTATCACCCATTCGATCAGGAGTCCATTTGTCACCCTTCCATCGAAAGAAGCTGTGATAAGTGCAAGCATTTACCCCTCGTTGTATCATCTCTCTGGCGAGTCTGTGAGTCGGTGTTAGCACAATCATGTTAGTAGAAATACAAGTATTTCCACCACCACGATATAATTCAATTGCACGCGTTGTCTTTCCTGACCCACCACAACCGTTTAAATAAACTGTCTTATATCTACATATTGGATCAGATACCGGTGGTGCATTAGAAAATTCTGTAGAAACACTAGTGTTTCCAATTTCAATACGGTTACAACAAAGATATTTATCATCCATGGCAACGTCTGCGGATTCACAATACTCATGTAGCATCTCTTTTTTAAATCGCCAACGCCCCCAATTTTCTTCGGGATCTGTGAATTTAGCTACAGCTGATTTGTACTTATTATGTATATACATCGAATCAGTGGCTACTCTAACCGCGGTATTAGGAAATCTATTTATCATCGAAAATAGATTAATAGAAGCATAGGCTAACATTGAACTTCTCAAATGTGTGTACTGGGAATTATATCCATCACAGTAGGTAACAACCGTACCTAATTTCTCGCCGCTGGATAGAAAAGCATCCTTACGGGATACAAGTTTTCCCTGTTTCATTAAATCCGCTACAATAAAATCGTATTCAGCGACATCTATGATCAACCGCGAAGAGTATTTCGCGTTATCGTATCGTCCACCCTGGGTAAATTTACCGATTATTCTTCTTCCGAGATCTTTTGTTTGTTCTTTTTTAATTTCAAATAACTTCTTAGACCAATTTATGATTTCTTCTTCACTGAAATCTGGAAACTGTTTTCGTAGTTCGTTGATTATTCTATCTAGATTGGGTTGTGGTAGCCAAACTTCTTTCTGAGCTCGATAGCATATAATAGCCTCGGAAACAATCAACGATATTAGCATACCACAATCAATCATATATCTCAATAGCACTATTGGCATCCAGTGTTTTTCAGATAGGTGTCTACCGAGCCAAACATAACTACACGGATGTAATCCTGACGCTAATTCAAATGATATCACACGAGCGAATCCGGTTAAATCAAAATCAGGTAATGGCCCATTAATCGCAACACGAGTCATTTCATGTGTGGGGTGTCCAAATCGTTTGAAGTACTCAGCGCATTCCCCATACCCGAGAAAACTTCCGGGATAACACGCGGCTATATCAATTGAAATCATACCATCACGTGAGTATTTCGTATTCCACAGTCCTCCATGACCGAATTCGACGCAACTCAATTTAACATCCTCGAGAAAATCATTTCGTGTTGGACGCCATGAGTTTTTTTCTCTTGCGAAGTGAGCTACCACTGATGGAATAGTAAAACTATCCGTGAGTAGTTTTTCATGTGAATTCTGCGGTGAAAAATCACTAGCGATTTTTCTCATTCTGTTATCTAATTCTTCAATGCGATATAATTCACCATTTGGTTTTACAAATTGATCGAATTCTTCATCACTTCTAAGTAGCCACACTGACACAGGATCATCCTTACACAACGCATGAATAGCATCAAATAATCTCTCTTCATAGAAAACATCCCCGACGAACTCCTTAGGGATATATTTCACGGTTCGTTCTCGTGGAAATATTGTTACCGCAGGTGTCCACGCGTGTTTGTTATGATCAATAATCTGTATTGGGGCTCCTCGCGATTGATATTTCGGTTCGTATAATACTTCTCCGGTTATTGTTGTTACTGATATTGGGAATTTTAATGATGCTTCTAATTTAGCTATATCAGAAATCTTTGCACCATGCTGTTTCACTGTCAGTTCCCACTCGGTTATTTTTCTACGTCGCAGATCAGTTAGTTTATTTCCTCGGGATGCATTTGTGAAATGTTCTATTATTCGTTCTGCTACACAATTAAGCCCTGACGAATATTTCATAGGAGCTAGTTTTGCGATATCGGGTTTATCATTTAACGGATATATCCCATAAACCATTGCTGTTACGGGATAAGATCTTTCGTAGTATGGTTTATCAATGCCGGTTAGAATCCCTGGTTTGGAATCTCTACTCACAATGACAGCTTTTTTATTCTTGAGGATTGGTTCAAATTTATCCTTAATAATCCATTTGCCATCGACTTCGATAATGAATTTGATTCGGAAAAAATGCCGTTTTTCCCCAACACGTGAAATTATCACTGCTGCTTTTTCATCATTCATGGTAGCGTCAACAACACCATCAATTCGAAATGTTGACCAACAATAAGATGCTCCATCACGCTTAAATTCATTAAAACAATCTCTGATTTTACTAATCATGGCTTTATCAAGAATTGTATTCTTTGGTGTATTAGAAGCTATATCGAGATTGAATTGAGCATCTTTCCAGGGGTAATCTCTCTTGGATGTTTTTGAAATCCGAAGGATTTTGGGTTTATCGCGATTAAATTTGTTACGTTGTTTTGGTCTATCGAGATTAAATCTAGGACTGATTTTCAATAATCTCTTAAACTCTTTCATGTTTCCGTCTCTTGGACGTTTGTTACGTTTTTTGGGTCTATCGAGATTAAATCTAGGACTGATTTTCAATAATCTCTTAAACTCTTTCATGTTTCCGTCTCTTGGACGTTTGTTACGTTTTTTGGGTCTATCGAGATTAAATCTAGGACTGATTTTCAATAATCTCTTAAACTCTCTATCAGCATTAAATTTAGCATTTCTCGAAGTCAATCTCTTGAACTCCATCATGCTATACTAAAAACAAGTGTCTAAATGAAAGATTTTTATATAATGAATCACTGCAAATGGATCAGTCAATGAATTAGACAAATAGTATAGTATACGAATGAACCAGGAATTCAGACCACACCCAGTGAGTACAAATTATGAAGCATCCAGTGATGGTGTTGTAAGAAACCGTAGACTGAAGAACCCAGTTGGGTGGGATAATGGTATGGGGTATTTGTTCTTTACTGTTGGAAAGAAGAAATATTACAATCATCGTTTCGTGTATGAATGTTTCCATGGATTGATCAAAGATGGTTTTGTTATTGATCATATTGATTCTAATCCGAAGAACAATTCCTTATCAAATCTTCAAGCAATCACACATAGTGAGAATACCAAACGAGGAAGGACTGGGAAATACTCGAAAAAAGCGAGACCTGTGAAATCTTTGAATACAATAACTAACGAAGAAAAAGTATTGAAATCAATATATGAAGCCGGCAAGTATTTCAATATTTGTAGACCCTCAGTACGATATGTTGCAGAGGGGGTTTGTCGATCGGCTATTTCAAAAAAGAGCGGACAGAAAATTCAATTTAGTTATGTCTAATACGTCATATTTTTCATTTAGAAATATGTCATTGCTATAGAATAATGAATTCTGAAAACATGAATAGAATTTTATCCGAGATTTCAAAATTGAAAAGTTGGGATATTGAACTATCAGATGGGTTAAATCCTGATCAAATCATGTCTGATTTTCAGGATATAGAATACGGAGTTAACAACAATAAATATATGCTACCAAAGAAGTATGCGCTCATCAAAAGAATTCAGAATTCTATTAAGGACTCTCTCGCATTTTCCAGTGACGTAAGTGTGTTCGCTCCGTTGTATACCATCGTAGAACGAATACGAAAAGAATTGGGGTACGAATACGAATTGAAAAAGGAGGTTAATTCTAAAGTTAGAAACCTACGGGCGTTAATTCAAGAAAATGAAAAATTTTGATTGACCAACCATTTATCATTATTTGATTGACCAACCATTTATCATTATTTGATTGTGACCGTCCCTCATAGAGATTTTAATTTTTTTTTAGCATTTTTTGATTAAAACTGTTGAAATCAGTGAATAAAAAATTGATGGCTGGTTCGGATTGATCAAATGGAAAAGTGAGGAAACTAGCAGTATTATTATTTTTATATACAATTTTGCTAGTTTCCTCATCATTGAACGAAGCTGTCTCACAGTGAAATAACACTTCCATGACCATCCGATGGTGTTAGGTCGGATTAAAAAATTGTTTTGCAATTGAAAAATTGTTTGCGATTTCAAATAATGGTCAATGAAGCATTAACAACCCGATTGGCTCGTGAACGACTGGATGCAATCAGGAGATTTGTACCAATTCGTGACTCTGTACGGAATAAACTACAACAACGACAGAGTCTTCAGACTGATTTTGCTATGGGATCCGAAGAATTGTTTAAACCAGTAACCACAGCAACGAAAGGGATAGAGCGTGCTATACTGGGAGATGTTCCCGAGACGGGAAAATCTGTTATTGGTGAACTCGAAAAAATAGCAGCGAAAAATGAACAAACAAAACAAATAGAATCAAAAGAAATAGTAGATGATTTACGCGTGATATTTAACGAGGCGGGGTTAGCAGCAATCATTGAGACTAAACTAGCAAAAATTCCTGCGCTTGTTGTTACGACTTATGAAAACAGGAAAAATTTGTTGAAACCAGAATATCATAACTTTGTTAGAGATATAACTCACTGGGCTGATATATTCTACAAAATCAAAACTGAAAAAACAGGTAGAATTAAGAAGAAGGGTAACGCATCATACATTGGATATATCAATGAGGTGGGCGAAGTGTATAATCAATACGAAGAGTTTAAACAACAACAAAAACCGCAAAAATTGCGAGGAAGGCGACAGCAACCTGCAAAGAAAATATCTTTTTCACCTAAAAAACAACAAATACCACGTGATGATGATTTTCTTGATTATTTATTACAAGAAGCCGATTTAGAAAAACAGGATGAAGAAAAAAAATTGGATGAAGCAACTGGTTATAGCGGAAGTGGATTAAGAGATTCCAGTGTTTCATGTCCTGGTAGTGTTATCAATGATATATCACGATTAGAAGTTCTTGTAGGAGGTTTCCGAGCTGGAAATAACTCACCGGAAATAATTAATGAAGCAGCTGATATCTGTAGACGGTTATTTGCCGGCGGTATCATGGATATCAAAACATATCGAGATTTCATTGGCGAGTTAGTGGAGGATTATCATAGTGATTAATCACCGGGATTAAATAAAACGCTAGCGTGGAAATCCGAAGGATTTCACAATTGAAAAATGGTTTCTGATTTCAAATAATGATCATACACTACAATCATGATAAACCAACCCCCGTCTATGTAGTTAATTCACGGTTTCCAGTTTATAGAGCATACTACGGAGATGGTTTAGGCAATACCATTGCAGGGTTATTTGCGAGAATGGCTCCAAAAGTGATGCCATTGGCTAAACAACTAGGAATGAAAGCAATTGAAGTTATTCGTGATAAGGGTATTGGTGCTGTTGGAGATCTTGCTGGAAAAGCGTTTTCAACTGCGAGGAATAAATTAACATCATTAGTGAAATCACGGATGAAATCCAAAGGATTTTCAAAACCGTTACCGTCTACAGCGGAAATGCCTGCAAGTGTTAGTAGAATTATAAATAACGCAGTAGACGAAAAATTAGCGTCGATGGTAAATCAAGGAGACCAAAGCAATATTGCAAATATGATAGCAGGAAGCGGCTTTAAAAAACTACGTCGATGAAAATCGTTTACGATGAAAATCCTACGGATTTTTACGATTTAGACTCTGATAAATAGAATAAAATGTTCAAAAAATCACATGATCCGGCGTTTGATATAGACGCCCCAGTTGGCAAGGATGATTCTGTACGCGATTATCAATATTACGCTTATCATGCAATAGACGCAAATAGTCGATCGCGAATTGAACTTCAAGTCCATGATACCAGTAAATATTTTTTGCCCTGTGAAGCGTTTATTGAAGTAGAAGGAGAACTTGTAACAGCTGCTGGAGCATCATATCCAGCTGGTACTCAAGTCGGGTTTGTCAATAATGGTATCATGGCGCTATTTGAGAGTGCTAGATATCTCATTGATGGAAAAGAAATTGAGTCCATAGATCGCGATGTTGATGTGGCTACAACAATAATCGGGTTAGCGAGATATTCTGATGATTATACAAGATCAGCAGGACCTTCTATGATGTTTGCAAAAGATGGTAAGAATACCGCTGGTGGAAATCCATTTGTTGTAAGACGACCAAAAAAACGTGATAATAGTGATGTTGATGTCGAGGATATGATTATAAACAACGACGTTAATTTCAATCTAGGAGCCGCAACACGAAACGCAATGTTGCAAGGAGAGCGTAAATCATTTTCATGCGCGATTCCACTGCATCATATATTTGGATTCTGTAGAAACGTCCGAAAAGTTATTTATGGGGCGAAGCATACAGTATCGCTTGTACGAAAGGGTGATGATAATGACGCAATTTGGAGGATTCCAGCAAACACAGCTGCAGATCATGTAAATGATGATGCCGGTAAAGTCATTTTAACAAAAATATCATTGTGGATGCCAGTGTTGACTCCAGCAATCACTGCAGAAGAACGATTACTATCATTTATGGACCAAGGAGGAAAATCGTTGTTGAGTTGGTTATCAGTAAGTACAGATGTGAAGCAATCAAATCTGCTGAACGGGTTATTCACGTGGAATCTAGCATCAAAACAAGGTGTTGCTGCGCCACGTCATATATTCGTAGCGTTACAGGATAACACACGAGTTGGCAATCAACTCTCCAGCCATATGATATTTGATCAGTTAGGTGTGAAGGACGTCTCACTGAGGATAAATGGCCAACAGGAACCATCCGAGGATATACAACTTGATTACACTAACAACCATATTGCACGCGTGTATCATCGTCTGTTGTCATTTATGGCACGTGATCAAAATGTGGATACTGGTTTGCAAATATCACAATTTGATTTTAAAAATCTATATCCGATCTATTACTTCTCACTGGAACATCTCGATTTAACAAGACAGTCAGTTGTTGATATACACTTTAGAGCTAATATGAATCGTCCTGTTGGTGCTGCTGATTATAGAGCGGTTGCTGTCATTCTCAGCGACAAATCAATGCTACTCGAAGGTGTTGGAGGAAGAATGAGAGTGGTAGATGCACCAGTAGAAAATCTTTGATTGATTTTTCATTGAATTAGAATCAATCTATTATGTATAATGTCATATAGTGTTATTAGTGTTACGTTAACTCCCGGTCAATTAAAAAAATTGCAATCAGAATCGGTTAAGCGATGTGGAACCACAATCACGTTGAAACCCAACCAAATGACTGGTGGTGCAAATAAACTATCGCTGACAACTCGTCAGGTGAAACATTTCAATGATGCACTTGCAGCCAAAAAAGGTGTTCAGATTACTCTTTCTGCGGCTGCTATCAAAAATATGATTAAAACAGGCGGTATATTTCCGTTGTTAGCTGCGATTCCAGCGCTAATTGCAGCAGCAGCCCCAGCGGTGGCTAAAGCGGCAGCGTTAGGAGCCGTTGGTACTGCAGCAGGAATGGCACTAAAGAAGGCAACTGGGAAAGGATATAAAAAAAAGGGACGATCCGTTCACGGATTGGGTCTAAGACTACCAGGAACCCCGTATTCATGGTACAGCGGAAAGGGTCTAAGACTACCAGGAACGATTTATTAATTGAGGAACCTATGGTTCCCAAATCTTCGATGGTTCCCATGTCCAATTTTGATTTAATGGATGCGGCTAAAAAACTCGCGATTAAAAACTTCAGAGGTGTCTTTATGAAAGATCAATTACCACATCAACCAAACAGCGTTGAAACCGGAATCATTAATTTAGATAACAGCACCGGACCCGGAACTCACTGGGTTGCATACGCTATTGATCCACGTGGGATTGTTTATTTCGATTCATATGGATTAGCCCCACCAAAAGAGTTTATGCGGTATATAAAAACCCTTCCAATGAAGACTTGGTATTCTACGCTACCAACACAACAAATGAATGACCCACCAATATGTGGCAGCGAAGTATTAAATGTCCTTGACGCTATTTCTAACTCCTTGAGTAACCCAAGCGGAAAACCACCACATGTTGTCGTGAATGAATACACTAGCAATCGCTGGCAACGACGAAGTCGTCAAAAACGATTTTAGAGAGAGAAAGAGTTTTACAATAACATGATTGATATTTGGGGGAGATCTTTGAAACCCAAACCCGATGGCACTGCACCACCTGATTCTGTCAAGGATATAACAAAAAAAATTAAAGATGAAATCGCTGAGACGTTGAACTTAACAAATGTTGATCCTAATGAAATAGTTGTATTTCAGGACAAACAGGGTAAATTGAAATCCAGTGATGTGTCGTTGGATGATATTTTAGTTAAACAACGAAACGCAATCGAAAACACCGTTGCGTTATTTTCCGATCAGGGTAAATTGAAAACCAGTAATATTTCTCTGGATGATATTTTAGTTAAACAACAAAACGCAATCGAGGATACTATCGCGTTATTTTCCGATCAGGGTAAACTCAAACCGGGTGTACTCGTTTCGACGATTACAGATCGATTAAAAACTCTCAACGATGAGTTAAACAATTCTCTGGCTGTACTAAAAATACTTGAATCTAAAATTGAAGATAACGTAAAACAGTTTATATCATTTCGTAGAAATATCATTGATAAATTTATTGGAACCCAGTTGGATAAAATTGAAATAAAACTCCCTGATATTAAAAAATCCATCGATGAGACGAAAACTTTCATCGAAGCCGTCAAAGTTGATTTTTCGAGGATGATAACAATCATTGAAAAAACAAAAATTCCTCATGAGAAAACCAATAACGTAGTATATACAATCCAACACGGATCATTTGAGTGGACACCTGCAAACAACAAATTAGATATCACAGCTACTATCAAGGGTATTTATCGATTAACGCTGGTAGCACCAATTCAATTTAATATATCATCGTCGAGTTCATCCGGGGTCAACAATACGATTTCAACGATCATCGACAAGGATAAAACTGAACGGTTAACGATAAAAGCCGATGATAAAAGTTTGGCTAAGGCATCAGTAACATGGTATCTGGAATTCGTAGCGGATTTAAGTAAATAACTAAATCGTTCGGATTTCACAATTGAAAACGCTAGTGTTTTTAAAATAAACAACAATGACTTTGTCATCGACGCAATGTCGCTATGATCAGGTCAGAGAATTTCAAAATAGACTCAAAACCCTCACTGAGGAATATCAAATAAAAATAAAAAAATACCGACGAAGAATCACCGCAATTGATGTTATTATATACTCGGTGTCAAGCGTTCTCACTGGTGCCGGAATAATA
This sequence comes from Unio delphinus, assembly GCA_029339505.1. Lineage (NCBI taxonomy): Eukaryota > Metazoa > Mollusca > Bivalvia > Unionida > Unionidae > Unio > Unio delphinus. The sequence continues at coordinate 4,301,413 of JAQISU010000066.1, forward strand.
CTTGCATCGGTTACAATGATTGCCCCGGTCGTAGTTCCAATTTGCATTTCTGCGGTGGCTACAATCGGGGGTATATCAACCGGGATAGCAAAAAAGATATCATCATGCAGCCAGAGTAAACTGCAGAATTACTTACTTCAATTTCATATTGCATCAACCGCATACTCGCAATTATCATTGATGATATCGTCGTCACTCGACAATACGATTATATCAGATAGTGAATTCTCAGCGATGGTCAGTATTTTTGATTCCGCGATATCGAAATTAGAGCGACAACATGAGTATAATAACAATGACAACACCGATGGAATCAGAAAACACGAACCCAAAAAACAAAATGATCTCAATAATATCAACATTACCAGATTGTGAATTCTCAGTGATGGTCAGTATTTATGATTCCTCGATACCAAAATTAGAAATAAATCATGAGTATAATGACGACACAGCAGGAATTACTTCAACGAGTAGTGGAGAACACGAACCCAGTACAAACGAGTATGATATCAATAACATCTACGAAACCCGAGTTTAGTGTGAATTTCCCCTCTCCGGTCCCAGTGAAGGAGATAGCGCTAGCAAAACTACGAATGTATCACAGTTGGCCTAATATCAGATCAAAATCATTTGGTGGTCAACAACCGAATAATTCTTTAGTGTTTGCAAATAAGAATAAAGAAGACGGAACTCCAGACTGGAACGTCGTTTCGATACCAACAGGGTCATACCAAATCGAACAAATCAATGATGAATTCGCGCGTAGAATAAAATCGATTACTGGAGTAGAGTCAAAAATCGCTATAACAGTTCATGAACCGACGCTATCATCCGCAATTGAGATAAGCACAGAAGGATACGTAGTAGATATCTATCAAAGCTCAATAAGAACCGTACTAGGATGGCCTGAAAAACCACCCCAGAGTAAAACCGTTGATATACCCGAACCACAAAAAAATGATTATATCACCGACGTAATAAAACCGGATAATCCAATAAAGTGTTATAAAGATTACCAACCCGATTCAAAGTTTTTTTATATCCTTTACAATAATGTTGGAGGGAAATATCGTTTTGTTAACGAACCCAAAATCATTGAAAATTTCACAACAATGAATAATGATTTATCGCTGTTGTTAATATCTCTTAAATCCGGCTCTCTCACCCGAGATGAATTTATCAGCGTCGTAGAAATATGTAACAAAATCATCAAAGATATGGAAACATTTAATTCACAAATTATTCAAGAGATATTAGATGACAGTAATCCCTTATCGAGAGCAGAATTTGCATCAGACTATAAAATCCGCGTTGAAGATATCCCGACATTCAAACTACCGGGATATAACGTACCAGAACTAAAGAAATCTCTCAACGATGCTATCGATATTGGTTTTAAAATAATTCATGACGCATGGAAAAAAACAACATCACCGGAAATAAAAATCCTCAAACATAATAATGACCCAGATGGTGGTGGTAGGCATATCGCTCCGTTCAACGTGAATATTTCAACGGTGATTGCGCTTAATTTAGTGTGTGATGTTATCGAAGGAAGCTATCAGATTAATCTCGAACGATCAAATCAAGCTCAGCAGGGATATATTCTTTATTCATTTGCACCAACAGCTCCTCCAGGATTCCTAATTATTGAAAACCCAATTAATCCTGTCTACATGCGATGCCATAATAATTCATTAACCAGAATTAATTTCAAACTCACCGACCAGTCAAATAATCTGATTGATTTACAAGAAGAGGTGTTAGCGATTAGTCTGTTTGTGAGATCCTAAAGACTTGATCAAATCATTTATTATTTTTTGTTAACCCAGAACTGAAATCACTAGTGATGAAATCACTAGCAGCAGAGAGGGTGGATGACCACATCGTTGCGAGCAAAATCGTAAAATATCCGTTTTTGCAAAAATGGAGACTTTTTTTTTGGTTAAATGAGATTTTGTTGGAAGTCTTATTTTTTGTCTGAAAACGTAGTGTGTAGGCCATTTTTTGTTCGGAAACGTTATCTGGAAGCCTTATTTTTGCTTGAAATCGTGGTCTGTTCACCCTCTCTGCTGCTCAACTTGAAGGTTTGATCTTCAGAATCATTTATTCGCATAATTCGCATATCGTAACACATAACATAATTTACCAAAGATATACACAGGTCTAGAACTCATTTTCAAGTAAAAGCGAGGATTACTTGGCAACCTCATGACAAAGATCAGAGGTAGACAACACATAACATCAGTTAGGTGGAAATAAATTCTAATTTCAATCGCGAACTTTCCTGGAAGTCTAATATTGTGTAGACTATGAAGTCTTGAGAAAAGAATTATGTAGCAATATATGTATGAGCTAGAACTTGTTTCTATTAATACTACTCGTTTTTACACTGCATATTTAAATCATGACCTTTCATTAAACTTGAAAGAAACTGTACATGAAATATTATTTTGGTAGATTAGTAGAACCTGATTTGAGACAACAATTAAGTAGTAATAATGTGAACGGATTGAATATGCTTTTATATTATAATGGCTTTTTATGCTAATGAATATAAAAATGGTCGTTTCATAAATGTGAATTAATTAATTAATGTAATCTATGAAGACCTGAGACAACAATTAAGTAGTAATAAAGGGATAGGATATAACATACTTTTATATTTCAACGGCCTTTTACGGTCATGATTAAGAAATAGTCCCTTTTTAATTTTAAACTAACACAGCATAACGGTGATTGAGAAACAAGTTTGGAAAGTACAGATAGTTTTAAATGTGTCTAACACATTGTCTGAAATGGAATTATCGTTTCTAAAATGAAATCTAGTATTTGCTTACGTTATATGCATGTGATGAATCTTAATCTACGTTACAGCGATCCTTTACACGCAAGGCGTACATTTATTTAAGTGTTATCTGCGATCGTTATTCTATGTTAGCTTTAGAATGTGGTAACATTCCTGTTAATAGCATAGTTTTAATAATTGCTGCTGCAATCGTTCCAAAGATTGATGTTCTTGTTAAATGCATATTGTATGTAATTCCCTAGAATTATTGTGTAATAAGGAAATTTATTTTTTGTTTCAGGCTGGTTCTGCGGTAAGTGGTCTCAGCTGAGAGAAACACAAGTTATGAAATAATGTATATTTTTGCATATTCGTTCGCAATCAAGTCCAGCAGAGAACTTTGTATTATTTTTATGATTTATCAGCAGTTAGAGTGAGATACGGGAAACTAAATAAGCGATATGAAAACATTTCCCTTTAAATAATGAAAATATTCATTTAAATTTGTACAGCCTTTTACGCACATTATTTATGTATGGCCATGTTTACATTGATTAGAAGCACGGCATGAAGAAAGTTGTTGATATTTATGTTGAATGATATCAGATGAATGCGGGAAGTAACATATTTGTGAAGTGAGCCGAATTCACAGAAAGAGGTTAAAGTTTTAATAGTGGAATGCAATAATGGTTTATCACCATCATCATCACCATCATTATCAGTCTCTTGACCTAGCGTGGTCGTTGAGCCACCGTGCTCCTGAATATCTGATCAAATCCCTCCACTTGTCTCATTAATGTGTCCTGCTCCATTATGTGTTGTCAGTCAACTTCTTTATCTGTCTACCTCACCTTCGGCTACTTTTGAAACTGATCTGCAGTACTGTTGTGGATAGACTGTTGGTGCTTGTAACATTGCCTTTCCAATGTCAGCTTTATCTGTTTGAAAATAGTGATGAGATCTTCATAACGGCATACATTGTGCCTGATTATGTTACGCATTTCTTCATTTGTGATGTGGTCCATGTAAGAGTTGCCACGGATGGTTCTGTAGCATCTCATTTCAAGTGTCTGGATTCTTCATTGTAATACTGCTGTGAGGATCCAGTTCTCACATGAATGCAGAACGACTGAGATGACTAGTGCTCTCAATAGTCTGATTTAAGTTTTCACACATATATTCTGGTCTCTCCAGAAGGAATTTAACTTTATGAAATCTGTCTTTGTTTGTGATGTTGTTGACAATATTTATGCTCCTGAATAATCGTCGGTGATTATGGAACCAACATATTTGAAATGGTCCACTATTTGAAGTTCCTTTCCTCTGACTTTAATGTTGGTTGAGATTTGTTTACTACTATTTGTCGTCATCTCTGTCTTCTCGGCTCTTATTTCATGTCAAATATGGAAGATGTTTCGTCCAAGTTCTTCACTACGGTGGCAAGCTCATCTTTACTGTCTGCCAAGCAATCAATCTGGTTTGTAAAGCATAAGTTGGTGATGTTATGCCCTCCAATGCTGACTGTCTCACAGTTTTTTATCCAGGGCTTCAGTCATAATGCGCTCTAAGTAGATCTTCAAAAGCGTGGGTGAAAGCTGAGAACCTTGCGATACTCCAACTGTTGTCTTGAACCAGTTCCCAACTGAACCTTGAGCAATTACTGCATTGGAGTATAGCTGCTGGATGGTAACGGTCAACGTTTGAGCGATGTTGTACTTCTTCATTGTGGCCAACAATGTCTCATGCCACACTATGTCAATAGAATTTTTAAAATCTATGAACTCATTATATTTTTGATATTGTAAGGAATATTCACACAGAAAGTTAAGATTGAATATTTGTTCTGTTGTGCTTCTTCCACTGCGGAACACTGCCTGTTCTTCAGCGATTATTTCTTCTGCTTGTGGGATCAGTCTGTTTAAGATGATCTTCAGCATCACCTTACTAGCATGGCTGATCAAAGAGATAGTCCTATAAATTTGGCGAAGCTGGTGATTGCCTTTTTTGCGGAGTGTTATAATCAGTGACTTAGTCTACTTTGTTTGGCCATTCGCCTCTCTGCCAGATCTTGTTGCAGATTTTTGTTAGTTACTCTATCACTGATTTCACACCATTCGTAATAAGTTCTGGGATATTGTCTACTGCAGCTGCCTTCCCATTCTTCAGTGCTCTTCTTTCTCACTCCGCCTTTTCCTTGCGAATGGGGAAATGATCATCATTGTGGAGTTTGAAACTTCAATCACCTCTGAGTCTCTTGTGGCTGGCTGGCTGTAGAGTTCATTACTATAATCAGTCCATCTTTCTACAATGTCACTTGCTTCTGTGTGGCATTTTCCAGTATCGTCTTGAATTGTACTGAGTGTTGGTTGCTTCTGTCTGGTGAGGTCTTTTATAACTTGGAATGCCTTTTGTTCTGATTCTTTATGAGACTGCTCGCTATTTCTGTGCACTTTTATCCAATCCAATCTTCGTTTGCTTTCTTCAAGATTTGTTTCTGATTTTCTTGTTTATTTCTCGGAACTCCACTGCTTCTATTGTGTGTCTGGTGGTTTTGAGGTCTCTTCGTTCATCACACAGATTAAGAATCTCTTCTGTAACCCAGTGATTTTTCTTCGGGCGATGGAGGCCAACGATGTCCTTGGCAGCTGGTGGCATGAATGTGATGAAATAGTTTGTCATCATTTTAACATCGAAATCCATCACAAGGAATGGAATATATTTTCCTGCAATCGTGGCTTGGAATGGCTTACATATGTTTAGGGTACTTCAGTAGTTTAAGGTCGAATTTCAGCCTGAGTTTCTTTGGCTGGTTAATTTTCTTTATCCTCACCCAGAAATTCATAATGACGAGGTCGTGATCACACCCAACATCAGCACCTGGGACGTTCTTGTTTTTGCTCTATTGATTCTAGATCGGTAACAGTTTTCAACTAGTATGTAGTCGAACTGTTTATGATGCATTCCATTTGTTGCGAGCCATGCCCAGCATCGTGAAGCTTTATATTGGTCTAGGGTGTTAGCAAATATATATTGAATGAAATACCTAATGATTTATTGCTTAAAATGGAAAGTTTATTTTTATTTCAGTTTGGTGGTGGTCAGGTAAGCAGTTTCAGATAAGATACTCAGGGTTCTGCTGTAATAGACATTAGTGTATATTCTTTTCAAATCATGTGCAGCGCAGAATATTTTATTGTTTTTATTATTTTAAGTGCTGTAAGAGTGAGATACGGGAAACTAAATAAATGATACGAAAAGATTTCCCTTCAATATGGAAAATATACATTTAAATTAGTAAAGCCTTTTACGAATATTATTTATTTATGGCCATTTTTGGATTTATTAGAAGCAAGGCATGAATTAAATCAATGATATATATGGGAAATAAGTAAGTTGATAGAGCGAATTAAATTAACATATTTGTGAAATATGCCGCTATTACTGAACGAGGTTATCGTATATATAGTGCAATGCTACTGGTTACCTTTTTTAATGTGAGAGATATTTATGGAAGGGAACATCTATCATTAAATTGTAATATAAAAACATATTTATATTACGATATGTTTCACACATTATACTAGTAATGCTTCTTAGATTGATGAGCTTTTAGGGTCGATAAGTAAAATTACACAAAAAAAAACAAACAATCTGGCTGAAATGTAAAAACCGAGTGATTCCAAAAGAAAATATCGTATCTGAAAGGAAAGAAAATTTTTTGATACATTTAAATCTATTTGAAAATCATTAATTTACGAAGCAGCAAATGTTTGCATATATGGTACTAATTTGTTTCAGTGACCGTAGATATGGTCATCCACTGATAATATAATAATCTTGTAAAATAATTGTTAAGATCAGCAGTTCAGTAGTATGTCAACTATGTGGAGTTAAGAAACAAAATAAGCAATTAAGCAAAATTCATGTTATTATAGACTACAAAGCAAACGTTCTAAAGACAATTTTTTTAATGAAATCCCCAAAATCACAAATATTTATATGCCAAGTCCAAATCATTAGAATTTTTCGAATTAAATCCAATGATATTGAATAATCACATAATGACTGTACAATCAACTTGGAGGATGGATTTTCAGAATCCTTTATTCGAATAAATTGCATATCATAAGACAAAACATAATTTCCCAAAGACATACACAGGTCTAGAACTCATTTTGAAATAAACGCGAGGGTTACTAGGTAACATCATGACAAAAGTCAAAGGTAGACAACACATGATATGTGTCAGGTGGAGATAAATTCTAATTTCAATGTCGATCTTTCCAAGAAGTGTAATATTGATTGTATGCTATGAGGTCTTGAGAAACGAATTATGTAGCAATACGTGTATGAGCTAGAATTTGTTTCTATTTATACTACTCGTTTTAACAATGCATATTTAAATCATGACCTTTCATTAATTTTGAAAGAAACTGTGCATGAAATATCCTTTTGGCAGAATAGTGGAATCCATGAAGAATTGAGACAACAATTAAATAATAATCATGTGACCGGATTGAATATGCTTTTATATTGGAAAGGACTTTTATGCTCATGATTATAAAATGGTCCTTTTCTAAATGTGAAACTAACCCGCCATAAATCTATTTGAAAATCATTAATATACGAAGCAGCAAATGATTGAGAAATAAGTTTGGAAAATAGTGATACTTTGGAATGTGTCTAACACATTGTTTGAAATGGGATTATCGTATGTAAAATGAAATGTAGTATTTGGTCAAGTTATATTCATGTGATGAACCTTATTCTACCCTACAGAGATCCTTTGTACGCAAGGCGTACATTTATTTAAGTGTTATCTGTGATTGTTATTCTATGTAAGCTTTGGAATGTAGTAACATTTCTTTTAATAGCATAGTTTTAGTAATTGCTGCTGCAATCGTTCCAAAGATTTGTGTACTTGTTAAATGCATATTACATGAAATACCTAAGAATTTTTGTGAAATATGGAAAAATTATTTTTTTGTTTCAGACTGGATTTAAGGTAAGTAGTCTCGGCTGAGAGAAACACAGATTGTAAAATAATGTACCTTAGTGCATATTCGTAAACAATCGTGTCCAGCGCAGAACATTGTATTGCTCTTATAATTTAAAAGCAGTTAGTGTGAGATACGGTAAACTAAATAAATGATATGAAAACATTTCTCTTTAAATAGTGAAAATATCCATTTAAATTAGTACAGCCTTTTACGCACATTATTTATATATGGCCATATTTAAATTTATTAGAAGCACGGTATGAAGAAAGTTGTTGATATATATGTTGAATGAACAACATGGTAGCAGGAATTAACATAATTGTGAAGTGTGCCGAATTCACTGAAAGTGGGTATCGTATTTATACTGCAATGTAATACTGTTACTCATCGGTCTCTTGACCTAACGTGGTTGTTGAGGCACCGTGCTGCTGAACATCTCATCAATTCCCTCCACTTGTCTCATTAATGTGTCAATGCCTGTGTCTCCGCAAAACGTTTCCTGGTCCATTATGTAATGTCAGTCCACTTCTTTCTCTGTCTACCTCACCTTCGGCCATCTTGGATACTGATCTGCAGTAATGTTGTGGATATACATTTTGCGCTAGTGATATGGCCATACCAATTTCAGCTTTCTCTGTTTGACAGTGGTGGTGAGGTTTTCACCTTGTGCCTGATTATGTTACGCACTTCTTCATTTGTGATGTGATTCTTGTAAGAGATGCCACGAATGGATCTGTAGCATCTCATTTCAAGTGTCTGGATTCAGCATTGTAATTCTGTGTGCGGATGTAGGTCTCACATGAATGCAGAACAACTGAGATGACTAGTGCTCTATATAGTCTGATGTTAGTTTTCAAACAGATATTCTGGTCTCTCCAGATGGGTTTTAACTTTATGATAGCTGCCGTTGTTTGTGCTGTTCGTGACACAATTTTTGCTCTTGAAACATCTTCATTGATTATGGAACGAATATATTTGAAATGGTCTACTGTTTGAAGTTCCTGTCCTCTGACTTCAATATTGGTTTAGATTTGTTTGCCATTATTTGTCGTCATCTTTGTCTTCTCATTGCTTACCTCATGTCAAACATGGAAGATGTTTCGTCCTACTTCTTCACTACGGTGGCAGGTTCTTCTTTACTGTCTGCGAAGCCATCAATCTGGATTGCAAAGCATAGGTTGGTGATGTTATGCCCTCCAATGCTGACTGTCTCACTGTTTTGTATCCAGGGCTTCATTCATAATGCGCTTTATGTAGTTCTTCAAAAGCTTGGGGGAAAGGTGAGAACATTGCGGTACTCCAAATATTGTCTTGAACCAGTTTTGCAACTGAACCTTGAGCAATTACTGCATTGGAGTATAGCTGCTTGATGGTATTGGTCAACTTTTGACCGATGTTGTACTTCTTCATTGAGGCCAACAATGTCTCATGCCACATTGTGTCAAAAGCGTTTTTGAAATCTATGAACGCATATTAGATATATTTTTAATATTGTAAGGAATATTCACACAGAAAGTTAAGATTGAATATTTGTTCTGTTGTGCTTCTTCCACTGCGGAACCCTGCCTGTGTTTCAGCGATTATTTATTCTGCTTGTTGGATCAGTCTGTTCAAGATGATCTTCAGCATCACCTTACTAGCATGGCTGATAAAAGTGATAGTCCTAAAAATTTGGCGAAGCTGGAGATTGCATTCTTTGAGGAGTGTTATAATCAGTGACTTAGTCCACTGTGTTGTCCATTCGCCTCTCTGCCAGATCTTGTTGCAGATTTTTGTTAGTAGCTCTATCACAATTCCCATACCATTCGTTATACTCCCAACTGGGATATTGTCTACTGCAGCTGCCTTCCCATTCTCCAGTGTTCTTCTTTCTGACTCCACCTCTTCTTTGCGAATGGGGTAATCATCATCGTTGTGGAGTTTGGAACTTCAATCACCTCTGAGTCTCTTGTGGCTGGCTGGCTGTAGAGTTCATTACAATAAGCAGTCCATCTTTCTGCAATGTCACTTGCTTCTGTGTGGCATTTTCCAGTATCGTCTTGAATTGTAATGACTGGTGGTTGCTTCTGTCTGGTGAGGTCTTTTATAATTTGGAATGTATTTTTGTTCTTATTCTTTATTAGACTGCTCTCTATTTCTGTGCACTTTTATCCAATTCAAACTTCGTTTGCTTTCTTCAAGATTTGTTTCTGATTTTCTTGTTTATTTCTCGGAACTAAATTGCCCCTATTGTGTGTCTGGTGGTTTTGAGGTCTCTTCGGGCATCACATAGGTTCAGAATCTCTTCTGTAACGCAGTGATTTTTCTTCAGGCGATGGAGGCCAACGATGTCCTTGGCACCTGGTGTCATGAATGTGATGAAATAGTCTGTCAACATTTTAACATCGACATCGATCACAAGTAATGGAAAATATTTTCCTGCAATTGTATTCTGGAATGGCTTACATATGTCAAGGTCCTTTAGTTGTTTCAGGTTGAATTTGAGCCTTAGTTTCTTCGGTTGGTTAGTTTTCTTCAGCCTCACTCAGAAGTTCAAAATGACGAGTTCTTGATCGCTCCCAACATCAGAACCTGGAAGTTCTTGTATTTGCTCTATTGATTCTAGATCGGTAACAGTTTTGAACCAGTATGTAGTCGATCTGTTTATGATGCGTTCCACTTGTTGCGTGCGATGTCCAGCATCGTGCAGCTTTATACTGACCCAGGGAGCTAGCTTGTACCAAGTTGTTATAGCTTGCGAACGCTAGCAGCCGTCGTGTAGTATTATCCTTCTTTACATGCATGTGACGAACCTTATTCTACGCTACAGGGTTAGGGTGTTGGTTATCTATCTATCTATCTATCTATCTATCTATCTATCTATCTATCTATATATATATATATATATATATATATATATATATATATATATATATATATATATATATATATATATATATATATATATATATATATATATATATATATTGAATGAAATACCTAATGATTTATTGCTTAATATGGAAAGTTTATTTTTATTTCAGTTTGGTGGTGGTCAGGTAAGATATAAGATATAAGATAATCAGGATTATGCAATAATAGACATTAGTGTATATTAGTTTCAAATTATGTCCAGCGCAGAATATTGTATTGTTTTCATGATTTAAAAGCAGTTAGAGTGAGATACGGGAAACTAGATAAATGATACGAAAAGATTTTCCTGCAATATGGAAAGTATACATTTAAATTAGTAAAGCCTTTTACGCACATTATTTATTTATGGCCATTTTTAGATTCATTAAATGCAAGGCATGAATTAAATCGTTGATATATATGTAGAATGAGTAAGTTGATAGAGGAAATTAACATTTTTGTGAAATATGCCGCTTTACTGAACGAGGTTATCGTATTTATACTGCAATGGCCAATGCTACTGGTACCCTTTTTTAATGTGAGAGATATCTATGGAGGGTAACATCGATCATTATATTGTAATATAGAATTGTATTTATATTACGATATGTTTCACAAATTATGATAGTAATGCTTCCTACATTGATGGGCTTTAAGGGTTGATGAGTAAAATTACAAAAAATACAATCTGGCTGTAATGTAAGAACCGAGCGATTCCAAAAGAGAATATCGTATCTGAAAGGAAAGAAAATATTAGATACATTTAAATCTATTTGAAAATCATTAATTTACGAAGCAGCAAATGTTTGCATATATCTTACTAATTTGTTTTAGTGACAGTAGATATGGTCATCCACTCATAATATTATGATCTTGTAAAATATTGGACAAGATCACCATTTCAGTAGTAAGTCGACTATGTGGAGTTAAGAAACAAAATAAGCAATTGAGCAAAATTTATTTTTCATTGAATACAAATTAAAAGTTCAAAGATATTATTTTGAATTAAATAACCAAAATCACAAATGTTTATATGCCATGTCCAAATGTATAGAATTTTCCAAAAAAAATCCGATAATCTTGAATAATGGTATAATTACTGTACAATCAACTTCAAGGTTGGATTTTCAGAATCCTTTATTCGCATAATTCGCATATCGTAACACATAACATAATTTACCAAAGATATACACAGGTCTAGAACTCATTTTCAAATAAACGCGAGGGTTATTTGGCAACCTCATGACAAAGGTCAGAGTCTTGAGGAAAGAATTATGTAGCAATACATGTATGAACTAGAGTTTGTTTGTATTAATACTACTCGTTTTTACACTGCATATTTAAATCATGACCTTTCATTAAATTTGAAGGAAACTGTACCTGAAATAGTATTTTGGCAAATTAGTATAACCTATGAAGATTTGAGACAACAATTAACTAGAGTAACAAGGTGACCGGATTGAATATTCTTTTATATTATAATGGCCTTTTATGCTAATGAATATAAAAATGGTCGTTTTATAAATGTGAATTAATTAATTAATGGAATCTATGAAGACCTGAGACAACAATTAAGTAGTAATAAAGGGATCGGATATAACATAATTTTATTTTTCAACGGCCTTTTACGCTCATGATTAAGAAATAGTCCTTTTTAAATTTTAAACTAACACAGCATAACAGAGATTGAGAAACAAGTTTGGAAAATACAGATAATTTGAAATGTGTCTAACACATTGTTTGAAATGAGATTATCGTGTATAAAATGAAATCTAGCACTTGATCACGTTATGTGCATGTGATGAACCTTAATCTACGCTACAGTGATCCTTTATACCCAAGCCGTACATTTATTTAAGTGTTATCTGCGATCGTTATTCTATGTTAGCTTTGGAATGTGGTAACATTCCTGTTAATAGCTTAGTTTTAATAATTGCTGCAACAATCGTTCCAGAGATTGTTGTTCTTGTTAAATACATATTGTATGAAATACCTAGGAATTATTGTGTAATAAGAAAATTTATTTTTTGTTTCAGGCTGGTTTTTGGGTAAGTAGTCTCAGCTGAGATAAACACAACTCATGGAATAATGTCCATTAGTGCATATTCGGTCGCAATCAAGTCCAGCGGAGAACTTTGTATTTTGTTTATGATTTATCAGCAGTTAGAGTGAGATACGGGAAACTAAATAAGTGATATGAAAACATTTCCCTTTAAATAGTGAAAATATTCATTTAAATCTGTACAGCCTTTTACGCACATTATTTATGTATGGCCATGTTTACATTTATTAGAAGCACGGCATGTAGAAAGTAGTTGATATATATGTTGAAATGAATAACATGATTGCGGGAAGTAACATATTTGTGAAGTATGCCGAATTCACAGAAAGAGGTTATAGTTTTAATAGTGGAATGCAATAATGGTTCATCACCATCATCATTACCATCATTATCAGTCTCTTGACCTGGCGTGGTCGTTGACTCATCGTACTCCTGAACATCTGATCAAATCCCTCCACTTGTCTCATTAATGTGTCCTGCTCCATTATGTGTTGTCTTTCAACTTCTTCGGCTACCTTTGAGACTGATCTGCAGTACTCTTGTGGATAGACTGTTGGCGCAAGTAGCACGGCCTTGCCAATGTCAGCTTTCTCATTTTGACAGTGGTGAAGAGGTCTTCATAATGGCATACATTGTGCCTGATTATTTAAAGCACTTCTTCATTTGTGATGTGGTCCATGTAAGAGTTGCCACGGATGGTTCTGTAGCATCTCATTTCAGATGTCTTGACTCTTCATTGTAATTCTGCTGTGAGGATCCAGTTCTCACATCAATGCAGAACGACTGAGATGACTAGTGCTCTTAATAGTCTGATTTAAGTTTTCAGACATATATTCTGGTCTCTCCAGATGGGTTTTAACTTTAAGACAGCTGTCTTTGTTTGTGCTGTTGTTGACAGTATTTATGCTCTTGTATAATCGTCGGTGATTATGGAACCAACATATTTGAAATGGTCCACTGTTTGAAGTTCCTTTCCTCTGACTTTAATGTTGGGTGAGATTTGGCATCATCTTTGTCTTCTCGGCGCATATCTCATGTCAAAAATGGAGGATGTTTCTTCCAGGTTCTTCACTAAGGTGACAAGCTCATCTTTACTGCCAGCCAACCAATCAATGTGGTTTGCAAAGCATAGGTTGGTGATGTTACGCCCTCCAATGATGACTGTCCCACATATTTTGTTCCAGGGCATCATTCATGATCCGCTCTAAGTGGATCTTGAAAAGCGTGGGTATTAGGAGACAGCCTTCCGGTACTCCAACTGTTGTCTTGAACCAGTTCCCCACTGAGCCTTGAGCAATTTTTTCATTGGAGTATAGCTGCTTGATGATATTGGTGAACTTTGACCCATGTTGTACTTCTTCATTGTGGCCCATTATGTCTCATTATACACTCTATCAAAAGCGTTTTTGAAATCTATGAACGCATGATAAATATCTTGTTGATGTTGTAAATACTTTCACACAGAACGCTCGGACTGAATATTTGTTCTGTTGTGCTTCTTTCACTCCGGAACCTTGCCAGTCCATCAGCGATTATTTCTTCTGCTCGTGGGATCAGTCTGTTCAAGATGATCTTCAGCATCACCTTACTAGCATGGCTGATCAAACTGATAGTCCTATAAATTTGTCAATGCTGGAGATTGCTTTTTATCCGGAGTGTTATAATCAGTGATTTAGTCGACTGTGTTGCCCATTCGCCTCTCTGCCAGATCTTGTTGAAGATTTTTGTTAATAGCTTTATCACTGATTCTACACCATTCTTAATACGTTCAGCTGGGATATTGTCTACTGCAGCTGCCTTCCCATTCATCAGTAATCTTCTTTCTGACTCCACCTCTTCTTTGAGAATGGGGAAATCATCATCATTGTGGAATTTGGAACCTCAAAAACCTCTGAATCTCTTGTGGTTGGCTGGCTGTAGAGTTCGTTACAATCCTCAGTCCATCTTTCTGCAATGTCACTTGCTTCTGTGAGGCATTTTCCAGTTTCGTCTTGAATTGTACTGACAGTTGTTGCTTCTGTCTGGTGCGGAATTTCACAATTTGGAATGCCTTTTTGCTGTTATTCTTTATCAGACTGCTCTCTATTTCTGAGCACTTTTGTCCAATCCAATCATTGTTTGCTTTCTTTAAGATTTGTTTCTGATCTTAATGTTTATTTCTCGAAACTCCACTGCCCCTGTCGTGTGTCTGGTGGTTCCACAAGGAATGGAAAATATTTTCCTGCAATTGTTGCTTGGAATGAGTTACGGATGTTAGAGTCCTTCAGTTGTTTAATATTGAATTTGAGCCTTACTTTCTTTGACTGGTTAATTGTCTTCAGTCTCACTCAGAAGTTCATAATGACCAGGTCGTTATCACTCCCAACATCAGCACCTGGGAACTTTCTTATTTTTGCTCTATTGATTCTAAATCAATAACAATTTTGAACCAGCATGTAGTCGATCTGTTTATGATGCATTCCATTTGGTGCGTGCCATGTCCAGCATCGTGAAGCTTTATATTGACCCAGGGTGTTAGCTAGTACCAAGATGTTATAGCTTGCGAGCTCGAGCAGCCATTCCACTCTTTCACTGGTGAGCTCATTGAAAAAAGTTCCACAATGATCATCACAGTCTTATAGAGCATCTTTGACAACGTTTGAATTCCTGTCTCCTTGGATGGTGATAATGTCATTTTTTACTTACCATGTTTATTATACCTTGGAGTTTGTTGTAAACGTCTTCTATTTCTTCATCATCATGATCAGTTCGAGCATAGACTTGGAAAATTGTGATCTTAAAGGATGACGCTTTCAGACGAATGGAGATAATTCTGTTAGATCTTGGGCAATATTCAAGCACAGATCCCTTAAAGAAATCCTACTCCATTAATGGACTTGTCCAACTCTCCACTATAATAGAATATATGCGCATCTTTAGCACTGGTACCCTTTCTTTAATGTGAGAGATATCTATTCAAAGCAAAATCTATCATTATGTTGTAATATACAAAAGTATTTATATTAAGACATGTTACGCACATTATTATGGTAATGGTTCTTTTTACATGTGAAATAACGCAGCATCAAATAGATTGTTGGGATATTTAAGGTCTGAGTAAAATTACAAAGAAACAGAAAATCTGGTTGAAAGATAAAAGAGTGATTGAAAAAGAATATCGTATCTGAAAGGAAATAAAATACTAGTTCATATTTCAATGTATTTGAAAATGGTTTATTTGCGAAGCAGCGAATGTTTGCATATTTGGTACTAATTAGTTTTAGTGACCGTGTATATGGTCAACCACTGATAATATAATGATTTTGTAAAAAACGTTAATATCAGTATTTCAGTAGTTATGTCGATTATGTGACGTTAAGAAGCAAAACAAACAATTAAGTAAAACAGGAAAATAATTTATTTTGATATAATACAGAAAGAAGTTTTAATCTGAATTAAGTCACCAAAATCCCAAATCTTATAGTTCATGTGCAAATGTTTAGAATATCTCGATTAAATCCAATAATTTTGAATAATCACATAACTACTGTACAAACAATTTGAATGTTGGATTCTCAGAATCTGTAATTCGCATAATTCGCATATCTTAAGATTGGATATAATTTCAAAAGAAAAACATGCACAGGTCTAGAACACATTTCCAAATAAACGCGAGGGTTACTAGGCAACACCATGTTATATTAAGACGACATGGTACGCACCTTGTTAAAGCAATGGTAATTTTTACATGTGCAATAACGCGGCATAAATAAGATTGTTTGGATATTAGGGGATGATTAAAATTACAAAGAAAACTAAAATCTGGATAACATGTAAAACTCAAGTGATTCAAAAAAGAGAATATCGTATTTCAAAGGAAATAAAATACTAGTTCCATTTGAATCTGTTTGAAAATCATTAATTTACCAACCAGCAAATGTTTGCACATATGGTACTAATTTGTTTTTGTGACAGTAGATAAAGTCATCCGTTGATAAAATAACGATGTTGTAACA
The DNA here is from genome assembly GCA_029339505.1 of Unio delphinus. Classification (NCBI taxonomy): domain Eukaryota; kingdom Metazoa; phylum Mollusca; class Bivalvia; order Unionida; family Unionidae; genus Unio; species Unio delphinus. The sequence continues at coordinate 4,318,150 of JAQISU010000066.1, forward strand.
TAGTTGTTAATATAAACATTTTATTAGTATGTCTATTATGTGAAATTAAGAAGCAAGATACGCAATTTAGTAAATTAATATTTTTATTTTTATTTTGATAGAATAGAACGTAAAAGTTCTAAAGACATTATTCTGAATTAAATCTCCCAAATCCTAAATGTTATAACCCATGTACAAATGTTTAGAATATTTCTAATAAAAGCCGATAATCTTGGATAATCACAATAGATTACTGTACAAGACGCTTGATGTTTGGACTTTCTTTATCCATTATTTGCATAATGTGCATATCTTTACACAGAGTATAATTTCCCATTGATATACATTGGTCTAGAACTGATTTTCAAATAAACTCGAGGGTTACTAGGCAACATCATAACAAAGGTCAGAGGTAGACAACACAGAATATTAGTCAGGTGGAGATAAATTCTAATTTCAATCACGATCTTTCCAAGAAGTCTAATATTGAAAACTTGAGAAAAGAATTATGTAGCAATAAATGTATGAGCTAGAATATGTGTCTATTTTAATACTAATTGTTATAACACTGCATATTTTAATCATGAAATATCATTGAATTTTAAACAAACTCTGCATGAAATAGAATATTTGAAGATTAGTGGAATCTATGAAGACTTGAGACAACATTTCAGTAGCAATAAAGGGATCAGATAGAATATGCTTTAATATTAGAATAGACTTTGACCTCATGATTATACAAAATGGTACTTTTATAAATATGAAACAAACAGCATAAAATAGATTGAGAAACAAGTTTGGAAAATAGTGATACTTTCAAATGTGTCTAATACATTGTTTGAAATGGGATTATCGTAGATAAAATGAAATGTATTATTTTCGCACCTTGAATGCATGTGATGAACCTTATTCTTACTCGTTATTCTGTGTTATCTTTTGAATGTGTTAATATTCATGTTAGTAGCATAGTTTTAATAGCTGCTGGTGCAATCGTTCTAAAGATTGGGGTGCGCGTTAGATACATATTGTACGAAATACCTAAGATGTATTGCTTAATATGGAACTTTTATTTTTGTTTCAGGCTCGACCTTTTGTAAGTAGTCGCAGATGAGATAAACACAGGTTGTGGAATTACGTAAATTAGTGCATATTCGTTTGAAATCCATTCCAGTTCAGAACATTTTCTTGCTTTTCTGATTTAAAAGCAGTCAGTGTAAGATACTGGGAACTAAATGAGTGATATGGAAACATTTCCCTTGAATGTGGAAAATCTGCATTGAAATTAGTACAGTCTTTTATGCTTATTATTTATTTATGGCGATGCTTACATTTTTTTAGAAGCACGGCATTATGTAAGTTGTTGATATATATGCTGAATGAGTAACATGATAGTGTGCCGAATACAGTAAAAGAGGTTATCGTATTTATAGTGCAATGTTACTGGTACCGTTTCTTTAATGTGAGAGATATTTATTCATAGCAAAATCTATCATGTCGTAATATGCAATCGTAGTTATATTATGACGACATGGTATGCACCTTGTTATAGTAATGATTATTTTTACATGTGCAATAACGCAGCATAGATAAGATTGTTTGGTTTTATGGGGATGAGTAAAATTACAAAGAAAACTAAAATCGGGCTAAAATGTAAAATCCGAGTGATTCAAAAAGAGAATATTGTATTTGAAAGAAAATTAAATACTAGTTCCTTTTCAAGCTATTTGAAAATCTTTAATTTACCTACCAGCGAATGATTGCATTTATTGTACTAATTTGTTTTAATGACAGTAGATATAACCATCCACTGATAATATAATGATGTTGTAAAATAGTTGTTAATAATAGCATTTCAGTAGTATGTCGATTATGTGGGGTTAAGAAACAAAAAAAACAATTTAGTAAATTAATTTTTATTTTTTTTTACTTTAATTAAATAGATCGTGAAAGTTCTAAGGACATTATTCTGAATTAAATCCCCCAAATACTAAATGTTATAATCCATGCCCAAATGTTTAGAAAATTCCTAATAAAATCCGATTATCTTGGATAATCACAAGATGACTGTACAAGACACTTGATGTTTGGACATTCTTTATCCATTATTTGCATAATTTGCATATCTTAAGACAGAGTATAATTTCCCAAAGATATACACAGGTCTATAACTCATTTTCAAATAAACACGAGGGTTATCATGCAACACCATGTAAAATGTCAGAGATAGACAATTCATAAAATTAGTCAGGTGGAGATAAATTCTACTTATAAACACGATCTTTCCAAGTAGTCAAATATTGTAGCCTTGAGAAACGAATTATTTAGCAATAAATGTATTAGCTAGAATATGTTTCTATATTAATAATATTTGTAATAACACTGCATATTTTAATCAAGAAATATCATTGAATTTGAAACAAACTCTGCATAAAATAGAATATTTGAAGATTAGTGGAATCTATGAAGACTTGAGACAACAGTTAAGTAGCAATAAAGTGTTCAGATTGAATATCCTTTAATATTAGAACGGATTTTTACCTCATGATTATACACAATAGTCCTTTTTTAAGTATGAAACAAACACAGCATAAAAGAGATTGAGAAACATGTTCGGAAAATAGTGATAATTTCGAATGTATCTAACACATTGCTTGAAATGGGATTATCGTATATAAAATAAAATGTATTGTTTGCTCACTTTAAATTCATGTGATCAACCCTTTTCCACGCTACAGCGATCCTTTACACGCAAGGCGTACATTTATTTAAGTGTTGCCTGAGATCGTTATTCTGTGTTATCTTTTGAATGTGATACTCTTTCTGTTAATATAACAGCATAGTTTTAATAGTTGCTGCTGCAAACTTTCCAAAGATTGGAGTATATGGTAGGTACATACTGTATGAAATACCTATGAATGATTATTTAATATGGAAAATTTATTTTTGTTGCAGGGTACTTCTCAGGTACGTAATCTAAGATGAGATAAATTAAGGTTGTAGAATAATGGACATTAGTGTATATTAGTTTGCAATCAAGTCAAGCTCAGACAATTTGATGGTTTTATGATTTGAAAGCAGTTATATTAAGATACGAGAAAAATATTAAGTGATATGAAAACATTTTCCTTTAATATGGAAAATATCTATTTAAATTAGTACAGCCTTAGTACGTACATAACTTTAATTGTGCTCTTGTTTACATTTATTAGAAGCACGGCATGAAATAAGCTGTTGATAGATAAAGAAAATGAGTAACGTGATATATAGGAAATTCACATAGATCTGGAATGTGCGAAATGCTCTGTTTGAAACAGGTTATTATATGTATAGTGCAATATAATACTGGTACCATTTATTTTATGTGGAAGATATATATTCCGAGCAAAATCTATCATTATGTTGTAATATACAAAAATATTCATATTAAGACAACCTGTTACTCTCAGTGGTCCTTTTTACATGTGAAATGACGAAGCATAAAATTGATTGTTCGGATAATAGGAGCATGATTAAAATTTGAAATAAATGAAGTGTTAAAACCGTGTGACTGAATGAGGATATTGAATCTGAAAGGAAATATAATTCTAATTCCTTTTCACTCTATTTGAAAATCGTTAATTTACGAACCAGCTAATCTTGAATAATCACAAGACGACTGTTAAAGACGCTTGAAACTTGGCTTTTCAGAATCATTTATTTGCATAATTCGAATATCTGACTGAATATAATTGGCAAAGACATACACAGGTTTATAACTCAATATCAAATAAACGGGTGGGTTTCTAGCAAAATCATGACAAAAGTCAGAGGTAGACAACACAAAACATTAGTTAGGTGGAGATAAATTCTACTCTCAATCACGATCTTTCCAAGACGTCTAATATTGTAAACAATGAGTCCTTGAGAAACGAATTATGTAGCAATAAATGTATGAGCCAGAATATGTTGTTTTTTATTAATACTATTCATTTTAACACTGGATATAGTAATCATTTCCTGTCATTCAATTTGAAACAAAATCTTCCTGAAATAGTAGTTTGGCAGATTAGGGGAATCTATTAAGACTAGAGACTACAATTAAATAGCAATAAAGGGATCAGAGAGAATATGTATTTATATTTGAACGGCCTTTTACGCTCATGACTATAAGAAGGGTCCTTTCTAAATGTGAAACTAACACAGCATAACTGAGATTGAGAAACAAGTTTGGAAAATAGTGATAATTTCGAATGTGTCTAATACATTGTTTGAAATGGGATTATCGTAGAAAATGAAATGTATTATTTACGCATCTTGAATGCATGTGATGAACCTTATTCTTACTCGTTATTCTGTGTTATCTTTTGAATGTGTTAATATTCATGTTAATAGCATAGTTTTAGTAGTTGATAGTGCAATCTTTCCAAAGATTCGGATGCGCGTTAGATACATATTGTATGAAATAACTAAGATGTATTGCTTAATGTGGAACATTTATTTTTGTTTCAGACTAGATCTTTTGTAAGTAGTCGCAGATGAGATAAACACAGGTTGTGGAATAACGTAAATTGGTGCATATTCGTTACGCTCAGGATTAAGAAATGGTCCTAACACAGTATAAACAGGACTGAGAAATAAGTTTGGAAAATTGTGATAATTTCAAATGTTATTAACACATTGTTTGAAATTGGATTATTGTATATAAAATGAAATGTAGTATTAACCATTTTGATATGTATGTGATGAACCTTATTCTACGTCACAGCAGTTTTTTACACGCAAGGCGTACATTTATTTTAGTGTTACCTTAGATCGTTAATCTATGTTAGGTTCGGAATATGGTAACATTCCTCGTATATACCATAGTTTTAATAGTTGCGGCTGCAGTCGTTGCAAAGATTAGGCTACTTGATTTATTGCTTAATATGGAATTTTTTTTTTCATTTCAGTTTGGTGCTCCGGTAAGCAGTTTCAGATGAGACAATCAAAGTTGTGGAGGAATAGATATTAGTGTATATTCGTTTGAAATCATGTCCAGCTCAGAATATTTTATTGTTTTTATGATTTTAAAGCTGTTAGAGTGAGATACCGGAAACTAAAAAAAAGATATGAAAACATTTCCCTTTTATATGGAAAATATACATTTAAATTAGTGAAGCCTTTTAAGCACATTATTTATTTATGGCCATTTTTTGATTTATGAGAAGCAAGGCATGAATTAAATTGTTGATATATATATGGGGAATGAGTAAGTTGATAAAGAGAATTAGCATATTTGTGAAATGTGTCGCTATTACTGAACGAGGTTATCGTATTTATAGTGGAAATCTACTGTTACCCTTTTTTAATGTGAGAGATATCTATTGAGAACAACATCTATCATTATATTGTAATATACAAACGTATTTATATTACGATATGTTACACACATTATAATACTAATGCTTCTTTTTTACATGTGCGATAACACAACATAAAATAGATTGAAAATCTTCAATTTGTTTTTGTGACAGTAGAGAAGATCATCCATTGATAATATTATGATCTTGTAAAATAGTTGTTAATATGTGGAGTTAAGAAACAAAATAACCAATTTAGTAAAATAATTTTTATTTTTATTTTGATAGAATAGAACGTAAACGTTCTAATGACATTAATTTGAATTAAATCCAATTGTTTATAATGTTCCGCATAAAATCCAAAAATCTTGAACTATCACAGAATGACTGTAAAAGAGTCCTAAAGGCTGGGTAGTCAGAATCATTTATTTGCATAATTCTCATGTCTTCAAACAGAGTATAGTTTCCCAAAACTATACAAATGTCTAAAGGTAGATAACACATAACATTAGTCAGGTGGAGATAAATTTTAATTTCAATCAAGATCTTTCCAAGATGTCTAATATTGTAAACCATGAAGTCTTGAGAAACGAATTATGTAGCAATAAATGTATTAGCTAGAATATGTTTATATACTAATACTACTCGATTTAACACTGCATATTGTAATCATGACCTGTCATTCAATTTGAAGCCACCTCTGCCTCAAATAATCGTTTGGCAGATTAGGGGAATCTATTAAGATTTGAGACAACAATGAAGTAGCAATAAAGAAATCATATAGAATATGCGTTTATATTTTAACGGCATTGTAGACTCATGACTATAAGAAGGGTCCTTTTTAAATGTGAAACTAACACAGCATAACTGAGACTGAGAAACAAGTTTGGAAAATAGTGATAATTTCGAATGTGTCTAATACATTGTTTGAAATAGGATTATCGTAGATAAAATGAAATGTATTATTTACACATCTTGAATGCATGAGATTAACCTTATTTTAACTCGTTATTCTGTGTTATCATATGAATATGTTAATAGTAATGTTAATAGCATAGTTTTAATAGTTGCTGTTGCAATATTTCCAAAGATTTGGGTGCCCGTTAGATACATATTGTATGAAATACCTAAGATTATTGCTTAATATAGAAAATTTATTTTTGTTTCAGAAGCCTTATGTAAGTAGTGGCAGATGAGATAAACACAGGTTGTGCAAACACGTATATTAGTGCATATTCGTTTTAAAATGAGTGTATTTGTTTCTATACTAATTGTACTCGTTTTTACACTGCATCTGGTAATCATGACCTGCCATTCATTTAGAAACAAACTCTTCTTGAAATAGTCGTTAGCAGATTAGGGGAATCTATTAAGACTTGAGACAACAATTAAGTAGTAATAAAGGGATCAGATAGAATATGCGTTCATATTTTAACGGTTTTGTACGCTCATGACTATAAGAAGGGTCCTTTTTAAATGTGAAACTAACACAGCATAACTGAGATTGCGAAACAAGTTTGGAAAATAGTGATAATTTAAAATGTGTCTAATACATTGTCTGAAATGGGATTATCGTAGATAAAATGATATGTATTATTTACGCACCTTGAATGCATGTGATGAACCTTATTCTTACTCGTTGTTATGTGTTATCTTTTGAAAAATGTGTTAAATATTAATGTAAATAGCATAGTTTTAATATTTCCTGGTGCAATCTTTAAAATGCGTTTTTATTAGAACGGACTTTACCTTATGATTATACAAAATGGTCCTTTTTCAAATATGAAACAAACACAGCATAAAACAGATTGAGAAACAAGTTCGGAAAAAAGTGATAATTTGGAATGTGTGTAACACATTGTTTGAAATGTGATTACCGTATATAAAATTAAATGTAGAATTTTCTCATGTTAGATGCATGTGATTGATCTTATTCGACGCTGCAATAAAGGCGTACATTTATATAAGTGTTATCTGCGATTGTTATTCTATGTTAGCTTTGGAATGTGGTAAAATTAATGGTAATAGCATAGTTTTAATAGTTGCTGCTGCAATTGTTGAAACGATTGGGGTACTTCTTAGATAGATTTCGTATGAAATACGTAAGATTGTGATCTTAATATGGAAAGTTTAGTGTTTGTTTCTGGTTCCTGCTCTAGTAATTAGTCTCAGATGAGATAAATGAAGGATGTGGAATAATGTACATTAGTGTATATTCGTTCGATATCAAGTCCATCTCAGAACATTTTATTGTTTTCATAATTTCAAAGCAGTTAGAGTGAGAAACGGTAAACTAAATAAGTGATATGAAAATATTTCCCTTCAATATGAAAAATATGCATTTCAATTAGTACAGCGTTTACGCACATTATTTATGTATGACCATATTTACATTTTTTAGAAGCAAGGCATGAAATAAATTGTTGATATGTATGGGGAATGAGTAACATGATATAGTAAATTAACATATTTGTGGAATATGCCGTATACACTTAAAGAGGCTATCTTATTTATAGTGCAATGTTACTGGTACTTTCTTTATTTGTGAGATATAAGGGTCCCGAGTGGTCAAGTGACCTAAAGCTCTCTCCGTTACTGATCACCACCATCTCACCTCTCTCTGCTTGGGTTCGAGTCTATGATTTGGCTATTGTAGTTATGTGAGAAAGCTTGCCAGTAGCTTCTCGTGGGTCGGTGGTTCTTTCCGGGATTTTTCCTTGGTTCTTCCTTTACATCAATTGTTGTACAAGAAAGCAGAGATCCGTGTTAAATACTACTACTACTACTACTACTACTACTACTACTACTACTACTAATACTAATACTACTACTACTACTACTACTAATAATAATAATAATTCTTAATATTAATAGTAATATATCTTATAAAAAAATTATTACTATAAAAAATAATAATGATAATAATATTATTAATTAATAATAATATTTTCCATTATAGTAGTCTTCACGATGCAGCTGGAAACATTACAGTGTCCGATGGTACGACAACAGAGTCGCTGTGTGTGCTATAGTAACAAATCATATGCTGTAATCATTTGTATAGGCAACGGCATGATTTATTGTAAACGTACATAATGATACTTACTAATGACAGTTATGTTGCAAATAGTTGTATTGAGTAATGTATATATTCCTTATTGCTTCTTAGTTGCTTTTCTGAGTCTTTAGCTTCATGTGAAAGTTCTATTGTACATAAAAAGATCGACCATACTTTTGTGGATATTTTTCATAACAAGATCGATATGAATGTGATTTCCTTTATACTTTAAGATTATTCATCATCTAATATCTGGTTGTACAACATAGTTTGAAAGTTTTTAAATTTCGTTGATTGAAAATTAAATGATACGTAAATTAGGCAGTCTCATGATTTGATCAAGTTCAATGGACACTTGGCTCTTCACAGTATGCTTTTACAGTTCTATTATGTAAAACTTATTCATGACGACAACGATAGTACTGTACATGGCTATTAATACATGCGTGTTCAAATACATATGTCAGTAACTGCAATGTTTCCTGTGACCGCTTAAGTGTGTTCGTAAGTGTTGGAAAATATCAAGTATTGATGCAGCCAATAGCATGCACGCGCATAAGATTTTTCAACATATTGTTTGTAAAGAACCAATATTGAAATCGTCAGAATTAGAGTATTGTAGGACAAATGAAAATGAAGTAATCAAAATTTGTAATTACTCATTGTGTCAAAGTATCGTTGTTTGAGTTTATATTGGAGTGTTGTAAAGGTTTTCAAAAGGTTTAGAGTGTATATTATCCTGAGCAGTACAATAAATTGCTTGTTTTATTTTCTTTCTGTGGTTGGTCCATTTTTCGTTAGCATCATATAATTTGTTCATGTAATACTAATATATATTCTTGCACATGAAGATATCGGTTATAAAATAACGATGCAAATGTATGAAGAATATTTCACTGTACCTTTCATATGAAATGCTATCTCTTTCCTAGAGTAACCAGTGTATATGCTTTGTTGACTTTAGATTATATGTTTGATCGTATTCTTCAAAAGTAAATGTAATAAAGCACAATGTTACTAGAAGCCATTGAACAAATTCAATTATTAAGTAAAATAAGGTTATTCAACATTAAATAAAGACTTTAACAAACTTTATATCGGACAGTTCTTGATAAAGTTTCTGCATATATGTCTTTCATAATTTTAATAGCTTAATTTTAAATATGCAGTTAGAAAGGTGATTTATTGTGAATAAAGTTGTAATGTAAGATTGATGATTAAATAGATAAAAAAAAACAGATGTAGAGTATGTAGATGAGAAATTAGAAATAGTAAATTACTTTGATCTTGATTTTTTGATACATTTTTAGAATTGTTTAAGATGAAATTTTTCTTTTTTCGTTTTAAAAGAGCATTTGTAAAAGTATTGAAATTCGAGTAATACTTTCTTCAGTATGTAAGGGTGGGTTATTTGCAGAATTAAATTAGATTGTTGCCATTACTGATCGTTGTAGATAATTTAATTTGGTATTTTCTTGTTTGGTTAATGCCTGTAGGGTTTATTATTGTCAGTTGTTAGTCATAAAATACTTCGTTTCTGTAAACTGTAGTTACGATATGAATAAAATCCCCATGAAACGATATGATCATAGTGTAGCAATTTGAAATATCTTTCTGAATATGTAATCTATAATTTTGTAATCTTTTGTTTTTACATGTATTTTCTTGTGGTTTGCTTTTTATTATTTTTACAATATGCTAGGAACTTAATATGTATTTTTGTGTTATTGATATAAACATCGTTTATGTGATGAGTAGTGAACAATAGAAGAACATTTGAGTGAAATCCACTTTAATCAACTTTAGATTCATTACGTGTTTAATAGTTGTAAAAACGTTTGAGTTTTTAGATTTAAATGTTTCTCTGCCTTGGGGCATATTAACAAATGAAGTTACTTAGTTGAGAAAAGAGACAGATCAATATAGCCGGATGGGGTTGATATACTCTTAGGATTCAATATCTGATTTTTTTCTGGCTGTGGATTCGCCACGCTCACATTTTTTATTCGAGAAATGCTACTAGAAATTTACTTTGCAGCTTGTAGCGAGTGCACAGTGCAGACAAATTTTCAATACTGTGTTATCAATTCGACCTGTTTGTATAGATATATATTTTGTGTTTCAAGATTAAGACATGATTGTACAAACATAGAATATAATCAGTATTATTAGAAAATTGCTATAGTTTGAAACCGCATAGATATCTGCCATCATAAAAATCAGCTTTAAAGTGACACGTGTCCTTGTTTTCTTTTCTTGGCTTTGTTCTTGTTTTAAAAAGATTTTATTTTAATCACAAGTGGTTTTAGAAAGCAAGCCATTGTGAGTTCACTTCTATGTCATTTGCTAAAATTAAAACAATTAACACCTAAACACGTTTTATTTAAGATTTACTCCTTCAGCGAAAGATAAATTATTTCTCCCTCATTTTGCATGTAGATCAAGTCAGTTGTTTTAGTTGATTTTAAAGAATAGGCTTCTTTTCAATAAAGAAGAATTAATGTAATTAATTCTTTTCAATAAAGAATTAAAAAAAACTATTGAGTATATGTTTTAATGCCAACGAACCAAATCATTTAAAAAGATTTTTTTATGTAGGTGCCTGTTGCAGTGTATAATCTAGGTAATATTGTTAGCTATTTGAACATATTTATGTTGCATACTTATTTTTTGTCATCTAATCGAACCAATGTCATAACCTTCTGTGTATATTTTGGTGGCTGACATAAAGACCAAATTGGTGAACGCTTTTCCACGACACATCATGAAAAGGCTTTAGTGATTTTTGTAAATAACATCATTGACAGTTTTTATCAATGGTTATAGATGTGAAGTGTTCTGGTCCGGATTATTTAATATCACTGAATTCCGTAGTTTCGCTAAAACAATGTCCTCAAGGTCAGGATGTTGAATGAAAGAAGATTTTGTTACCAGCCTTGCACATCAAGATGTGTCTGATGAAGAAGTTTGTCAAGGACATGCACAAGTACAAGCAGCTTTCAAGTACCGCCATGGGCAAACATTCAAGTTTATGTGATCATATGAACTTTTACTTGTTGTCATCGGGATTTAATTTCTTCCTAGCTAGATATTGGAGCACGGTGACCAAACATTCAAGTTTATGTGATGCTAAGATGAAGGACGATGGCTTTATTGGTCATCATATTCATGATGATGCATTTGACAGTGCACTGCGTGGCAAGGACAAGACGGCATGGAAAGACATCGAGTTAGTGGCAACAACATGCCTCCGAAACAGAAAGGCAGACAACTCCAGGGAGTTGGTGGAAACCCTCCTTAAGGCATGCAAAAGTCTTGCTTGCAAAAAAGAACCCAATCTACCGTCCAACACTCACACTTTGACTGTCCAAAGACAAATTCATTTGCAGATAGAGTTAGATATCCATATTTTGGCCTTTATTTAAAACAGTATAATTTTGTTTCCAGTTCGCTATATCACCCTCTGTATGAAAATAGATGTTTAATTACATTAATCTTGTATACGTTCATTACGAATATTGTAGCGGATAGTGTTGTCCTGACCCAGACCCAGCAAGTATGAGAAGGCGAACTCTGTGAAAGGGGGTCAGGATACACTTTATTTTAGAGCGGCCGAGTAAGTATGAGCGCCGTGAGGCTGGTGTCGGCTTTGCAGTGAAGACAGACGTAAGGGGAGTAAATGACAAACTCATGACCATGAAAAGCCTCTTCTTGTCTGGAAAGGATCACCTTACCATCATCAGGTGCTATGATCCAACCATGACCAATCCAGATGAAGGGAAGGTTAAGTTCTATGAGGATTAGCTTCACTCCTCATTGCTGACGTTCAAATGGCAGAAAAGCTAGTCATTCTGGGCCATTTCAATGCAAGAGTAGGTTGTGATCCCGTTGCCTGGTATGGAGAGCTAGGAAAGTACGGAGTGAGTCACCGTAACGTGGGTCTTCCATCTCCCTACCCGTAACCAGACGTCATGGATGAATTCTCGCTCTAAGCACCTCATCTACTACGTTATTATCAGGAATACGGACAGGCAGAATATGCGTGTTAGCATGTCCTGTTGTGACTCTGACTGCATTTACCGAAAACTTATAGATGAACTCGTTGATAAGTAATACAGCGATTCCTTATAACGATAATAAATAAAGGATCAACAACAATGTGGAGCTCTATTGGTCAGAGTAACAAATTCACGATTTCCAGTTCAGAAAGCATCTTACGGTGATGGTCTTGGTAAGCTTAGTCAAGGGTTATTTGCAAGAAGGACTCCTACAATAGCATCAATCGCAAAATAATTATCGATGAAAGCTTTTAATGTTTTTGGTGAAAATGCTTCTGGTGCTATTGTTAATGTTGCCAGTAATGCCTTTTTACTGCAGCCAAGGAATACAAGTATATATTTTCTACCAGCTGAAGCATTTGTCGAAGTAGAAGGTGAAATTATATTTTAAAAAATATGATACAGAATATTGGGGGCGGTCAAAGTTGGTTTCGTTAACAACGGGATTATGGCACTGTTTGATGCACTTTGATTGATGGATGAAAGATCGAATTCATTCAAATAAATGTTGATTGCTTATGATTATACAAGATCAGCTGGTCCGACAATGATGTTTCACAAAGATGGCTCCGATCATCCCAATGACAATCAATATGTTGAGAGATGACCAAAAGACCGTGATGCTCCTGCTGCTGATGATAATAACAAAGATGTGATTATTAAGGCTAATTCGAAGTACAATTTAGGATTTATAACACATAAAATTATATAGAAAATGTTCATGTGCATTTCCACGATCTCACGCTTTCAATTTTTATAGAACTGTTAGAAAGTTTTCTTCCGAGAATTGCATACAATTGTACTCGTACAAAAATGTGATGATAATGATGCTATATGGCAACCAGGAGGCGATGCTGGTAAAGTAGTATTATCATAACTCTCGTTGTGGATGCAAGTAATGACTCCATCAATCACCAAAGAAGATAAAGTATTATCATTTATATATTCAGGAGGTATTATTACTATAATGGCTAACACCAACAGCATATAGTATTCAGAGTAATATTAACGGTATATTCACATGGAATATAGAAACTCAAAAAGTCGTTTTGCACCACGACATATATTTGTTGCACGACAAGAGCATACACTATTAAATTCTCAAGGATGGAGTCATATGATAATTTGACAAACTTGGTATTTCTGAAGTCTCACTAAGAATGAACGGCCAACAAGAACCATCTGAAGATATTTTTGGACAAAAGCAAGTAGCATGTGCATTTCATTGTTTGATGACATTTATGTGACGTGACCAAAATGTTGATATCGGTCTGCAAAATATCGCAATTAGATATTACAAATTTATATCCCAGTTATTACTTTTCGTTGGAACATCTTGATTTAACCAGAAAAACTGGCATTGATATGCACTTCCGAGCTCGTGTATCTCTTCCGGCTGCTCCAGGTCCCCTTATGTCTAATTACTTGAAGGTGCTAGCGGATGAATGAGAGTCATTGATGTTCCAGTATAAAATTTGTAACACAATTACATCACTCTTAATATTATAAATGTTACATCATCATGTAAATATTTCTATGATTCCGGGTCAGATTAAAAACTACATACCGCGTGAATGAAAAAAATCTGGAACTAAAATAACGCTAAAACAGAATCTGATTACAGGTGGTCAGAATAATATGTCACAGCGACGGGAACGACAATACAGAAAGCAACGGGGCAAGGATACAAAAACAGGAAAAGGTCTAGGATTACCGGGGAATCGTTTAATGTACGGCAAAGGCCTGAGATTACCATGGAGTCGTTACACGTAAGGAAAAGGTCTGAGACTACCATGACCCAGTAACTAACACTGATATCGAATTTTGTTTTAATCAATGCTTTTTAAAAAATAAAAAAAAAACTGTTAGAGGTGTTTTATGCGAGACCAGTTACAGTCCAGACCAAACATCACTGAAACCGGTATCATTAATTTCGATAGTTCCACTGGACCTGGAACGCATTGGACCGCATACCCTCCTAGTGGAATTGTTTATTCGATTCGTATGGGTTAGCCACGCAAAAGAGTTTATCGAGTATGTCAATCCTCACAAAGTAACGATCTCGTATTTAACATTACCAACACAGAGAATAACTGACCCACCAATATGTGGCCGAGAAATATTTGCTGTACTCGAGTCTGTATCAAAATCAACCAAAACACCTAATAAAGTTGTACATGATTACTCGAGTAATCGGTTTGAAAATAGATCTTAAAGTATAATGGTAAATGGTTTAGAGATATATCTTTCCAAACTAAATCCCACTGACGAAATATCAAAAGATAGTGTTAAAAAATAATTAAAGATGAAATATCCGAATTATTAAATCTTGCAAATGTAGATCCAAACGAAACGGTTGTATGACAGGATAAGCAAGGAAAATTAAAACCTAGTTATCTTTCAATAAATGATATTTACGTCAGAGATAATGGAGTAACCGAAAACACCGTAACCGTGTTTGATAGCAACGGAAAAAATAAACCCGGTGTTCTTATGTCAACTATATCGGATAATATTCGTGCGCGAGTTCAAAAGTGCACTGTGATAAAATGTAAGGCGAACTCAACATGAACGTGACAAAAATCGCCTTACTTGGAGATCTATTATTGGACAAGGATGCGGGCACAAACAATTATGTAGATGTTAACCACAGCACCGTAGGCAATTAAATAAGAAACTAAAATATCAAAGTTGTCGACCGAGTATGATGTTCATGTAAACGCGTTTGAGCAAATCTCCGTAAATTGTTTAGAAAAACATGTTGTATTGTAGATAATGGATTCACTGAAACATTGAGAATAGCCCCCATCAGTGGCAATTTAGCATCAGCGTCAATCACATGGTATGCATAATTGGTAATTAATTTAAACTCATAATATAACGAACGTACAGCAGTATAGATGCAATCAAGTGCGTGAATTGCAAACTAAGGTAAACATATCATCGACGAGTACACCATAAAAATACAAATATATCGCAGGCGTGTAGTCGTAGTTGATAATTGTATATTCAGTTGCAGCTGTTTTTGATGTTTTATGTTTATTTGATATCGACAATAACATCATTACTGATTACCCCAGCAGTTGTAACAATTTGTGTAGCCATATTAAACTATATGAGTATCTACAGTCAAATATTTCACTGGTATTTGCAAATAAAAATAAAGCAGATGAAACCACCGATTCGCGGAAAATTGGATTGGTCTATCTCCGATGCTATAATTCATAATTAGCAATAAGTGTCAAACTTACAGACCAAATTGGTAGCCTAATTGATTTGTCTGGGAAAAATATACAACTGAATCTCTACATAAAATCATATTGACACACTCAGTCGCAAAGTTCACGGTCTTTATTTCGCGCTGACAAAAACAAAAATAGCTCAGAAACCATCAAACCGTGTACATACCTTTGATCTTTGCTTTCAGTAAAACTAAATTCCTCCTTTCACTTTCTACGCTTCGGATTGGTTACTACTTTAACGTCCTAAAAATCATTATTAGTTGTCTTAAACTTATATTTATAGTCTTTTCCCCTCTTATTTGTCTGATAGTTCTATCCAACTTTTTCAACTGCATTAAAGAGAGCTTCCATTGACTTTAATTCAATATTATCCGCTAATGAACCAAAGACAGCATGTTGAATCTGTTTAATAAATTTCTAATGTGTTGGTAATGTATATATATATATATATATATATATATATATATATATATATATATATATATATATATATATATATCCACGGATTTAAGCTGTATTCACAAAGCACTTATCTCAGGAGTTAACTATTTCTGATACAGCTGTTTGGATCATTGATGATCGTATCGAGTTACCAAACATAGCCTATTTCGCACTATCACGAGTTATAACAATAACTCATTTGCCAAGGATTACTATAAATTTTACTGACACCAAAAACAAAATAGTTATGACGATATAGTAAGAACCAAATTCGATAGTTTTACAGAAAGTGACACAAACAATATTTTTTTATGCTGAATTAATAATGAGTAATAATAGCAACAACATAATAATCATTTTGTGAAACGTAACACAAAAATGGCAGTAAGGCAGTATTCAATAAATGATTCAAGACAATTTACCGTAAATAGGAAAGATATGAGCGCGGTGTCACACGAGAAAATACGATACTGACCCGTCTTGAATGTAATAAAGCCAGGTATATTAGCTAAGTGATTGTGGCGGTAATTGTATATATATATCCTCAGGTATTACTTTTCCAAAGTTTAAATCCACGCTGAGGAGCTTCCATTGACTTTGAATCTAATCTGTATATTGCAGGTCTACTCGTGGATGTAACTACACTAGAACTCTTATTGTGTGATTTGATTAAAATAAGTTGTGCATAATTGATATGAGTACCTGTTGGACAATACTTGTATCACCAGATGTACGATGCAGTGATTCTTTATTCGCAAAGCATAGTGTACAACCACAAGCTGAATTTGTCAAGGTATCAGTTTGTCTTTAAGACATCTTTGTTATATTGTTTATAAGCTTCTTGATAGATATAAAAATATACTACCTACATAATATGAACTAATACTACCTACATTCTATGAACTAATACTACCTACATACTATTTATTAATACTACCTACATACGATTAACTAATTATACCTACATAATATTAACCAATACTACCTACATTATATTAATTATTAATAACTAATAATTATTACTACCTAGATACTATTAACCAATACTACCTAAATTATATTAATTAATACTACCTGCATACTATTAACAAACTCTACCTACATACTATTTAATAATACTACCCACATACTTTTAACTAATACTGCCTACCTTAATACTAACGTATACTACCTACATTATATGAACTAATACTACCTACTTAATATTTACTAATACTTCATACATAATATTAATGTATACTACCTACATAATATTAACTAATACTACATATTTAATATTTACTAATACTTCATACATAATATTAATGTATACTACCTACATAATATTAACTAATACTACATATTTAATATTTACTAATACTTCATACATAATATTAATGTATACTACCTACATAATATTAACTAATACTACATATTTAATATTTACTAATACTTCATACATAATATTAATGTATACTACCTACATAATATGAACTAATACGATATGTTTCTTATAGGACTGGTGAAACTGGAACTGAGATAAGATGCTACTGAAGAACAAGGTAAGTACATATTCTAATCAAATTCTTGACAAATAATGACATATTTCGCATTATCTGGTGTCAAACGTCTGATGTATATGCCACATTTAATTAAAATCGTTGTTCGTTCAATGCTAATCACAAGATTATTCTTATAATACAATGTCGCATTACAACCTTTGTAATATGCATATTTTACCATCATCATTACTAATGTGCCTATACGGAATAGATCGATAATACGATACGACTGAGATACCTCATGAACGAAAACCACAATTTTCAGTTTATTGTGGTTCAGATCGGTACTTTAACTCAGGAACGAAGTGGTAAAATGTAAACGTTTCGCCTTGAGAAGCAAGTTATTTTAGATTTCTGATTTAATGGTTGCTTCCGCAAATAATAAAAACTCATATAACATATATTAAATAAAAGCTGATTCGTGGTATCATAAACCTCAGTAGGGATTGCACTAGGATTCTGTGAATTCATGTTAAAAAATGTGTTGATTCTTTAAGGTAGAAGGTAGTTTCAATTTCACCATCGGTCACATAGTGTATTAGATACCATGTATCCTTGTCCACAGTATACAAACAATGTTCCTGTTTCACTCTATAGGTATGTCAGCATGTTATGTCACCAAGGATTGTGCGGAATAAGTCAGGCTTGCAGCATTGCAAATATGGTAGGAAAGCGGATGTGCACAAATTAAAGGTCAGGCTTCACCTATGTCTTCTAGGAATATGATATATGGTTGATGCAGTCGCAAAGGGTGAGTTTTTAAGAGCACTTTTGAATGGGAGCATTGCATGTTTGTCTTTACGTTCAGTGGTCAATTCGTTCAACGTTGCTGTGCTATGATATGCAAAAGAACGGTTTAAATATGACGTCGTTTTGTTAGTTAAAATAATGAGTGTATGATTCTCAGAAGATGAGTTTAAGTATTTTTGCTGGTGTGTACTCATGGGTGAGGTCAGAGAGGTATGTTGGATTGGAGTCCGTGAAATGAAGCACATATAACAAATTGTGTTTGATTCTGGATTGAATGGATAGCAAAGGTATGGTGCAGATCAGCGGGAAGGTGTGCTCTGATCGTAGTACTCTAAGAAGAACCCAAGCATATGTGTTTTGAACGTTTGAAGTTTCTGGAGTAGATATTGAAACGAACCAGACTGAATGGGGTTACATTAGTCCAATCTTGAAAGTACTAATGAACACACATGTGTTTAGTGGCATCAGCCGTAAGATATTTGGGAATGGAGCTGATGCGTCTCAGCTTAAGATATGCAGCATTGCATATGCTCATGACATGGGGGTGCATTGTGAGAGTACTGTCTAGAGTAACACCTAGGTTTAGTACTGACTGTGTGAAGTTAATGACGATATTTGATATTTGAGAACGGCTGAGTGTATAGACGGATGGGAACAGGTCCAAGAACACACCCCGTGGAACATCACAACGTCGATCAACCATCATATTTGCAGACACAATTTGTGTCCTATTAACCAGGTAAATGGAACCCATCATAACCAGTTCGACTACATACTAGTTCAAAACCGGCACCGATCTGGCATCAATAGAGAAAAACAAGAACGTTTCCATGTGCTGATGTTGGGAGTGATCACGACCTCGTCATTATGAACGTCTGAGTGAGGTTGAAGAAAATTAACAAGTCAAAGAAAATCAGGCTCAAATTCAGCCTTGAACAACTGAAGGACCCTAACATCTGCAAGTCATTCCAAGGCACAATTGGAGGAAAATTTCCTCAACTCCTTGTGATGGATGTTGATGTTAAAGTGATGACAGACACTTTCAACACAGTCATGACAACAGTTGCCAAGGACATCATTGGCCTCCATCGCCCAAAGAAAAAACCCTGGGTTACAGAAGAGATTCTGAATCTGTGTGATACCCGAAGAGACCTAAACAAAACACAAGACACACAACAGGGGCAGTGGAATATCGAGAAACAAACAAGAATGTCAGAAAAAAATTGAAGAAGGCAAAAGAAGATTGGATTGGAGAACAGTGCACATAAATAGAGAACAGTCTGATAAAGAATAACAGCAAAAAGGCATTCCAAATTGTGAAAGACCTCACCAGAAAGAAGCAGCCAAGAGTCAGTACCATTCAAGATGAAAATGGAAAATGCCTCACAGAAGCAAGTGACATTGCAGAAAGATGGACTGAGTATTGTAAATAACTCTACAACCATCCGTCCACAGGAGACCCATAGGTGCTTGAAGTTCCAAGCTCCACAAATAATGATGATTTCCCCATTCTCAAAGAAGAGGTGGAGTCAGCAATAAGAGCACTGAAGAATGGAAAGGCAGCTGGAGTAGACAACATCCCAGCTGAACTTATCAAATATGGTGGGGAATCAGTGATAGAACTACTAACAAAAATCTGCAACAAGATCTGGCAGACAATCGAATGGCCAACACAGTTGACCCAGTCACTAATTATAACACTCCCCAAAAAGGCAATCTCCAGCTGTGCCAAAATTACAGAACTATCAGTTTGAACAGCCATGCTAGTAAGGTGATGCTGAAGATCATCTTGAACAGACTGAACCCACAAGCAGAAGAAATAATCGCTGAAGAACAGGCAGGGTTCCGTAGTGGAAGAAGCACAACAGAACAAATTTTTAATCTTAGGGTTCTGCGTGAAAAGTACTCACAACATCAACAAGATATCTATCATGTGTTCATAGATTTCAAAAAGGCTTTTGATAGAGTGTGGCATGAGGCATTTTGGGCCACAATGAAGAAGTTCAACATGGGTCAAAAGTTGACCAATACCATCAAGCAGATGTACGCCAAGGCTACCAGTGCAGGAAATTGCTCAAGGTTCTGTGGGGGACTGGTTCAAGAATACAGTTTGAGTACGGCAAGGCTGTCTCCTATCACCCACGCTTTTCAACATCTACTTAGAGAGCATCATCAACGAAGCCCTGGAAAACCATTGTGGGACAGTCAGCATTGGAGGGCGTAACATCACCAACCTCCGCTTTGCAGACAATATTGATGGGCTGGCAGGCAGGGAAGATGAGCTTGCCACCTTAGTGAAGAACCTGGATAAAACATCTTCCAGATTTGACATGGAGATAAGTGTCGAGAAGACAAAGCTGATGACAAACAGTGGCAAACAAATCTCAACCAAGATTAAAGTCAGAGGACAGGAACTGGAAACAGTGGGCCAATTCAAATATTTTGGTTCCATAATCACGGAAGAGGGATCAAGAGCAGAAATTTTGTCACGAGCAGCCCAAACAACGGCAGCTATGTCAAAGCTAAGACCCAGCTGGAGAGACAAGAACATCTGTCTGAAAACTAAAATTAGACTATTGAGAGCACTAGTCATCTCAATCTTTCTGTATTCATGTGAGGCCTGGACCCTGACAGCAGAATTACAACGAAGAATTCAGGCACATGAAATGAGATGCTACAGAACCATCCTTGCCATCTCTTACATGGACCACATCAGAAATGAAGAAGTTCGAAAGACCATCAGGCACAAAGTAGGCCATTATAAAGACCTCCTCACCATTGTCAAAAAGAGAAAGCTAAAATGGTATGGCCATGTCACTAGAGCCAACATTCTATCCACAACAGCACGGCAGTGTCCAAGGTGGTAGAAGGAGAGGTAGACAGAGAAAAAAGTGGAGTGACAACATCATAGAATGAACCAGGAAGCGTTTTGTAGGTACACAGGCATTGACACATGATCGAGTCAAGTGGAGGGAACTGATCAGATGTTCAGGATCACAATGCCTCAACGACCACACTAGGTCAAGAGACTGATGCTGATGATGCTGATGATGAACCAGGTAGACATGAACAACAGTATGATATTTGGAAATGGAGCTTATGCGTCTCAGCTTAAGATATGCAGCATTGATATGCTCATGCCATGGTGGTGCATTGTGAGAGTACTGTCCAGAGTAACCTAACATAACAATAATATGGCTCTATTGTAAATGAAAAATACATGCCGGAGACGTGCGAGAATATATCATGTTATATTGTGGCACATGCTGCAGACAAATCAAGGGGGTGAGGACAGTAATCTTGCCCCTATCTAAAGCAGAGAGAATGCCATTAACTACGTTTTGAAGAGGAATTTCAGTAACGTGGCAAGATCGAAATGCAGACCGCATATTGCTGAAAAAGACTGCATGACTTCAGATGAGATATAAATTGGGTTAGAACACTTTTTTCTAAGATTTGTTTACGTGAATCGGAGATTATAAACTGGGCAGTAGTTCTTTTAATCGGTATGGCGAAGTGTTGTCATCTTCAGCAGCAGTTTTACAATAGCAGGTTTGAAAAATAATGGTAATTTCCCAATGAGAGAGAGAGAGAGAGAGAGAGAGAGAGAGAGAGAGAGAGAGAGAGAGAGGTATTAATAACATCAGTTAGTAAAGGCAATAATGGATCTAAGCACTGAAACAGCAGTGATGTTGGAATTGGATCAGGTTTACTTGACTTTGGTGCATTCTTCAGCAAGAGTAGACATATTTAATCCATCGAACAGGTTCAAATGAAGCTAGCGGTTGCTGCTGTAATCAGTATTGTCTCACAACTGTATGATGACGATGAGTCAATTGTATTTGTGTTATCAAGTTTATCGCTAATGGTTTTTACTTTTTCAGGGAAGAAATTTGCTAACAAGTCCGGAAGGTCGACTGGAGATAAGGTAGTTGGAAGTGTGTACATTTGTTCCTTGACATTATAATTGTGGTATCATTGAAAGCTCTTTGCATATGGAACGTTCTGTGATACTACTATAGTGGGCTGATTTCGATGCAACGAGTATGTTTGTGAAGTTCTTCTTATGAATAGTCCGTCTGGTGGAAAGCCAAAGCCTCTCCACCCGCGGTGGTCTCTTTTAGCAGTGCGAAGCTGGTCCCTAACACTGATATACCACGGAGAACACTTTTAAATTGATACTCTAACCTTGGTGGCTGTGACATGGTTTTCAAGCAATGACCACAGGCAGCTATCGAGTTGTTCTGCAGTAGCAGGTAGACAAGTTGTAAGATTTATTTGGAAGTAATGCATTGGTTTGGTTATCTTTATCATATGGCAGTTTCTATTTGTAGCAAATAAAGGTGGATAGTTAGGGACTGATATGTAAAGATGGCATATAATGCAAAGATATTATGACGCAAGTTCCTGTGATAGCAAGGACCTTATAATGATATAATTGCGTCTGTAAAAATCCAGTCTAAAATGGGAACACGTGTAATGGTGCGTTAGTTAACTGTTTAAAGTTGAAAACATTAATGGCATCTTGAAGTTTCAATATATATAGGTTTCCAGTACAGTCAAAGTGAAAGTTTAAATCTCTTTCTGATTGATGGTAAATATATGCTTGATTGCAACAGATGGTTGTTAATACAATCCAGAATCTAGATTCAATCAGTATTTCATCAACGAAAACTTTAAATCGCACCAACATTGTTGACCTTATAGCCAATCCCATCCATGTCTTTGTCTGCACGCAAACAATTCGTTTTGTTCTCATCAGATGTTGGGATCACTATTGAAGTTCTCAATTGGGTTTACGATATTACGACAATGATTAGGTTCGGCGAAGAATTTCGTTGTCAACTTGCAAGGATTCATATCTTTGTATTCGCGAACACGAGTACACACAAATCGCAGTTATTGCCATTGAATCTACAATAACTGGTTAACATTGGACAGTTAGCGCTGAGAACTGTGCTTGCTAGGCTCCAGAATCTTCACGAAAGTATACACATGTTGCGTGCAGACCCCAAACAGACTGGATATCATATCGGGCTTGACATTTTTAGAATTACATCAACAACCTAATTCATGCACAATCGTCAGTGAAAGTTACGAATGCATTTGTGCAGGATTAGATTCTTCTTGAGTTTTCACTCACCAAGGTTCCGATTGACTTGATTGCGATCCGCGCACAGAAACTGTGTCTCTGCATCGCCATAACAATTGGTTGGTATTCGTTTGTTTCCGTGTTATATTAAGACAGTCGTGTGGATGATCTGCAGAGTGAGACATCTACGATAAAATCGTACTTTAGAGATCAGCCTGACATCTGAGAACAACAACAATGACACTCGAGCCTCGACGTGTGAAATCCATATGCATAGTCAATCGGAGAAATCCCGTCTACATGACGTATTATTTAACTGGGCTCAGCAACGTTTCCCGTGCATTATTTGAAGGTGAGCCAAACGTGCTCGGAACTCTGACCTATTGAGCTGCATCCATCGCTAAAAATATTGAACTAGCAGATCGTAGATAGCCTCAAACGTACCGCTGTGGAACGATTAAAACAATGGGCAGCACATACGCTTTGTGATTAATTAACGGCGATTAATAACACGAGCACCAATGATGGCTCTAGTTACATTATCATCAACCAAATCAATGGTGCATGCATAATGTAGAATCGCTATCGAAGCCACGCAACATAGACTGCCAGATCCAACGATTGAAAATCTTGCTCGTAGGGATGGATTCCAAGGTATTAACGAAAATTAGTCATATATAATTTTACGATGACCGAGGTCAAAAAGGTATCTAATTCAGCATCATCAGCATCGGTCTCTTGACCAAGTATGTTAGCTGAGGGACAGTGCTGCTGAACATCTGACCAGATCCCTCCATTTGTCTCGATCATTTGCCAATGCCTGTGTCTCCGCAAAACGTTTTCTGGTCCATTCTGTGACGTTGCCACTCCACTTTTATATGTCTATCTCTCCTTCTACCACCTTGGACACTACACTACAGTACTGTTGTGGATAGACTGTTGGCTCAAGTGACATAGCCATACCAATTCAGCTTTATCTTTTTGACAGGGGTGAGGAGGTCTTCATATTGGCCTACTCTGTGCCTGATGGTGTTACGCATTTATTCATTTGTGATGCGGTCCACAGAAAGATTGAGATGACTAGTGCTCTCAATAGTCTGATTTTAGTTTTCAGACAAATATTCTTGTCTCTCTAGTTGGATCTTGGCTTTGACATAGCTGCCGTTGTTTGTGCTGCAGTGACAAAATTTCTGCTCTTGATCCTCTTCGGTGATTATGGGACTATGATATTGAAATTGGCCCACTGCTTCCAGTTCTTGTTCTCTGACTTTAATCTTAATTGAGATTTGTTTGCCACTATTTATCAGCAGCTTTGTCTTCTGTGCACTTATCTCCATGTCCAGTCTGGAAGATGTTTCATCCAGGTTCTTCACTAAGTAGCAAGCTCATCTTCACCGCCGGCCAGCCCATCAATGTCATCTGAAAAGCGGAGGTTGGTGATGTTACGATCTCCAATGCTGACTGTCCCACAGTGGTTTTCCAGGGAATCTCTCCTGATACGCTCTAGGTAGATGTTGAAAACCTTGGGTGACAGGAGATTGCCTTGCCGTATTCCAACTGTTATCTTGAACGACTCCCCCACATAACCTTGAGCGGTTACTGCACTGGTAGCCTTGGCGCACAATTGTTCGATGGTGTTGGTCAACTTTGGACCCATGTTGTACTTCTTCATTGTGGCCCACAATGCCTCATGCCACACTCTGTCAAAAGCATTTTTGAAATCTATGAACACATGATAGATGTCTTGTTGAAGTTGCGAGTACTTTTAACACAGAACCCTAAGATTCAATAGTTGTGCTATTGTGCTTCTTGCACTCCGGATTCCTGTCCGTTCTTCAACTATTATTTATTCTGCTTGTGGTTTCAGTATGTTTAAAATGATTTGCAGCATCACCTTACTAGCATGGCTGATAAAACTGATAGTTCAGTAATTTTAGCACAACTGGAAATTTTTGGGAAGTGTTATAATCTGTGACTGGGTCCACTTTGTTGGTCATTCGCCTGTCTGCCAGATCTTGTTGCAGATTTTTGTTAGTAGCTCTATCACTGATTTCCCACCATTCTTGATTAGTTCAGCTGGGATGTTGTCTACTCGAGCTGCATTCCCATTTTTCAGTGTTCTTATTGCTGACCCCACCTCGTCTTTGAGAATGAGGAAATCATCATCATCATTTCTGGAGTTGGCACTTCAAGCTCCTCTGGGTCTCCTGTGGACGGATGGACTCCATTAGTAGGAAGGAAATTTATTCTGGACAACCTTGACGTGGCCACGATTGTCCAGATACAGCGATGGTTACAAGAGAAAGCTGGTTCAACAATGAAGTTTGTCAAAGATGCCTCTGATTGCGCAGGCCAACTACCAAATATAATGAGAAGGCCTCTATAACTTGTAATGGTTGTCTCGCAGCTGTATATATGTTAGCGTGTCCTAATCCCGAATTCAGTCTTGTATTTGCAAAGCGTTGATCACATCTTTGTGGAGTCTCATTACGATTTCCCTCTTTTATTCCACTCAGTCAGATCAAATTTTTGTAGATATGTTCGCAAGGTGGTACTTGGAGCAAAATTCAGTGTCACTTTGTTTTCTAAAACAATCTCAAACGATGTTATTTGGTGTGATGCCGTTTCTCACACATACCACACACGCAAACCTTCAAATGCTATTGAGGGAACGTTCACGCTCCAAATACGTACCTAGCATAATCTTACTGCACCAAAGCATATGCTCTCGTAATTTCGACTTGCAGCGACAATGTCTCTTTGTGCTTAAACGGTCGTCAGAAACTGTTGCAATGAATTGGCTTGACTACACAGACGCCGATCATATTGTAAGTGCATATAACAATATGTGGTCATATATGGACGGGTATCAAAACGTCGACACGGGTTTTGATTCTGCGATGTATCCACGCCAGTTACGTTCACTATCCAATATTGTAAACCATCATTGACTCAGTTAAGAAACGAAAGGTCTCGTCAATTATTCAAGACGGATGCGCTTGTTCGGGTAACATTTATTGGTCAAACGGGATCATTAGATATCAAAGGATATGGTGTAATCAGTGTGCATTAGTATGATAGGTATGCCAAAATCACCATAATGCATCATCTCCAGTGATTTAAGTATTCCTTTGGCAGACGACTTTGTTATAGTTGCATGAAAAGAGTACCAGTGATAAAGATGACGTGGCTAGAAGTGCGCGTGCGTATTATGTCTGCACGTCTTAAAGAAACCGGAAAAGGTTAGCCTGTCGTGCAATTAAAATACGCCACTGTTTTTATTAATTGAAGAACTTTGGCATACACTCATTTATATCGCCGTGGAAAAATAATCGAAAGAAGAAAACTAACTGTGAAATAAGATGACGATGAGAAATAAATAGATGCAATAATCGGTATTATTGTAGAAGCTACGTCGATAGTAAACGGTGTCTCTGGTTACACGAGCAAGTTAATTTCGATATGACTACATGCCCAATTGCGTGCTGCCACACAAAGTATTGTCAAGTTGGTCAATAAATTGTACTTTATTACAATCAAGGCTAGCATAATCAGTGCGGCCGAGTTTGAGAGTGTGCAGGCGGAAATGGAAAATCTCAGAAAAACCCGAACATGAAAAAGGAACCCCGCGCTTGCTGACTTTATTACAATCAAGGCTAGCATAATCAGTGCGGCCGAGTTTGAGAGTGTGCAGGCGGAAATGGAAAATCTCAGAAAAACCCGAACATGAAAAAGGAACCCCGCGCTTGCTGACTTATGGAAAAAAGAACTAATCTTCATATAACGTGCTTGTATTGGCCAGTATCATATATAATGATCAATTGTGGTTTAAAATGGTATCATAACGATCAGCAACATGATCCGAACTCGAACCAATTTTTTTTCGAAAATTCCAATTCAGTGTAATTATAATTAAATTTCTGTCCGCAAAACAATATCGGAAAAGAAAACATAATAGATCTTTGGTGTGTTAGTCTGTACAGATAGATATAATGGAATAATTTTCAAAAACAGGCTCATATTTAGCCCATTAAGATATATTTTTGTGAGCAATCCACTTAAGCAAGGGCAATGCAAATTAGAAGGATGTTTAATTATTGAAATACTTCATTTAAAACTGTAATTTCCTCCAATTTTATGTTTGTGTTTGATAGCATTCATTATTACTAAGAGAATAATGGGAATATGTATTCCAATCTTTCTTTAATATCAGTAAATACAAAAAACAATTATACCTTTTATCTAACATGTAAACAAAGACCTTCGATAGAACTCAACATAATTAGGTCGTTTTGAAAGTATACAGTTTAGAGAAGTTTTTTTTTAGATCCTTAGAGTCATATTTTACTGGCATTTTCAGATGGAAATTTCATTACCTGTGTGTAATATTTTATTTGAATTGTTGAATATCAAAACAGCTTCATTTATATAACAATATGTATTTTATGCATTGCAACATATAAAGAGAGCGAACATAACTTTTAACAAGAGATTGTTGGTAAAAGGTAATGTCTTTCATTGGATCACATAAAATATTTGACATTACTATAAGAAGTAGCCCATTTGATATTGTTTAGTTTTAATTTTGATTGCCTTTGTTCGTTTTGTACGCTTTGTTGGAATGGGTATTTTCAGGTAGATAAAATATTAATGTTGTTTAGTTCCAAAACAATTCGAGTAATATGCCATTGCCTAACACATGCTCGGTTATCGACCGGGACTGATCTAGATGCTACGATTTATACCACGAACTCTTAATATAATAATTTAGAACACGTTTATATTTGTGATATGAATAAGATATTTTATTTCGTTCCAAGTGTGTACTAAATATATGTGATTAACTTTAAATCGTTTTGAATAAGAAAGGAAATGTTACACATATTGCTGTTTTATTTAGGGTTGATATAATAACACTCGCTTGTCGATTATGGGATTTATTGTGAGATGAAATGGTATGAAATAAACCTAAAATAATACAATAAAATCTTTGTATGAACAAAATGGGAGAAGATCCAAAACTTATTCAGCTTCCCAGTCTTTTTCATCATGTCACCTGTTTATTCCAACACGCCATTGTTTATATTTATATCTAAAATGTTTTCCTTAAAAAAAAATAAAAATAATGTTTTAAAGTGTAGTAATGCATAAAGTAAAATTCAGCTTTAAAGAGTCAAGACTTCGTTCAGTTGTTGGGGACAACCTGGACTTTCATTTCGATCTCCTACTGTTTAGTTATAGGTCACTGGTTCTCAATTTTTATAAACAAAGGAAATCTGTGCTATCACCTGTTCTTTGTCAATTAGCCAGCACTCTATTTTACCGATGTATAAGTTCGTATCTAAAGACAGACAGTTGTGTGTACATGGAATCGCATCAAAATTATTATTTCCAGTTTAGTACCCACGAATGTAGTTCGAGTCTATTTTTTAGATAAATAAAATTCCTCTCTCATTCTAAAGGTGATATAAGTGTTATATGGATGCATTATTGGTAAGGATTTAAAGGTATTTGTTTATTCTTTATAATATGAGCTCAGAGAGTGGTTGTCTGTGTGTATTTTGGCAACAGTGCACATTGAGTAATTAGGCCTTGGTGATGATCCGGAAGTGCAATCTGTGTTCTGTTTACATGCTGTTCTGCCGGTGAACCCCTGACAAGAACTTCACCGTGAAGTCATTTTTTGGGGAATTTTAGATTAACATACGATTTGTATCGATTACCACACAGATGAAAGGTCAGTAGTGAGAAATATATGAAGAGAACATATCAAAAAATAAGTGTGATGTAGTGCCGCATGTCTTTGTTTAAGGAATTGCAGCTTTCATAACGCTTCGCACATTATTTAAACCTGTAAGCTTGTTAATGACAGAGACTCAGTAGGGGATGACTCGTTATATTATATAAAACAAAACCGATTTGAAACAATTTCTAAAATTAAAATTAATAAACGAAACAGTTTCTCATTTAATTATTTAAGAAAGAAAGAAATTTATTATTTAGAAAATCATTTACTATGACTTCAAAATAATGAGTCCGTCAAACAAAAGAAAAACCCGCTTGCAATCAAATTTACATAGGAAACGAGCGCAACAATTCGGAATTTTAAATTTGTGTGCTCTTTCTTCAAAAACGGAATCGCATGCAATTCTGACTTTATTAGAAGTGTTTATAGCGATTTCAATTAGTTTGTGCAGGGTCGTTATAACCGCTACCAAACAAAAAAGGCGGCAACCTCGGGATCAAATATTTTTTTCCGGGATGGGAGTGGGTGGGATGATGCTGTCATATTCTAAACATTGCTAGTTCGACCCGTGGTTGATTAGGATCAAATTAACGGCTGATTCAGAGCATATCAAACATTAAACAAAAAACAACGGAGCACACATTTTCATATTTATTTTAATATTTATTATTATTTTTCACAAACATAGCAATATAAGGTGAAAGGCTGTCATTGAACAGGTATTTTACGACATCATCATCTGTTGTGTTCTAGAATGGTATCAAATTCAGTGTATTGGCAAATGACAGGATAATTAATTAGAGCGGAAATGGTAATTTTTCCATTTGATGGATAGATGATATTAAAAGTCTAAAGGGTTTATTACTATTGATCCACATAGCTAAATGTCACTGTACTGTGGGGGGGGGGGAGGGGGCAAAGTTGTTAGATTATAATTTCATGCCATATTATGGAATTGAGTACCATTGAACTTTAAATATTTCATTGTTCTGGAGATTATACCAAATTGTTGCATGACACTTGCATGCCATCTTTTTGATTTTTGGGAATTTAGTCCTTGAAAGTCTGACTTAAAGATGGGTTTTAGAGAGAGAGAGAGAGAGAGAGAGAGAGAGAGAGAGAGAGAGAGAGAGAGAGAGAGAGAGAGAGAGAGAGAGAGAGGCCCTTTTACTTCTTAATTCAGTATGCCAAGCGAGGTAGCTGGTAGTATCACCCGATTGGTGGGCATTGTCGGGATGCTTGCGAGATCCACACAAAACCTATATATTATAGATTTGAAGGACACGTGTATATATCAAATGTAGACCAGGACTAGGGGCCGTGCCCCTAAGGATGATGATTTGCCCCTAGATCTTAACTTAGAAACAGCTGAGATCCCCATCTTCTAAGCATATATTAGTTGAACAGCACACGACAATATCAGGCATAGTAGAAATAATGATTTAAGCAGCAGAGAGGGTGAATCGGACAACGTTTCAAGGCAGATATTTCTTAAGCAAAACCCTGTACAAAAATCGTTTAAAAAAAAGGCGTCGAAAGCTTTCTTGAAGATGCTATTTTTGTTGTCATTCACCCTCTCTGCTGCTATGATTTAAACCGATTATTTTATCAAGTCCGATACGATATCGTGTCCTCGGGGCTGATAAATTTATCGTCACAAATCCATGTGGGATTGACTGAGCAACACTAAAGAAATTTCTAAATTGATTATGATCCATATCACCGCAGCACCAAGTTTGCCAAATATTTCTAAGAGTATGTGTGTCAACTCCATTAAATACACATAGCATATTGCAGTTATCTCTGATCACTTTTGGTATTTGTGTGTATCGTTGAGTGACATATATCACATCAGTGCTTTTATGCCTACCTCTGGAAAATATCCTAGCCGGATTTTTTTGATTATCTAACATGATATCATCATATACGACTAAATTGTTAATATCTCCATTAATATCATCAATGTTCGGTGCTTCTTCGATATCGGTTATAAACTCAATAATATCATCGCCGTTAATTTATATTGCTCGTTCGTTAGTATCTTTTAACACTTCATAGCATCGTTGATCGTATACACTCGGGGCTATTAAATACAACTTGTACCATTTCATCCATCTCGTTATTAAATTAAGTAGCAGTTGTGTCTTGCCGCTTCCAGATGGTCCGATTATAATCATTCTAATTGAATTCGGCAACATTGCATGGTGTTTAATAGGTTCCCGTCGTCGGGTAGCTGAATAATCAATTACATTCATGTTATTATATATAAATTATGGATCTATATTGTGTGAAATGTAGGGCGCGTACTGGCACAGATGACTTGACGACGATTACAACAAAAAATAACCGATCAGCGCTTTCTGGTAAATGCGTACAATGTATTACAAAGAAATTTAGATTTGTTTCTACGAAACCTTTAAAAAAAAACGAGGAGATGATATCGCAGCCAAGCTAACTAAACTCCCTGGAACCCCATGGGCAAAGTATCCAGGAGAAAAACACCTTCCAGGGTATAGTTATTGTGGACCGGGAACAAGACTTGATATCAGACTAGATGATCAACCAACCCAAACCCGGTGAAGAACCAATAAACGCTATTGATAAGGCGTGTCACGCTCATGATGTTACTTATAAAAGCAGCAATCTACAACACAGACATCTTGCAGATGTGAAATTAATTCATGCGTTGAATTCTTTTACTGATAAATCCTTCAAAGAAAAATTGGCTTCATTTTTGATAAAATCGGTTATGAAAGGCAAATTGATGTTAGGTGCTGGTAATTAATAGCAACATGGAATCTATTTATTATTCTCCTAAGGGATACTGGAGAGGCAAGGCAGCAATCAATAAACTCGCTAGCGCTGCAAAAGTGAAACAAACCACTGCGGCTAACTGGTTATCTAAACAGGCGATATGGCAAATTTATCTACCACCGCCTAAACAAATTCACTACTCGCATTTTGATGTAACCGTTCCTAATGAGGTTCATCAAGCTGATATACTATTTCTGCCACATGATGGTGGTTACAAATAAATTCTAACCATAATTGATATTGCGAGTCGATACAAACAAGCAGAGCCGCTAAAGACAAAATCAGCAACTGAAGTGGCTTCTGCATTTGAAAGGATTTATCGACGAGTCCCATTACGCTGGCCAAATCTATTACAAGTTGATCCTGGCAAGGAATTTCAAGGTGTGGTTGCATCCACAATGAAACATCATAATGTCACCATCAGACGAGGGCACACTGCACTACACCTCGATAAGGCAATTGTTGAACGATTTAATCGGACTCTTGCTGAGCGGTTATTTGGATATCAATACGCGAAAGAATTCATTCAAGAAAAAAGATCTCATGAATGGGTTAAAAGAATACAAGCTGTGATTACCGCACTGAATAATGAGATTACTAGAACAATCAACATGAAACCTATCAAGGCGATTAAAAAGAAGTCTATACCTAAAATGGAAATTCTTCGAATTTCACAAAAAGATTTTTCTAAAAACGCTAGCGTTTCCCAACCAATTCTTGGTAGTAAGATCACTGTTAGGTATTTATACGAACCAGGAGAGCTTGAAGGTGGCAGAAAAAGGGCTACTGATCCTATTTGGAGTGTTGCTGCACATAAGATATCTAGTATAACACGATCTACGGGTAGACCAGCAATCTATAGACTGGATTCAACTGCCCCTCAACGAGGATTTACTCGACAACAACTGCAAGTGATACCCGAGGATACTCAATTACCACCGCGGGGTATTAACTAACACCCGATGCCAGAGGCATTGTGCTGACACCCCGGCGCCTGTTGCACTCAAGACATGTTAGCATCACATTATCGTTAGTATGACCAATACTGCTATTTTTTCTATATTCGGTAAATTGTCGAGAATCCCTATCTGACCAACACCAATTCATTACACAATTGCAACTCGCGCAGTGATTATTCTGTTGTTGTTTCAACGTCATAATTGATTCAGCATCAATATCAAATTCTCTATTATTTTTTTATCCTGCTGTTTATAACCAGAAAGTTTTTTCTGAGTCTGTCAAGGCTGACAGTATCACTTATTGCATTGTCATTATCAGTCAGGACAACTCTTCAAAGTTGATTTATTCTTCGTACTCTGGATACTGCGAGATAGACTCAATTCGACCATTCGATGCAATTATCCACCATCCAAACGATTGTATTTGATATAGTCAATCCCTGTGAAGAATGTATTGTCGCTGCGTAACCTAGCGTCCACGGGGAATTATTAGCGACTAATGCATTTTCAACAACGCTGATATCAACCAGCACAATATCATTTAACACTAAATTCTGCTTTTCACGCTGTTCTGGAATATCAACTTCTATATTCTGTTTTCGTGTATCCGATTGCCTATAACAAAGGGGTGCTGGAAGTGTTGCAAATTTTTCTTTATGCAATTCAAATAACTTCATCTGAAGTGTGTCTCTGACTATTTTTCTACTTGCAATTATCAAATCATTTGGACTCCACGCCTCCCAAAAATCATTCATGGGAGTTTCTGAAATTATTTCACGCGCTATTTCACATTGGATTCTATCCGGTTGTAATATAATTAGCGCTTTGAATTCTCGTAATTGTTCATCAAGTGATCTATAATCAGTGGTAATTTCTTCATAATAGTCTACAAAACCCTTTAGCCATTCATGTGGGGATGCACCGACAAATGGTGGTGGTTGGCCGTGATCACCGCACATGATGACTTTTGTATTTTTCAATAACAACCACTCAAAAAATGTTTGTAATACTTTCAATGAATTTTTCGCCCATTCGATCAGGAGTCCATTCATCGCCTTTCCATCGAAAGAAACTGTGATAAGTACAGGCATTTACCACTCGTTGTTTCATCTCTCTTGCAAGTCTGTGAGTTGGTGTTAGCACAATCATGTTTGACTTCCCATGAAATAATTCAATTGCACGAGTCGTCTTTCCTGATCCACCACAGTCGTTTAAATAAACTATCTTATATCTACATATCAGATCAGATATATGTGGTGCATTAGAGAAATCTGATTGAATCTCAAAGAGATTCCGATAATTATTTTCAACGGTGACATCTGCTGATTGAATATAATCATGAAGCATTTCCCGCTTAATTCTCCATGATCCCCAACTCTCGTCAGAATTTGTGAATTCAGCCACTTCGCTGTTGTGTTTCATGTTTATGTAAAATGAATCAGTGGCGACTCTAACTGCGGTGTCAGGAAATCTAGTTATCATCGAAAATAAATTTATAGAAGCATAAGTGAACATAGAAGCTCTCAAATGTGTTTACTGCGGATTGTATCCGTCGTTGTAGGTAACAATTGTACCCAATTTGGTTCCATCGGACAGAAATGCGTCTTTACGATTGACATATATGCCTTTATTCGTTACATCAGCGATTACAAAATCGTATTCAGCATTGTCTATAATCAACCGTGAAGAATATATTGTATTATCGTATTTGCCACCTTGAGTAAATTTACCGATTATTCTTCGTCCAAGATCTTTTGCTTCTTTGTTTCTGATTTCAAATAACTGTTTGGACCATTTTACAATTTCTTCTTCGTTGAAATTTGGAAACAGTTTTCGCTGTTCGCTAATTATTTTTTCTATATCGGGTTGTGGTAACCAGACTGATTTCTGTGCTCGATAGGATATAATCGCTTCACTGACAATTAACGATTGTAACATACCACAATCAATCATATAACGTAATAGCACTATTGGCATCCAGTGTTTTTCAGACATGTGTCTACCAATCCAAAGATAACTGCACGGATGAAATCCTGTAGCCAATTCAAATGATACTACACGAGCGAATCCGGTTAAATCAAAATGTGGCAACGGACCATTAATCGTAACACGAGCCATTTCATGTGTGGGGTGTCCAAATCGTTTGAAGTATTCGCTACATTCTCCATACCCGAGAAAACTCCCGGGGTAACACGCAACCATATCAACGGAAATAACGGTTTCAGTGGCATATTTTGTATTCCATAATCCACCATGGCTCTAATCAAGACAGCTCAATCTGACATCTGATAGAAACTCACTTCGCGTTGGTTTCCACGCGTTTTTCTTTCTAGCAAAATGTGCTGCAACTGATGGAAGTGTAAAACAGTTTGTTAGTAATTGTTCGATTTCCTCCAGAGAAAACTCACTAGCTAGTTTTTTAATTTGATTGTGCAGCGCTTCAGTACGGTACAATTCTCCGTTGGGTCTTACAAACTGATCGAATCCACATTCATCGTCTTCAAAACTATGAAGTAGCCACACCGACACAGGGTCAATTTTACTCAACTGGTAAATAGCATCAAATAATTTCTACTCAGAGAAACACTCGCCAAGTTCTGGTATATATTTTACAGTTCGTGTTCGCGGAAAAATTGTTACTGCAGGTGTCCACGCGTGTTCGTTATGATCAATAATTTGTATTGGCGCTCCTTTTGATTGATATTTCGGTTCGTGTAATACTTCTCCGGTTATTGTCGTTACTGATATTGGAAATCTTAATGATGTTTCTAATCGGGCTATATCCTGAATTGTTGCCCCATGCTGTTTCACCGTTAGCTCCCATTCATTTATTTCCTTGCGTCTTAGATCAGTCAATTTATTTCCACGCAATGCATTTGTGAAGTGTTCTAATATTCGTTCTGCAACACAATTCAACGACGAAGAATATTTCATCGGTGCTAGTTTTGAAATACTGGGTTTATCATTTAACGGATATATCCCGTACACAACTGCTGTTACAGGATAAGATCTCTCGTAGTATGGTTTGTCAATTCCAGTTAAAATTCCTGGTTTGGAATCTTGATTCACAGTGATAGTTTTTTTATCCTTCAAGATGGGTTCAAATTTATCCCTGATGATCCAATCTCCAGTGTCTGAACGGATAATGAATTTTATTCTAAAAATATACCTTTCCCCCCCCCCCCCTTGGCGAGCCAAGGTGTGAAATTATCACTGCTGCTTTTTCGTCGTTCATGGTCGCATCAACGCTACCATCAATTCGAAATGTTGACCAACAGTGAGATGCTCCATCACGCTTGAATTCATTAAAACAATCTCTGATTTTACTTATCATGGTTCTATTATGAATTGTATTCTTTGGTGTATCAGAAACTCTATCAGGATTGAATTTAGCATTTTTCCAAGGCGTAATTTTCGATAATCTCTCGAAGTCCTCCATGCTATAATTAAAACAAGTATTTAAATAGAAGGATTTTATATAATGAATCATTGCAAATGGCTCATGATTGGATCAACGACTCAACAAATCATGCAGAAATGAATTCTGTGGGTATCATATGCAAAGCGTTCGACGTGGAAGCCTTGGTCCGCTACCCTGCATACGATGTGGGGTTGGGCTTAGAGGAAAATCGCTGGTGTGTCTGAATCGTGGTGGTAAGCGATACAGAGAGTTGAAGCGTTATTATGATAAGAGAATCAAAAACTCCATCCCTGACTGTGTCAGCGTCCTTGACAGAGTCAAGGACAAAATTATAAGAACTCCTCAAGACTACATTGGGAGATTCTCCAGTGATGTTATTATTAGACCAAACAATGAATTAAACAAATAGTATTTGTATACAAATGAAGCTAGAATTCAGACCACACCCTGTGATCACAAATTATGAAGCATCCAGTGATGGTACTGTCAGACACTGCAAACTGAAGAAACCAGTTGGTGCTGTGAATAATCAAGGGTATTTGATATTTACCGCTAGGAAGAAGCAATATTGCTGCCATCGTTTCTTGTATGAATGTTTTCATGGATTGATCAAAGATGGTTTTGTTATGGATCATATTGATTCTAATCCAAAGAACAATTCTTTATCAAATCTACAGGTTGTTACACAAAGTGAGAATTTGAAACGGGGG
Organism: Unio delphinus; assembly: GCA_029339505.1. NCBI lineage: Eukaryota > Metazoa > Mollusca > Bivalvia > Unionida > Unionidae > Unio > Unio delphinus. The sequence goes on from JAQISU010000066.1 coordinate 4,355,279, forward strand.
AAGACTGGACAATACTCGAAAAAAGCGAGACCCATACAATCTTTTAATACAATAAATAACGAATAAAAAATATTTCAATCAATGTATGAAGCCAGTGGGTATTTCGATATTTGTCCACCTTCTGTACGAAAAGTTGCAGAGGGAATTTATCGATCTGCGATTTAAAAAACGACAGGACCAAAAATTAAATTCATTTATGTCTGACGCGTCCATATTTTTCATATTAGAAATATGTATTTTCGTATATGAATTCTGAAAACATAAATATGATTATAGCTGAAATTTCAAAATTGAAAAGTCAGGGTATTGAACTATCGGACAATTTAAATCCTGACCAAATTGTGTCTGACTTTCAGGATATAGAATACGGTATTATGACTAACAAATATATGCTACCAAAGAAATATGCGTTAATCAAAAAAATTCAGAATTCGATTCGAGACTCTCTTGCATTTTGCAGTGACGTACGTGTGTTTGTCCCGTTATTTACTACCGTGGAAGGAATACGAAAAGAATTGGGTAGAGATTATGAATTGAAAAAGGATTTTAATTCTAAAATCAGGAATATACGAGCGTTAATTCAAGAAAATGAAAAAAACAACTAACGATTTGACAATTATTGAATCAAAAGTCAAAAATGAATTCTAATCGAAATTTTCTACTTGACCCGACTGAAATTATTGATGATTTTTGGTTGTTTTTGTTTTTTTGGCAATTTTTGACTGAAATTATCGATTTTTGGTTAAAAAATCATCAAAAATGAATCCTAATCGAAATTGTCTACGAGATATTCCATACAAAATCGACCACTTGACCCGACTGAAAACCACCAAAAACAGTGAATAAACAATCAAATCTATGACACTAACAAAATCATCATGACATGTTGAAAGGGCGAATAATATATTTTATTAGGGAAATTCGCCCTTTCAACGTCAATGATAGAGCTGTTAAAACAATCAAATGAGGTCTCCACAGACCCTAACAAAATCATCATGGCATGTTGAAAGTGTCAGAATTAATAGTTTATATACAATTTTGACACTTTCAACATCGATGATAGAGATGTTAAAACAATCAAATGAGGTCTCCACAGACCCTAACAAAATCATCATGGCATGAAGAAAGTCCCACCGATGACACTTTCAACTTCTATGGTACCATAAATCGCAATAAAAATATTTCAGTGAATAATATTTCACAGTGAATAAATATTTCACAGTGAATAAATATTTCACAATAAAAATCGATTTTCTCTAAATGAATTCCTGGGGTTTTCACCGACAGAAAAAAATAAAACTTTTTGTGTCATTTTGTGCCATGTTTGATAAAAATCTGTTGAAATCTGTAGAATTTTATTGAAAAATGGGAATTGTTTTGCAATTTCAACATGAAAAGTTGATTTTCTCTAAATGAATTCCTGGGGTTTTCACCCACAGAAAACTATCCAAATCAGTGAAAAGTTTTCGAAACAGCTTTTTCTATGGGAATTCAACATGGAAAATCGACCACTTGACCCGACTGAAAACCACCAAAACCACCAAAAGCCACCAAAAATCAATGAAAAACCAGCAAAAACAATGAATAAAAAATAAAATTTCTGTTTATAAAAAATATTTCACAGTGAATAAAAAATAAAATTTCTGTTTATAAAAAATATTTCACAGTGAATAAAAAATAAAATTTCTGTTTATAAAAAATAAAATCAATCCAACAATCATCAAAATGAATCCTAACAGCTTTTCCCTATGGAAAATCGACCATTTGACCCGACTGAGGCCACTAACAAACAGTCAAAAACCACCAAAAACCACCAAAAACAGTCAAAAATACACCAGAGATTACAATTGTATTCAACAATTTGCAATTTATAATTTTAATAATTTTTTTATTTCAAATTAACTGTCTGTTTGGTCGGGTTATGACCTCCGGGATTCAAATTGAAAAATTGTTTACAATTTCAAATAATGGTCAACGAAGCTTTAACAACTAGATAGGCTGGTGAGCGACTAGTGCAATTAAGAGATTTATCCCAATTCGCGACTCAGGAATAAACTACAAGCTAAACAGAGTCTTCAGACCGATTTTTCTGCGGGATCTGAAGAGTTGTTTAAACCAATAACCACAGCAACGAAGGGGGTAGAGCGTGCTATATGGGGTGATTAACCAAGAAAAGAAAAATCTCTTATTGGTGAACTTGAAAAAATAGCAACAGAAACTGAGCAAACATAACAAGCTGTACAAAAACTCCACGGTGATGAACCACCTGAATCAAAAAGAACAGTAGATGATTTACGCGCGAAATTTAACGAGGAAGGGTTAGCAGCAATTGATAAGACTGATCCAGCAAAAATTCCTGCTCTTGTTGTTGCGACTTATGAAAACAGAAAAAAAATGTTGAAACCAGAACATCATAAGTATGTTAGAAATATAAATCATTGGGCTGAGGTATTCTACAAAACCAAAACTAAAAAAAATCAAATTAAGACAGATAGTGTATAATACATTGAATATATCAATGTAGTGGGTACAGTGTATAAACAATACGAAGAACTAAAACCGCAAAAATTGCAAGGAAAGCGACTGCAACCTTCAAAGAAAATATCTTTCTCGCCTAAAAACAACAACAACTATCATCTAATCGAGATGAAGATGATTTTGGTTATTTACAGAGTACGGATTTAGAAAAAATGGATGCAGCAACTGGTTATAGCAGCGGGAAGGGATTTTCAGGTGGTCTAGTTGGAAACGCTAGCGTTTCATGTCCTGGTAATATTCTCAGTGATATATCACGATTAGAAGTTCTCATCGGAGGAAAACGAGCTGGAAATAACTCACCTGAAGTGATTAATGAAGCAGCTGATATCTGTATGCGGTTATTTCAAGATGGTATCATGGATATCAGCACATATCGAGATTTCATTGAAGAGTTAGCGGAAAGTGACTTAAATGAGCAATTCAACGCTAGTGGTTTATAATTAATAAGAATACACTACAATCATGATAAACCAACTAGCGTGTATGTGTTAAACTCACGATTGCCAAAATACCACGCATACTATGGAGATGGCCTCGGTGATACCATTTTAGGATTATTTCAAGAATGGCACCAAAAGTGATGCCGTTGGCTAAACAACTATCAATGAAAGCTATTGATGTTATTCGTGATAAGGGTATTAGTGCTGTTGGTGATCTTGCCGGGAACGCATTTTCAGCTGCAAAGGATAAAATAACAGCGTTAGTTCTATGGAAGTCAAAACCGTTACCATCTACTGCAGTTATGCCTGCAAATGTTAGTAGAATAATAAATAACGCAGTAGATGAAAAACTAGCGCTCATGTCAAAGCCATTATTGGCATCCGAAGAGAATATAACAGCAAATATGATAGCAGGAAGTGGTTTAAACAAACGTCACCGACTTTGTTGAAATCATCGATTTTTAATTTTCACCCGCAATTTAGATCAATGGATATATAATAAAATGTTCAAAAGGTCACCTGAACCAGCCTTTGATATGGACGCCCAAGTACTTAAAGATGATTCTGTACGTGATTATCAATATTATTCTTATCACGCAGTACAAGAAAATCTTCGGTCACGAATTGAACTTCAAGTTCGTGATACCAGTAAATACTTTTTGCCTTGTGAATCATTCATTGAAGTCCAGGGTGAACTGGTAACAGATGTTGTAGCTAATACACCATACGGTGCTGATGTTCAAGTCGGTTTTGTCAATAATGGTATTATGGCGTTATTCGAAAGTGCTAGATATCTCATTGATGGAAAAGAAATTGAGTCGATAGAACGTGATGTTGATGTAGCAACGACAATAATAGGGCTAGCGAGATATTCCGATGATTATACAAGATCAGCGGGTCCATCAATGATGTTTGCAAAAGATATTACTGATCGCGCTGGGAGAAATCCATTTATTATAAGACGACCAAAGACGGTTACGGCTGCTGCTGATGATGCTGATGTTGAGCGCATTCTAATAAATAATGACCCTGATTACAACCTTGGAGCTGCAACACGTGCATCAATATTGCAGGGGGAACGTCGACGATTTTCATGTACTATTCCACTGCATCATATATTTGGATTCTGCAGAAACGTCAGAAAAGTTATTTATGGAGCGAAACATACTATAGCGATTACACGAAAGGGTACTGATAATGATGCAATTTGGCGCATTGTGGATGCCAGTGATAACTCCGTCGTTGTCAACAGAAGAACGATTACTATCATTTATGGATCAAGGGGGAAAATCATTGCTGAGTTGGTTATCAGTGTCCACGGATACCATGGAATCTAATATCGATAGTGTAATTACATGGCACTTGGCAGCACGACAAGGTATTTCAGCTCCGCGTCATATATTTGTTGCGCTACAAGACACTACACGATTAAATAATCAAGAACGTTCCCATATGATATTTGATCGATTAGGGGTTAAGGAAGTCTCATTGAGAATAAATGGCCAGCAAGAACCATCTGAGGAAATACAACTTAATTATGATGAAAATGATATTGCACGAGTTTATCATAACTTGTTTTTTGTATATGGGACGCGATCAAAATGTTGATACTGGTCTACAAATATCACAATTGGATTTTAAAAATCTATATCCGATCTATTACTTTTCGTTGGAACATCTTGATTTAACAAGACAGTCTGTCGTTGATATACACTTTCGAGCTCGAGTAGAACGTGGCGCTTTTGCCAATTACAGAGCAGTTGCTGTCATTCTCAGTGATAAATCAATGTTACTCGAAGGTGTTGGCGGACAAATGAGAATGGTAGATGCACCAGTGGAAAATCTTTGAGTGAAAATCCTTCGGATTTTTCCAATGTAACAATTAGATCAATCTGTATTTGTATAAATGTCGTATAACAATATCAATGTGTCGTTGACACCTGGTCAATTAAAAAAATTGCAATCCAAATCAGCTAAGCAATGTGGAACCACAATAACGCTGAAACCTAATCAAATTAATGGTGGTGAAAATAAATTATCGCTGACAACTCGTCAAGTGAAACATTTCAATGATGCACTTGTAGCAAAGAAAGGCGTTCAGGTTACTCTTCCTGCGAAAGCGATCAGCAACATGATAAAATCAGGCGGTATATTCCCTTTGTTAGCTGCGATTCCAGCGCTGATTGCCGCAGCGGCCCCAGCTGTGGCTAAAGCGGCAGCGTTAGGAGCCGTTGGTACCGCGGCAGGAATGGCACTAAAGAAAGCATCCGGGGAAGGGTATAAAAAAAAGGGAAAGGGTCTAAGACTACCAGGAACCCCGTATTCATGGTACAGCGGAAAAGGTCTGAGAATCCCATGTCCAATTTCGATTTAATTGATGCCGCTAAAAAATTAGCCATAAAAAACTTCAGAGGTGTTTTTATGAAAGATCAGTTGCCGGCACACCCTAATGACGTTGAAACCGGTATTATTATTCTTGATAACAGCACCGGACCTGGAACCCATTGGGTTGCATACGCGATTGATCCACGTGGGATTATTTATTTTGATTCATATGGATTAGCGCCTCCGAAGGAATTTATGCGTTATATTGAAAAGTTACGAAAGTGATTTTCAGTTTGGTATTCTACGTTACCAACACAAACGATGATTGATCCACCCATATGCGGCAATGAAGTATTAAATGCCCTCGATGCTATTTCTAACTCCTTGGGTAACCCAAGGGGAAAACCACCTCATGTTGTCGTAAATGAATACACGAGTAATCGCTGGAAAACAAATCAAAGATTTTAGAGGGAGATTATACAGAATAACATGATTGATATTTGGGGAAGACAGTTATCAGCGCTGAAGAAACCAACCACAGAAACATCTGCAACCGGTGATATAAAAAACTAATCGAAAATGAAATAGCTGAAACGTTGAATTTAGCAAGTGTTGATCCCAAGGAAATAGTTGTAAGATCGTCAGGGTAAATTGAAATCCAGTAATGTTTCTCTTGATGATATTTTAGTTAAACAACGAGACACAATCGAAGGCACTATCGCGTTATTTCCCGATCAGGGTAAACTCAAACCCGGCATACTCGTTTCGACGATTACAGATAAATTCATCGAAACCGACAAACAATTTGAAAAATTATAACCAATTTCGCTAAAATGTCCATAATTTTTTTGGGTCCCCAATGGTAGTTGCACCGTCTCTCGCTGAAATTAAAACGTTTATTGATAATCAAAATTACAACAGTAACCGCAAAGATGAGTTATTTAAGCTTGTTACTAAAGTTTTTAGCGATAATAAATTAATACCCATTAAGGCCGATGAAATGATATACACGTTACAAGATATTAAGGATGAGTTTGCAGGATTTCGAGAATTCCGCATCACCGCGATGAAGTTAAAAAATATTGTGTACACGATAGCCAGTGGAATTTTCGATTGGGTTAAAAACACTCAATTTCAGTTATATTATCAATTTCCTGTTGATGTGAGGTATATTAATGCAATTTATCGGTTCACAATAATATCTGCCGAACATTTTAATATAACATGTGTCAATATCGACGATGAAATTTTAGGAGCGGGTGTAAACACAGTAATGTTTAAATTTCATCTACTTGGTGTAAGATTTAGAATAAGTGCGGTATGTGATACAACGATTAGATCAACGATACCGTGGGTGATAAAAGATGTAGCCAATGTACCCGAACCTGAAAATGATTAATTCAACGATGAACATTTAAAATAACATGACAACGCCGTCACAATATCGCTATGATACGGTCAGAGAATTTTCAATGGAACTCAAAACACTCGCTGAGGAGTATCAAATAAAAATAAAAAAATACCGCAGGAGAATTACAGTCATTGACGTTACAGTGTACTCGGTATCTGGTGTAATGGCCGGAGCTGGTATTATACTATCTTCAGTGACAATGATAGCTCCGGTTGCTGTTCCAATTTGTATATCCGCAGTGGCTACCATTGCTGGTATATTAACCGGGATCACAAAAAAATTATCATCGTGTAGTCAGAATAAACTTCACGATTATGTAATTAAATTTCATATTGCATCCGCCGCGTACTCGCAATTATCTTCGATGATATCGTCGTCGCTCGATGACTCATTAATTACCGAAGACGAATTCTCCGCGATGGTACGTATTTATTATTCCGCGGTATCAAAATTAGAAATTGTAAACAATAGTAACAATAATGTCACTCGAACTGCTTCAACGAATAGCAGAAAATACCACACCGACAAAGACCAGCATGATATCAATAACATCAACGCGTCCTGCATTCAGTGTAAATTTCCCGACTCCAGTTCCAGTGAAAGAAATAGCGCTAGCAAAATTACGAGTGTATCACAGTTGGCCTAATATCAGATCGGTAGCATTTGGTGGTCAACAAACCGAATAATTCTTTAGTGTTCGCGTGGAAAAATCGTGAAGACGGAACTCCAGACTGGAACGTTGTCTCTTTGCCAACTGGGTCATACCAAATTGAACAAATCAATGCTGAATTTCAGCGTAGAATAAAATCTATCACCGGTAAAGAATCGAAAATCGCTACAACGGTTCATGAACCGACGCTATAATCTGCCATTGAGATTAATTCTCTTGGGTATGTTGTAGATATTTATAACAGTTCAATCAATTCAGTGTTAGGATGGCCTGAAAATCCACCTAAACAAAAAACCGTTGATATACCACCTGAACCAAACAAATCTGATTATATTACAAATGCAAGGTCATATCATGATTTGAATTTTGAAATATTCAAAGAGCTTCCTATAAACAATTTTTTAACAGCTAGAATTACATACCAAAGGGGCGATTGAAGTTTTCAAATAGATGAGAGATTGAGGTACAGTTGGAATATCCGTGATATATCTAGACCTTTTGATAAATTTAAACAAGAATATAAGAATCATTTAGATAAATTACGGCAGAGTTTTCATGATTTATCCCAAGCGGTGAAATACATTGAAGTGCTAAATCAAATTGTACTCGATATAGAATTACATTACACACGACTTATTCAAGCAGTATTAAATGCCGAAGATGGTAAAAATAGAATAGACTTTGCAGAATACTATAAAATCCGCGTTGAGGATATTCCAAAACATAAAATTCCTGGGTATGACATCAATGAATTAAAAAAATCTCTCAGTGATGCCATCGATTTTGAATTTAAAAGAATCCACGATGATTGGAAGGAATTATCACGACAACAAATAACTACCCTGACACACAATAATGACCCAAACGGCGGTGGTAGGCATATCGCCCCTCAAAATGTGAATATATCCTCAGTGATTGCATTGAATTTAGTATGTGATGTTATAGAAGGAAGCTATCAAATAAATCTTGAACGATCAAATCAAGCTCAGCAAGGATATATTCTATATTCATTTGCCCCAACAGCCCCTCCAGGATTTTTAATAATTGAGGATCCAACTAATCCAGTCTTTATGCGATGTCATAATGATTCGCTAACAAGAATTAATTTCAAACTCACTGACCAGTCCAATAATCTAATTGATCTACGGGGTGACGTTTTGCAAATTAGTCTGTTTGTGAAATCATAAATGAATTTCGTAGTAAATTGCTAGCAATTTCAAAGGACTTTCATCCTAATAAGAATTTTTAACCCATAGCAGCAGAGAGGGTGAATGACAACGAAAATGGCATCTTCAAGGAAGCTTTCGACGCCTTTTTTTAACGATTTTTGTATAGGGTTTTGCTTAAGAAATATTTGCCTTGAAACGTTGTCCGATTCACCCTCTCTGCTGCTATTTATAACATGTAATCGTGGCTAGATTACAATGTACATGTGTCATTAACTCCGTCTGAGTGTGCATAAGCGCGTGCAAGCATATATTTTATAGAGAAAGTTATATGATGAATGTTCTGGAAAACAATTCAGACGAGATCCCATTAGTCAATCAATTTTGAATCTAACGAATCAGCTGGAACAATGACGATGCTTCTTATTCTCACATATAAAGTTCGAAAGGTGTTGTGGACAACCATAAATTGATTTGCAGTTTTAAAATATCACTCAATATTGACATGTAATACACTCAGTTCATATACCTTCTAGATATCGGTCAAATATCTAGCACAGGTACATATGTGAACGACACCAGCTGGGCCTAGGTTTATCTCATAAACGAGGTTCATAATTCAGTGTGATCTTTGAGCTTATAGATAACAATAGTACTAACATGCCTGGTTATCCGATATTTAATATCGTGATATTTTTTTTGTAGTTATCCACCACCATCCCCCATTGATGGAATCACATGATAAGCATGTTTCGATCCATATACTAATACAATAACTACTCTCAAAGCACGACCAACATTTTGTTATGTATTTGAAAGGATTCTGACATACTTAGCACGTCTCCATCAACCCCAAACCACAAAACCACGCGTATCTTCTCCATACATAACATCCTGGTATGGACACCTCTTGGCTTGACATTTTACTGCACGACCAATATTAATATTATTAATGTACATGGCTACGTATTAGTAGCTATAAATGTACATGCTTACGTATTAGTAAATATCTACGTACCTGGTTACGTATTAGTAAATACCATGTTTTGTATGTATTTACTATATTTATGTTGCACAGAACACTTAAAATGGAGCAGAAAGGTTATTGACCGATCTTTTAAACCAGGTATGCACGTGACGATCAGCTATAGCAGTTTTAATCTTGTAAGTAATGGCAATAGGATGAACTCTCTAGTTTGAAGTTTGTATTGTGTGCAGCCCGACATCTATATCCCAAGATCCTTAAGTAGATCGGAACAAATTTTGATGTCTACATTCATTATCTAAGGTTATGATCTCATAATTAAATGTGTAGACTGGAAGCCACACTCCTAATATGCTATAAATTTGATGTAGCATATATACGATAATTTACAAGTCCGTCAAGATTTACCCTCGTTCCGCCCTGAAAAATTGAAATGACGTCCCTGATCATAGGTGCCGATCCCGTTTACTGTTAGGATGTTCCCTAATCCTGTCACTAATGTGGTCGAGAGATTGTATTCCCCTCCCTCTCTATATAGACAAATTATTAATTATCAAACGTACACAACCGCAAAACCTAAAAATATCCCTACAGGTATTTATACACTGGTTTGTTCAAAATACTGTACATTTTAAAAATATCTTCAAAGGCATAGACGGAAGTTCTCTAGTCGGTAAACTGTTCATATGAAATTACTAGGCGACATTCGTGTTTCTCTATTTAAACGGAACCATACGTTAGTAGTTTCAGATCCAAAGCTAGTAGTATACAATAAATTATCATCTTTGATAAGCTTAACGTACAAAAGTTTCAACGAACCATAATCATACGATCTAGTTTTATAGGTTCGACTGACGCATTCATTTGTCAAAATACAGTGGGTGTTTCTTCTTGAACTTTTATATATCAGTTTGTAAAAGCAAAATAAATTAAAATAAATAAAAATTATTAAGATAAAATAGTTATCGTATTGTTTGTACAACTGTTATGTGACCATTCAAAACACACGAAAAGTTAGCAACTTCATTGTTAATGGTGAACAAGGAAGTCCAACACATCGATTGATATATATATATATATATATATATATATATATATATATATATATATATATATATATATATATATATATATATATATATATATATACAAATTCACAAATAAGTATTATTTAATAAGATTAGAAATATGACAAATTATGCAATGCTGTTTCTTTCCTTCTCCCATGTCCCTTCCATTCTTCCGTATAAATGAGTTTAGACCCCTTTAAGATTATCTTGCAATAACTTTACAAGACTTGCCGTCACCAGCTGGTACACTCATCCCGACCTAAAATACTCATTTCAGTATTGTAAACGCTATTATCAGTCACAATATAATCAATCAAGATATAGAACACTGACATCGCAACTATCTAATGACCTAATTGAAAATTTTTAGTACAAACAAGGTTTAATTGATTAGAGGGAGATGATGATAACGAGAGAGAGAGAGAGAGAGAGAGAGAGAGAGAGAGAGAGAGAGAGAGAGAGAGAGAGAGAGAAATAATGATGACTGTTATCAAGAATTTAAATAAAGCAATGACTAAATTTTACTAATCAAATTAAGACTCTCAGACCAGTGGGTCCATATATATTAGAGTCCCAACTGATTATCTGGAATGAAAAATCCCAACCAATTATTAAGTATAGCAGGTCTCATCCCACCCATCCTCCTTCAAAAAAATATATGCTGTGTAATATTAGTCCAAAATAAATATTTTAATTTTAGTATAATATATAATTTTTAATTTAGTTTACTAGAACATTATTAAAACTATTCTAATTTACAATTTTTACTTTTAATTTAATATGGAATTTTTAATTTAGTCTAGCATAGAATTCTTAATTTTGGTTTAATATAGATTTTTTAATTTAGTTTTATACATATGCTTTAATTACATCTAATATAGAAATTTAAATTTAGTCTAATATAGAATTTAACATTTTATTAAAAAATAGATATTTTAGTTTGTGAAACTCAATTTTGAATTGAGGTGTATTACATTAGATCTATTAAGAATCTAATATCAATCTTAAATTTTAGTCTATTATATATATTGTTTATTTTTGTTTTTTTTATGTTTACTTTAAGTTAGTCAAATTTAGAATTCGTCGTTTAGTAAAAAAAAATATTATGATCTATACTTTCTGTAATATAAAATTAACATTTTTGGTCTAATATATAATTCTTTTTTATATTGTGATTCTTTGTGTTTATTATGGAAAATGTAATTTATATAGAATTTAGAATGTTTCAATTTTACTTTATCATGTCATATTTTCAATATTATTCTGATATAGAATCTTTATTTGTTTGTAATATAAAATTTAAACCTTTTGTCTAATATATAATTGTTAAATTTAGTTGATTTTTATTATTGTATTACTTGTAGTGAACATATAAATTGTAGTTTGCATTGATTATCCTTATTTTTCATTTCAGTCTAACATATAAATTTTAACCTTAGGCTAATAGAGAACTTTTAATTTTAGTTTATTATATAATCTTTAACTTGAGTTATATACAGTTTTTCAGTTTTGTTGAGTAAAATTTTCTACACTTTTGTGAGATACAGGTCTTTTTTATTTGAGTTTAATAAAGGATTTACAATGTAAGTTTAATATAGATGTTTATATTTTAGTTGATTTTACAATTTTGGTTCAATAAAGCACTTTTACTTTTAGTGTAATATATAATTTTTAATTTTGAATAATGTGCCATGCCTGAAAATATTCATTCCTAAACATCTCATTGGAAACATATTTTTATTAACCTTTTATGTAAATAAAATTCATTTTTCTTAAGTCTAATAAGCTAAACCAGGATGTAGTTTGGTTTTGATAAATGTACATGTTTGATATTAATGTCTTGTATTGCTGGTATTTGTATAACAGTTCTTGTTGTATTGTTGGTGTATTTGTAGTTTCTTTGTAATGCACTACTTAATTCAAGCAAGCATATTATGTCTTCATTATTTAATAGCACTATCGGCATAAAATTTAATGAATAATTATAATTGTTTATTAATAAACATCATTATGTGTACACAGTATTATAAATAGCTATGAAACTATGAAATCCTTGTTTTATTCATTATAAATATTATGTATAAAGTACCTCAAAGAATAAGAAATACCACAAATAAGGTAGTCACATTTTGTGTTCACCATGAAGAGCATTTTAGTGAGTGAGTACTATATTTTGATAAGTACTGAATACTCAATACTGTCATTCCACTTGAATGTTCAACACTATCATTCAACATAAATACTCAAAACTGTCATTCTACATGAACACTCAATGTTGTATCTCCAGTGGAATAATGACACTATCATTTTAATTGAATATACAATCATTTCATTCCACTTGAATACTCAACACTGTCATTCCATTGTAATTCTCAATGCTGTCATTTTATTTAAATACTAAATACTGTCATCACAGTTAAAAACTGAACACAATCATTGTTCTTGAATATCCAAAAATGTCATTACAACTGATAATTCAACACTATAATTCCACCTGAATAATAAACAACCTACTGTAATGATCAACACCCATTCCAATTCAATACTCAACACTGTCTATACAGTTGAATACTCAACACTGTCTTTACAGTTTACTACTCAATACTGTCATTCCACTTGAATGATCAACACTGACATTCCATTTAAATGCTCAATATTGTCTTTACAGCTGAATACTCAACACTGTCTTTACAGTTAATGGTACTAATAGCTGCAGTGATAGGAACTCAGCATTAAAGGATTAATGTCAGGATTGGTCAGTCTGGTGTCAGAATAATTTGACTGGTGTGAATGCTCAACATTATCAATCCTATTGAATACTTAACGGTGTCATTCTACCTGAATAGTCAACACTCATTATGCATGAATACAGTCATGAGGGACAACTGCTATGTGACCACATGTTAAGATATATACCTGAATACTCAACACTATCATTATGCATGAATACAGTGAAACCTGTCATGAGGGACAACTGCTATGAGGCCACATGTTTTGAGGCCAAGCTCACCATGCAGTTTTATTGATAATTAGGTGTCATGACCTATTATGAGAGACCACCTGTCTTGAAAGATCCTTATTGTTTGTCAAAAGGGATGGTCTTCAAATACAGATTCTACTGCACTCAACCGTATCATTATACTTAAATACTCAAAACTGTCAGTCCAATTGAATGATCTTCAACATCAGTCTACTTGAATAGTCAATCCTATTATTACACCTGAACACTTCACACTCCCAATCTACTTGAATACATAACATTGTTATTCCACTGGAATACGTGCCACTCATTCCATTTCCGTGCTCAACAACCTCTTTACAGCTGAATACTTAACATTGTTATTCCATGTGAATTCTTTCAACTCATTCCATTTCAGTACTCACCATCTTCAAATTGTGTTTATAAGAAAATCCATGGTCACTAACCAACACCTAAACGTTTATGTGTATATTGACTCAGTCGATGTCATTTTCTCTTTTCATCAGTATGAGCAAAGTTGCTGACTGGTCATTAAAACAAATCTTTAACATGGCCTCTTCAGGCACCAAATATTTTATGGATTACAAAAGTAACACCTACTCCCCCTTGTTGTATGAAAATTATATCATGAACAAAGATTTAGTCTGCAATGCATACCCTTCTGTCTGAAGTCATGTATATGCATAGTAAATAAACTACTAAGGTACAAAGAAAGTATTATACTTATGGTGCTGATCGTTTTTCCTTCAAGTTATTGTGTTGATAAATTCATATGGATTTTTAATAAACTCACAAATGTGACAAGCACTTTCTCTGGTTTTTCCTGGCAGGCCTGGTCTGCTTCATTTCTATATGCGGTGACTCATGCACTCGGTGATAATGTATTTGTGTTGCAAGGCTCCAAAATACCTGGGTTGTTTCGATAATCATTTACATAACAAATAGCAAATATTGTATGGCTTTCTGAGAGCAAATGAAACGCAGTAAGCATGAGGAATTATATTCTCCTCAGAATAATAATAATAAAAACGCTGAATACAGTAAAGTATGGAATGTATATAACGTTTACAGACAGGTGCAGGCTTTATCCAGCCAGGCATGGGTACGCGAGGGCAGTGATATTTCCTTTGGATAATGTACGTACCTACAAAGCAAATTTAGGTCAGTCAAATTTCTTTATTCCACGATTTAAGAACTGATATTTGATACAGTACACCCTCATTAGAACATAGCTCATGATATAAGGATACTTGATACAGTACACCCTCATTAGAACACAACTCATGATATAAGAAGGATACTTGATACAGTACACCCTCATTAAAACACAGCTCATGATATAAGGATACTTGATAGAGTACACCCTCATTAGGACACAGCTCATGATATAAGAAGGATACTTGATACAGTACACCCTCATTAGAACACAGCTCATGATCTAAGAAGGATACTTGATACAGTACACCCTCATTAAAACAAAGCTCATGATATAAGGATACTTGATACAGTACACCCTCATTAGAACACAGCTCATGATATAAGAAGGATACTTGATACAGTACACCCTCATTAGAACACAGCTCATGATATAAGAAGGATACTTGATACAGTACACCCTCATTAGAACACAGCTCATGATATAAGAAGGATACTTGATACAGTACACCCTCATTAGAACACAGCTCATGATATAAGAAGGATACTTGATATAGTACACCCTCATTAGATCTCAGCTCATGATATAAGAAGGATACTTGATACAGTACACCCTCATTAGAACACAGCTCATGATATAAGAAGGATACTTGATACAGCACACTATCATTAGAACACAGCTCATGATTAAAGAAGGACAATTGATACAGTACACATTCATTAGAACACAGCTCATGATGTAAGAAGGATCCTTGATACAGTACACTTTCATTAGAACACAGCTCAAGATATTAGAAGGATACTTGATACCATACACCCTCATTAGAACACAGCTCATGATTAAAGAAGGACAATTGATACAGTACACATTCATTAGAACACAGCTCATGATGTAAGAAGGATTCTTGATACAGTACACTTTCATTAGAACACAGCTCAAGATATTAGAAGGATACTTGATACCATACACCCTCGTTAGAACACAGCTCATGATATAAGAAGGATACTTGATAAAGTACACCCTCATTAGAACACAGCTCATGATATAAGAAGGATACTTGATACAGTACACCCTCATTAGAACACAGCTCATGATATTAGAAGGATACTTGATACCATACACCCTCATTAGAACACAGCTCATGATATAAGAAGGATACTTGATACAGTACACCCTCATTAGAACATAGCTCATGATATAAGTAGGATACTTGATACAGTACACTCTCATTAGAACACAGCTCATGATTAAAGAAGGACAATTGATACAGAACACCCTCATTAGAACTCAGCTCATGATATAAGAAGGATACTTGATACAGTACACTCTCATTAGAACACAGCTCATGATTAAAGAAGGACAACTGATACAGTACACCCTCATTCGAACACAGCTCATTATGTAAGAATGGTACTTGATGCAGTACACCCTCATTAGAACACAGCTCATGATGTAAGAAGGATGCTTGATACAGTACACTCTCATTAGAACACAGTTCATGATTAAAGAAGGACAATTGATAAAGTACACCCTCATTAGAACACAGCTCATGATATAAGAAGGATACTTGATACAGTACACTCTCATTAGAACACAGCTCATGATTAAAGAAGGACAATTGATACAGAACACCCTCATTAGAACTCAGCTCATGATATAAGAAGGATATTTCATACAGTACACCCTCATTAGAACACAGCTTATGATGTAAGAAGGATACTTGATACAATACACTCTCATTAGAACACAGCTAATGATTAAAGAAGGACAATTGATACAGTACACCACCATTAGAACACAGCTCATGATTTAAGAAGGATACTTGATACAGTACACCCTCATTAGAACACAGCTCATGATATAAGAAATTGGATCAATAACCACACCCACCATTTACAAAAAGTGACCAACTCATTTTGATTAATTCAAAGAATTGCCAATTTATTTAATCCTCTACATTGTATAATAGTGCAAGATTGAACTACGATAATATATTGTGATTACAGCATATTATTTTAGTCACTTTAATGTACCTGTACTCAGACAGGGGACTTGAGACAGGTTTGACATTTATTTTTCGTGGCAAATATCAACATACCAAATGCAACAGGAAGAAATCCATTGAGCTATCGATATACGAAGTAGTTGGTATGAACGATACACAGGCAATCCGGTGTAAAGTCCATCTCGTAGTACGGGTCTATAGTTATGGCAGCGCAAACGTGACATAAAACTGTGATAACATGTACATGTAACAAATAGCTGCAAATGCAGAATGTGAAGCAAATCATAAATATATATGATGATAATAAATACAGTGTGTTACTGAAGACGTTGTAAGCTTATTATATAATCAATTTGGCATGATCATTTTCATATAAAATATTGTACTGGCACGTTAAAATCACACTTGGGTTGTATCCGCCATTGTAACATAGGTTTTATGTAGATATAGTTGTCATTGTATGCAAAGATATTTCCGAGTATGAGACCCATACGTTAATCGGAAACGGAGTTCTTATAATTATAAGATAAATACTGCTCAAACCCCAACACACAAACACAAACACTCTCAGACACACGTTGACAGTCTTATAAAAAACCTAAAATATCATGGCAATAGTGCCTTTTTCTGTTCAACACGTTTAATCCGCTTCACAATATTTATTACACATGCTGTTTGTGTCAATGTTTAATATCAGATTACTAATTTTCACCTAAAAGTATATATCATGTCTACATTTTCGAAAGGTATTCTAAGTTTAGCTGAAGTATGTAAGTATGCTGCTTATTTACATTTTCAAGGGCCATACTAGTTTAAATTAATGAATTTAAGTATGTGGCTTATCTGTATTGTCAAGGGCCATGCTAGTTTAAATTGATGAATTAAGTATCTGGCTTATCTACATTTTCGAGGATGATAATAGTTGTAACTGATACTTATCTACATGTAGATTATCTACATTTTCGATGACCATACTAGTTTTATGTGATGCATTTCGGTATATAGCTTGTCTACATTTTCGATGACGATATTACGATATTACAGTTACCTAATACATATTTTGCGGAGCTGCCCATATGTGATTATGCGATTAGTTTGCGTTATCGATATCTAGGTGATGATCGACCACTGCGTTATTGATATCATAAAATAATTAATATGAAATCAATGGATGAAATTACAGATATGAGCAAAGATATAATAGATAACACACGAGAGCCTCAGTATGAAATATATAACAATTTAATAAACTAAATGAAACAAGAAACGGAACATGACGTTTTCAGAGATACACTTTCTGTGATAAATATAATTATATAATGTATGAAAATGTAGCTAGACGATCTGTTTCCAGTCATTTCTAAATCATTGTTGGTGGCAGGTCAACATTGTCATAATTCCCGTCTTTACCTCTTTTTCTACTTGTGTTATGTCAGACATCGTTTATAGTAACTCAACAGAACTATGACAATATTATATTAATAAGAAATAAGAGTTGGTTTCTGCTAGTAGCTACTCGCATTTCTAACTAGAACAATTACATAACTAGACTTCGTAGATAAACTACATCATTCTACTAGGAATAATGCTAGCTTAAAAGTCTGCTTCCTTCTGTCTTAAATATAATTATAATTTGAACATTTTACAAACTAAATAATTGTGATCTATAATTATACACACTGATCCAGATTTAATTCAAGTCAGTCACACAACGTGCGATAAAAATAGCATTTCAAGGGACATTACTTGTGTAGTGTGGTCATCGGTCGATCGATATATATGTGTGCGTGTGTATGTGTGTGTGGAAGGACGTCCATGTTAAATCGTACATGTACTATATAATCCTATCTGGGTAGACGCTCTCTCTCTCTCTCTCTCTCTCTCTCTCTCTCTCTCTCTCTCTCTCTCTCTCTCTCTCTCTCTCTCACACACACACACACATACACACACACACACACACACACACACACACTATAGACGCTGATGATGTTTGAAGATACACGTCTGATTATACTGTTTATTACAATTGTCAGGTGGTTGCCATAAATCTTTGTTATTATGCGCCAACCTGGAATATGCCATTTATCGAGAAAACTCGTGCAAAAACTTATAGTTCCAAATTTTCAAGTGGTATTAATTAATCTGCGTGTTTTGTATATATGTACTGTACTTTGAAATTACAGTAAGTATAAGAATGAAGACTCTATTCAAAATACACTCAAAGTACTTTACTTTTGATTTTTGATGAAACTTTAACAATTTTTCTGTGATATAGCTATGATGTCTACAGCGTGGCAGTTGATAGTAATGTCTAGCACAGGGGTATATACAAGAATCTGTTTTGTTATTTTTAAAATAATAATAACAAAAGCTGTACACAATGATTCTTTGATGCATAAAGTATGGCATGTATATGTTTCCAGACAGGTGCAGGCTTTATCCAGACAGTTATGGGTACATGAGGGCAGCAGAGGCGTAGCGATGATATTTTGCGCCCGGGGACAAACTATAAAATTGGCGCCCCAGCGATCTTGTGACAGATTTATTACCCTTGTTTTCTTATTATAATGTAACGTTGCAAGCCTCATTTTGGCGCCCCTGTACCTTGGCGCCCGGGTACATATGTACCCCCGCCCCCCCCCCCCTCGCTACGCCTCTGGAGGGCAGTCATATATCCTTTTGACTATATGTGTACCTGTGAAGCGAATTTAGGTCAGTCAAATATCTTTATTCCACTATTTAAGAACTGATACTTGATAGGTGTCGTCCATTAAGTACGTCAACAAAATAGGTGGGAGGGGGTTTGAAGACATGGGGGAGTTCAAGATAAACTGACGTCAATAATGTTGTATATTTTTTACAGTAAACTTAATAAATCACAAATCAGGAAATAGGAAAATGTGAAGATGATAGAAGCTAGAATATTAAGTCTCGATTTTTTCATGAATTCCAAGTGTTATATTGAATTTGAAATCTGTTAAACAAGTAAAAAAAACAATGAATTTAAATTTATTTGTAGAACTTTTCATTTCTATAATTGTATTTTTATCATAAAAGCCAGCCGTATAACATATTGTTTGTTAGTAGTGGGCGGGGTAAAAAAAGTACTTAATTGTATTAGGGGGTCATTGAATTTTTGACAAGGGGTGGTGGTGGTAATACTTGCCTAAAAGCTGTTATAATTAATGGACGTCCCCATACAGTACACCTTCATTAGAACACAGATGATGATATAAAAAATTAGATCAATAAGCAGACCCACCATTTACAAAAGGTGACCAACTTGAAATGAGGTTTTATACACCAATGGAATACTGTATAAGTAATGTGATGTATGTATGTATGTATGTATGTATGTATGTATGTATGTATGTATGTATGTGTGTGTGTGTGTGTGTGTGTGTGTGTGTGTGTGTGTGTGTGTGTTCATGTACAGTATATTGCAATCTTATTCTAACTTTGCTCCAAATGATGAAGATGAACAGATGCAGCATATCACGCTATTCCCAAATCTGACACTAAATAAGGGGAATAACAACTGGAACATATTACAGTGTTTCCAAGGTGACACTACGTGGTCGGAATAAATAGATGGGGTGTATCGCAGAATTCCCAAACTTGACGGGAATGAATAAATAATTGTAATATATAATGGCGTATATCACAATAATTACAACTTCACGCAAATTTTGGCAACTTTTCGACAATGATCTATTGCAAATAAATGATAATAAAAATAAATTATACAAATACAAACTAACTATTGATTTTTGTTGAAATGATGTCTGTAAGATTCTGACTGAGGTATTAAAGTTAATTCCTTAAGCAACTAATGGCTTTTTTACTGAACCAACAGTGCCACCAACCCCTCTTTATTTGCATTCATATCTTTTTAACAGGAAGGAGCTATTTTGAATATTTAACTTTGAGAAGACAGCTAAAAGAATCAGTATGTGCCTTATGCATGATATTAAAGTTTGAAAATATTCTCGCTCTCTCTCTCTCTCTCTCTCTCTCTCTCTCTCTCTCTCTCTATATATATATATATATATATATATATATATATATGTATATGTATATATATATGTATATATATATATATATATATATATATATATGTATATATATATATATATATATATATATATATATATATATATATATATATATATATATATATATATATATATATATATATGTGTGTGTGTGTGTGTGTGTGTGTGTGTGTGTGTGTGTGTGTGTGTATTTGTTCCAGGCTTGTGCTATAGTTTTATGTTTAAACCTGGTCCTATGAAGTATATACATGTATATGGTTTTGAATATTCTTAACATGTTCTGACATTTTCAAATACCATGCTGTCATATATTTTCTCAGTAAAGAAGCAGTAAAGCAATGAATGACTATGTGTACATACTTCATTACGGTATGTATATGACTGTTAACATATCGTATATTTCCGAAAGGATATCCTTGGAACTAAAACAACACCCTACTTTCGATCATTAAAGCTACGAATTTAATTAATCCACTAAATTGTATAATAGTCCAAGATTAAACTACATGAATATATTTTGATTACAGCTTATTATTTCAGTCTCTTTAATGTACCTGTACTCAGACAGGGGACTTGCGACTGGTTTATGACATTTTATTCTCGTGGTAAATAGCAACATACCAAATACAACACAAAGCAATCCATTGAGGTATCGATTTACTAAGTCGGTGATATGAATGATTCGCAAGCATTCAGGTGTAAATTCCATCTCGAAGTAGGGCGGCGCAAACGTGACATAAATTAAATAGTTGTGAACGCAGAATGTGATGTTGTTGTAGGGTTTAACAACATTTTTCAGGACAATACAGACTATATATGGCGGCCAGTATTAATGATTGAGGAAGAACCCAGGAAACCCCCGGAAAAAAAAAAACCACCGACCAACGAGAAGCTACCGGCAAGCTTTCTCACATACTCACATTAGCCGAGAATGAGACTGGAACCCACGCAGACAGAGGTGATATGGCAGGGATCTGTAACGGTGAGAGCTTTGGACCACTCGGTCACTTTGTAGATAAACTACTTCATTCTACTAGGAACTATAAATCGCTAGCTTGAACGAACAGGGTTTACACGAGTTCCTAATGACAGCACCTTCGATTATCAGTGCTTAATGACATTACCTGCTCACAACAACCATTGATAAAGTCATGGTAAAACCAATAATTCTTAGCTTACAATATATCAGTTAGCTTACAATATAAGTCAGAATAATTCTCTCTAGTCCGCCTTTGTTAATAATTAGATCATAACACTAAACTCTTATTGCTGGGCGCCAAGCGAGGCAGCTGTTAATACCATTTTTGTAAGTCTTTGGTATGACTCGGCCGGGAATTGAACCCATGACCTCCTGCTTCTGCGGCGGACGCTCTAAGAACTAGGCCACCGAAGCGGTGGATGTTGAATTTGACGGGCTTATAAATTTCTTATATAGGCTATAAAAATCTCTTATTCGTTGCCTGTCACGCTGACCAAACCAGAATTTACAGTGAAAATATCAACACAATTTTGTACAATTACACATATAATAATGTAGCTTTATCTACATTTTAGAAAACTATACAGTTTATTGAAGATTGTTTTAAATATGATAA
Organism: Unio delphinus; assembly: GCA_029339505.1. NCBI lineage: Eukaryota > Metazoa > Mollusca > Bivalvia > Unionida > Unionidae > Unio > Unio delphinus. Next base: position 4,377,675 of record JAQISU010000066.1, read on the forward strand.
AATCTCGTAAAATAAAGACATTATTAAGTTTGTGGCAAACTTGTCAAGTTGGCTGGTGGATGAATCGCTTCGCTATTGTAAGTTGTTCTCGGAGCGTAAAGGAACAACACGTACAATGATTCATCGATTAGAAATGCGTTTTATTGTCATATAAATACAGTTTTTACACTACTGGCTACACCTTATTCTAGAGAGTCCGAATTAAAGAAGGGTATCGTGAAATTGGGTGTTTGGTTGGAATCGCAACTATTCAGCAGGTTCACAAATCTTCCAAAGGGTCTGAATATAAGTCTAGTGCAGATTGACTTGAAAATGACATATAGTTAACATCAGTACCTAGGTACCTGCCGTAAACAACGCAAACGAGATCAATGACATCATTTATGAAGAAATAGGGTATCTTACCACAAAGCTACCTACGTCTGAGATGATTTCCATCCTTGGTGACTTCAATACTATAGTTAACACATATCACCTGACATAGCTATGCATCATAGACAAACATGAGTTCGGCAAATGCAACAATAAAGAGCTCATACCTTGAACATGTGCCGAAAATGACCTTCTGATGAACCAGACAGTATTCCAGCTGGAACAATAACATAAGACGTATCGGATGCACCCGAGCTCCAAGAGCTGCAATCTATTGACTATGTCATTCTCAGAAGAAGCAACAAATAGGCTGTATGAAAGATCAAATCCATGAGAAGTGCATAGTGATGGAATGACCACAGGTTCATAGTCTTCAAGCTCACTATCTAAATTCAACATAGTAGTCAACAACACGGTTAAGAACACCTCCAAAAGCCCAAGATTTCCAAAATGAAACAGGGGAATTAGAAAACGTGAGTTTGTTGACGAAACACGCAGCCCAGTGGAAACAACGGACGGAAGCTCCAGGATTGTTGATGAAAACTGAATATCATTCAGATACGCTCTGCTACACCCAAAACGCCCGGTCCTGCCACACACACGTAAAGTCTTGTTTGACGATAACTATGCCGCCATATGAAGGCAACTATAAGAACAAAATTAGCTCCAAAAGGCATGTTTTGAAGACATCACTGTATCATCTAGTAAGGCATCTTCCGCAGCATACAGAAGTCTGTCTAAGGCAAACTGAAAGATTTGCACGACTCATGGATGAGCATCAGTGCATACTATATTTATTATACGCCGTTAACAATGACACCAATAACTTGTACTATGCTCTGAGAACATTATATGGACCATAGCATCAAGACCCAAATACTTTAAAAGCAGATAATAATCTTTCATGAAAAATCAATGTTTCATACAAAGCACATTATAGGTTGTCTTATATTATACACGAAATAAGTTTTGATAATGTAGAAAATCTATTTCACGTGGATTTGGTGCAACTGAGGGCTGCTTTTATAGGTACGTACACATATTTTCTTTCACACTGAAAGACAGACTAGAGTACATATGTTTTCAGAAATAAAATTCATAATATAATACAAATGTAAACAGGGGTGTAAGATGTTTCTAAATGACTTTCTTAAGTACTATATTTATTATGATTAAATACTTTATATATCCATCAATTCTTGTCATTTATAAACAAGCAATTTAAAATTGTCTTAGAAATCATTCTGTACACCATTTAGGTCACCTGTTGTTTGGTTTTGGTTACTTAATTCTTGTGTAATATCCTATTCTCAAATGGTATTATATCCATGCTGGTATCATGCACTTACATCATCCTACAATGTATATATATATATATATATATATATATATATATATATATATCCTTGTCTGTATGTATGATGATTGGTTTTCAAAGAGCATAATTTGATCATTTCTGTATACTCTAACCTAAACAACATCCATCAGCCATGCAAAACAATAAAGCCAATTAAACATTCTTCAACAAGACCTAAAGTCTATTTGAAAAGGTTAGGATAACCAATGAAGAAAAGTGCATTTTTCTTTTTTCAATGTCTAACCATGTGCATAAAAAGGAGACTGTACAGAGTCCCCATTTACATATAGCCCAAGCCAGGGCAGTCATTAAAGTATTCTGTTGTAGGGGAGATAACTCTAAACAGTGCATACTTTCTATGTTGTGATATTCATTTACATCGTGACCAAAAAAGATTAGTTATTACAGTATTGTGTTCTAGGGGAGGTAAGTTAACAAACAAACCTAACTGCATACATGATCAGATTCATCATTATTTTAAAATGTAAAATCCTGAATCCTATGAAACAATAACATGATGCTATAACATGTAATCTCAAACTGTAACCAACATTACTGATGAAATAGGTGTAAAGAGATTATCTCATTAATAGTAACATGTTTCACTTATTAAACCTATTCTATGTTTAGAGCACATGGCCACGTGTATAAGACCTATTCTATATTTGGGATCCTTGGCCACATTTATAAGACTTATTCTTTAATTAGACCCTTTGGTTACATTTATAAGTCCTATTCTATATTTGGGAACCTTGGCCACATTTAGACTACCTGGCCACATTTATTAGACATTCTATATTTAGATCACATGGCCACATTTATAAGACCTATTATATATTTAGACCACTTGGTAATAGTTAGATTGTTGGTCTTAAATGAGCTTATATGATGGCCAGCTGGTTCTAAATAAAATAATGTTGGTCCTAAATGAGATTATATAACGGCCTATTGTCTATTGTCAAGTATCTACTGATATTAGTGCAATGTCCTTCTATATGTTTACAGGGATCTCACTGACATAATCATTAGATTTATACAGCTGTTTGTATTATTGTTATTAGGCATGTAACTTTACAATGTCCTTCTATCTGTTTACATAGATCTGTAATCATTAGACCTAACCAGCTATTTGTAATATTGTTATGAGACATGTAACTTTACATATTCATCACAAGGTCCAGCTGATCCTAAATAAAAATGATGATATACTGACAGCCATCATAGAAATCTTATTGTGACTCCTACTGAATAATGGTTAATAAAATATTTTGTTATGTTTAGTTGGTCCTTAATTACGGTCATATCAATATGGATAGGTTATACCATATTTTGTTATGTTTTGTTGGGCCTGATTGATGGTCCTATCAATATGGATGTGTTAATAAAATATATTTTGTTAGGTTTAGTTGGTCCTGAATGAAAATACTGTCAATCTAACATCAAATATGTCTGCCGCAGAATCCATACTGATACTTTTATTATTTACACTTCTTTGGAATGGATATTCACATTAGGCTTCATTCAAAATGCTCAGTATAATGATGCCTGGTAGATTCTAAATGAATGGATTACTTTATTTCCATTACATTTCTATTAAAATACTTATAATGATGCCTGGTAGATTCTAAATGAATGGATTAGTTTATTCCCATAACATTTCTATTAAAATACTTATAATGATGCCTGGTACTAAATGAATGGATTAGTTTATTCCCATAACATTTCTATTAAAATACTTATAATGATGCCTGGTAGATTCTAAATGATGGATTAGTTTATTCCCATAACATTTCTATTAAAATACTTCTAATGATGCCTGGTAGATTCTAAAAATGCATGTTCCATGGATTATTATATTCACATTAGGTTTCATTCAAAATACTTATAATGATGCCTGGTAGATTCTAAATGAATGGATTATTATAGTTATAATAGGTTTTCACCCAAATACTTCTAATGATGCCTGGTAGGTTCTAAATAAATGGATCATTATATTCACAATAGGGTTTAAAAAGCACGAGACTTCTATTAATGTCTGGTAGATTCCAAATAAAAATTCTGCCAATCAGACATACCTAGTGTATGGTATGACCAACATACAACAAATCTTATTATTTCTCTTTCATGGGTGATCATATCAACATGGGGTATTTACTAAATGACCTTTTATACTGTCTGATTGGTCCCCAAATAAAGCTGTGCTATTGTGATATCCAATATGACCTTTGACCTCAATGGAAGTCATTTTAACTTTCTTGTTATTGCTATGCTTCCTGCATGGAAAGTTTTCACCAGAAGATATTGTATGATGGTGGCTAACTGGAAAAATAACGATGTTTTCAGCACTTTATTTATGTTGATGCTTAGATGGAACAAATTAAACATGTTCTCATCGACAATATTAACTGCTCAAACAGTCAGAGATTGTTTCAATGCTAGTGTAACCAGTCATAATTTGTAATTTATGGTCATCTATTATAATTACATATTGACCAGTTCATTTGATCTAACCAGAGGTTGACAATTATGATTACATACACTTTATTTCATTTATACCAAACGGTTGATTCGTATAATTGCCTAGTATAATTACATATTGGACAGTTTATTTCATTTATATAATATGGTTGACTAGTATAATTACATATTGGACAGTTTATTTCATTTATATAATATGGTTGACTAGTATGATTACATACTGGATAGCTTATTTCATTTATATCATACGGTTGACTAGTATAATTACATATTGGACTGTATTTCATTTATATCATATCGTTGACTAGTATAATTACATATTGTACAGTCTCTTTCATTTATATCATATGGGTGACTAATATAATTACATATTGAACAGTTTATTTCATTTATATCATATTGTTGACTAGTATAATTATATATTGGACAGTCACTTTCATTTATATTTTATTGCTGACTAGTGCAATTGCATATTGGACAGTTTATTTCATTTATATCATATGGTTGACTAGTATAATTACATATTGGACAGTCACTTTCATTTATATTTTATTGCTGACTGGTATAATTACATATTGGACAGTCACTTTCATTTATATTGCATTGTTGACTAGTATAATTATATATTGGACAGTCTCTTTAATTTATATGACATGGTTAACTAGTACAATTGCATATTGGACAGTTTATTTCATTTATATCTTATGGTTGACTAGTATAATGATATATTGGATGGACTTTATTTTCAAGTGATAGAAAATGATTTTCTAATAATATAAATTATCCTACTTTTTAATACTTAAATAAGAAACTGTTTCGTTTATTAATTTTAATAGTAGACATTTTTGACAATCTGCTTCGCCTTTATTGTAATATAATTAATGCTACCCTACTGAGTCGCTGACGGTACAAAGCTTAGGACTCACTGGACAGTTTTTTGGCAAATTTTCGTCCGACGATGAAATATTGCACAAAAAATGATAATAACATAACATTGAAGAGACAAATAAAAACTGTTAAGTATATTTGATTTAAATAATTTATTTATTTTTGTCACATTCAAATTTGATATTTTGGATTAAAAATTCATTCACTTTGAAATTTTTCTAGAAATTTCCTCTACAAGTAAACAACAGATGTTAACCTCATTTTCTGACCTTGCTTCAGAGTTTAAACAATCTTCTATAATGATTGGTTGATTCCAAGGACACTACAGCTTTATTTTAAAAATGATTGGTTGATTCCAAGGAGATCTTTATAGATCATGCTGGTTACATGATTTATTGAATGTAAATTTTGTTCTGATAGTTTCTAGAAGGTCATGACCCCTTTCTTGTTTACGTAAAAACATGTGTATAAGTGATGTTTTGGAGCAAGATATTTAGTAGAAGTTGGGCTTTTATAATATTAAGCTTTCTTTTTGAGTTTTTTTTTTAATTACCATATACTGGAAATTGTGTCAATTCGTTTGGAGCAAGAGGAATTATTTTATTATTTATCTGGAAAAGAATATGTGCTCATAGATTTTCATTTTTTTTATTATAAAACTAAAACTGACATCATCACATGACATTATTGTCCATATTGGATTACATCGTCAAGATTTGAACCGGGAACTATTATGACATTTTATTATCAGGACTGTATCAATTCCACTAGTGGATTATATTGTGAATTCTATTTGGATTAATTTTTGGACTTGATTCTCTAAAACCGTAAGTTTAAATATTTTCTTTTATGAAAATATTTGTTCTGAATAAATTGTTTGTTAAATTTTACAAGCTTGTTATTTTCACTTCTTTCTATGATAAAAGGTCAAAGGAAAGGAGTTTTCAGCCTGGTGATAGAGTCCTGGCTCTCTTACCAATGCCACAAAATCTTCTTCAGACCAAATATTAAGGTCCCTACACAGTTGACAGGAAAATTAATGACTTAAATTACATCATAAATACTCCTGGGAGGCGTAAACAAAAACAACTTCTGCCATATAAACATGCTAAAAGGGTATATTGAAAGAGATAGCCATGTTAAACATGTAATTAGTTTAGTTGTACCTGTCCCACTCAGTGAAGGAATATCATCAGATTCTACTGATATTAAAATGATGACTGATATTGAAAGGATGAATCTTTGTAATTCAGAAATTATGAAAAATCTAGACCAGAAACTTTCACATTTATAAGTGCAAGAAAGAAATGAACTGAAACAGTTATTATTTGAATATGAGCACTTATTTCCAGATATTCCTACAAAGACAAAATTTTTTTTCATGATGTTGAAATTGAAAATTCCAAACCTGTGAAACAACATCCATACAGGATGAATCTACTCAAACAGGAATACTTAAAGAAGGAAATTCAATATTTGCTGGAGAATGATTTTATAGAGCCCATGCATACTTGTTCCAAAACCAGATAAAACTTTCCGTATGTGCACTGATTATAGGAAGGTGAACAGTGTGACAAAAACAGATTCATTCCCATTACCAAGAATTGATGATTGTATTGATAAAATTGGGAATGCCAAGTATGTCACCAATTTTGACCTTCTGAAAGGATTTTGGCAGATTCCACTAACGGAAAGAGCAAAGGAAATCTCGGCATTTGTGACTCCAGATGGACTTTACCAATATAAAGTAATGCCTTTCGGGATAAAAGGGTCATCAAGTACATTTCAACGTCTCATGAATATGATCACATCTAGTCTAGAAAATTGTGATGCCTATATAGATGACATCATCTACAACGACACCTGGATAGAAAATCTAGCAACAATTCGAAAATTCTTTGACAGACTCACTGATGCATATTTGACAATTAATTTATCTAAAAGTGAGTTAAAGAGACAAATAAAAACTAACTAATGATTTGTGTTGAAAGGATGTTTGTAAGATTCTGACTCGTGGGTTTTATACTGAAGCAACATTGCCTTACATTCAGTTTTGACAGGAAAGAGCTATTTTGAATATTTTCTGTGACAAGACAGCTAAAAGAATCAGTAAATGCCTTATGCATGAATAAAGTTCACTAAACAAACTAAACAAATTAGCATACTTTTGATAACCCATCAACCATCTAGATTGTTATATAATTACCTCTGTAGCAGACACATGTTAAAACGTAAGCCAATTCGGCTGCTCATTTGAAGCCAAAGTTGTACAATTGATCCCAATGTTAGTCTAGCTGTAACAGGCAGTCACCAACAAGTCAACCCATTTCCAAGCCTAACTCAAAGTAAATCTAAACCACACTACAGATTTAGCTTATGTGTGAAATGAAAAATGCTATGATTGTGTTAATTAGGCTCATGTCTTCAACCTTAAATATTAGGTAGAGGTGTCAAAGTACGAAACTATCCAGTGAAACCAAACAAGTTTAAGTAATGTGGTCTTCCTAACACAGTAATGGACGGTAATGGAGAGTAATTGGCTGTAATGGACAGTGTTACGACTGTCTGCTAAAGTTCTTTCAGTCATAACCTATTCTGTTTTCACTTGGTACTGGCTTGAGGTGAAAGCAATTTAGCATTTTTATTGTGGTGTTTGTATTGATATTTCTGTACAATAAAAGGCTAGAACGACAGATGAGACTATGTAGAAGAATGTAGAAATGTGTGCTATTTCTAATACAAATAAAAACAAAATACATAATGTTTTACTTTTTATTGTGTTCTCTCTATTATTTCCTTTTTCGAATACTCACAATATCACAAGTACATTGACACACACAGTAATAATTTTACTTCATCACCATACATTTAATAGACAACATAAACAAACAAGATTGCTTGCTTAATACACACATTTGCACGTATACTTTAAGAAACTACAATTTTAGCATATTTGTTTTATAAAATAAAGTTTGTTTTTATGACAACTAAATATCATTATATTGTGGAGGCTGATAGAAACTCTAAAAAAAAAGAAAACCTTCAAACGAAAATAACTGCAATTCCAAAATTTATATAACCAAAATCTGGGCAAATCCAAAATTTATATAACCAAAATCTGGACAAATCCAAAATTTATATAACCAAAATCTGGGCAAATCCAAAATTTATGTAACCAAAATCTGGGCAAATCCAAAATTTATATAACCAAAATCTGGGCAAATCCGAAATTTATATAACCAAAATCTGGGCAATTCCAAAATTTATATAACCAAAACTTGGCAAATCCGAAATTTATATAACCAAAATCTGGGCAATTCCAAAATTTATATAACCAAAATCTGGGCAAATCAGAAATTTATATAACCAAAATCTGGGCAATTCCAAAATTTATATTACCAAAATCTGGGCAATTCCAAAATTTATATAACCAAAATCTGGGAAAATCCGAAATTTATATCCATCAAACGCTGGACAAATCCGAATTTAGTCATTGTAATATCATAACACATTCAAAAATGTTTTTTTTTTTTAATCTGAATAAGATTAGCAATGACTGATACAAATTTGGATTTTAAATTTTGAAAGTATTGTTCGAAAGTAGACAGATGGTTCTGGATGTCAGTCTCATGTATGCGACGATGAGGAGCCTTACCGGTACTGGTATAACGGTACCAATTGTGCAAGTCCAAGAGGGTGGAGCTTATATTGTAGGGAACATTGTATTCAGAAATAAACAACAACACTAGCTATGATTGGTGGATTATATAAAAGTTGAACTTTCTGTTAGGCTTAAAAAAAGTTTAGCCTCTTGGCAACATGTGAATTTATGCCAATTCCTATAAAGATCATATTTTGTATTTTTTATGATTTTTTGAAAATGTGATGCACATGACTGAAAATATGTATGTTGTGACTAGGTAACTCATACTCCTGTCTAGTTCCAGTAGAGTTATCTCTCTTAAATGCAATGGAGTACTTCGTTTTATCATCAGTATCAGTAATACATTTTTGGATAATTTAATTGCACTGAAGTTAATACATGTGTTCTTGAACTCATCTGTATTACATGGATAATATATTGGAGGAAACAAAAAGACCACACCTTATGTATATCATTCAGTTATCTCCCTTACACCAGACATAACATTTCAATAAATAGAAACCCACATGTTGTAGTGATAGTGATGGTGTATGAAAATAAGAGAAGATTTGTGAAGTATTATATTAGCCTTCGGTTTTGATGCAAATTTAACTAAAAGTACTTTAATAATTTCTCCCAGTAAAGTTTAAAAGTTTGAAAACTGATCCAACATGCTTTGTTTGGTTTAGGTATTTTTCTGCCTAACTGAAGCCCATTATTATTAATTTCTTATTTAGAAGAAATATGAATTACATGCATCTTTATTATCTACATTATTCACCCTTTTATATTAGCTGGCAATAAACACCATGTCACCTAATATTTGGTGCCTGTAAGGGATGTTATAGCACAGGTGCCTTTTTTATCATCCCTGCAACTATGGTCCACTGCCTCCAAATATTGTCCAAGGTAATATCATCAAACTCTCGCTTCTCATTTTTCTCATTACTGCTTGTTTCTCCTTTAATTCCAGCATCATTAGCTACATCTCCCATTTAGAAACACACTTTCCTCCTGTTTTTAAATCCATTGGACTCACTATATTCATTGTTAAACTTTAGCCTTTTTCTGTATTTTAGTCCCCATTTTGACCCCCAAATCCAACATAACCACTTAGAAAGCTGTTATCTACTTGATTTGGTGTCAGATTGGTTGATTGCATCAATTGTATTCACTACACAAAGGAGGGAAGCTTTCTATTTGTATGACAAAGAGGCTGGGTAGCTTGACCTTTATGTGAGGTCTGGAGGTTAGTGACCTCTTGCATATGCAGACAGTGTAAAGTGTTCAAAGCTAATACTTTATAATTAGATTGGGCCATGTCCACCTGTCCCAGTTATTACTTTATGTGTTCATGAAACAAATATAAGTCCTTTATTTTAGATCAAAATGTCTCTTTAAGAGTAGAACTGGTGCATACTAACTAGTGCGTTGAACTTTGACCTTACTATTAAACAATATGACAATGGGATTTATCCCCTATCACCAAAGTGAAGTTCGATAAGTGCTAATATGAATAAAACACAACTCATAGTTAAAAGAATCCATTTTATTTCAAAAGATGAGTTTGATAGTGAAGCAAAGATATGAAAACAAGAGTTCAAACAGTTCAATAACATTTCTTAATACACAATCATATAGAACATAGCTTAGTACTTCATAAAATTGTTTTTGACAAAGCGAGACTAAGTACATTTATTACTTATATAGTCCAGAGCTATTTCACAGATTATTGGAAAAAATCAAGGTTTGCTATAGGTATAACGGTACCAATTGCGCAAGTCCAGATGGGTGGAGCTTAAAGTATAGGGAACAATGCATTCAAAAATAAGCAACAACACTAGCTATGATTGGTGGATTAAATAAAAGTTGAACTTTCTGTTAGGCTTAAAAAAAAAAGTTTAGCCTCTTGGCAACATGTGAATTTATGCTTATTCCTATATAGATCATATTTTGTATTTTTTTATGAATTTTTAAAAATGTGATGCACATGACTGAAAATATGTATGTTGTGACTAGATAACTCATACCCGTCTAGTTCCAGCAGAGTTATCTCTCTTAAATGCAATGGAGTACCTTGTTTTGTCATCGTCAAATTGACAATCTAACATAGTTCTCTATTAACAGTGTGAGATGCACGCTAAATTAGGATAGAAAATATATTTATCTCTCCAAATATTAGCATTGAGGTCTATGGAAAAACAATTGGTACTTCTATTCTCTGTATCATTGGAAAACCTTTAATGTTCACACAAACATAAATAACGGAGACATTCGAGGTTCTCCGATTCGAGCAACACAGTAAGCTAGAAACAATGCGACATTACAAACATGCGGAGCACATTCCGGGTGGCACTATTTGATTAAAGCACATTGTAAACAAAAAAGCAACAAAACATATCGTCATCTAGTAATAAATGAGTTTCTAACAGTTATTGGAAACATAGTGAGGAGCTGAAATAATCATCACAATGGATGGATCGAATGTCGGTGGAACACATTCAAAGCTGACGTGTGCTTTCAACGAAGGACCGTCTCAAGACTCAAGGCAACACAATAATCGAAAACAAGGTACATGTACGCAACATTTGAAATAATTGCACTAAACAAATGAATAAGATAAAATCGTAAGACTGATAAAACAACCGTAAATGAGATGAAAATACTATAATGTAAGAGAAATTATAGGAATAGATTAAATTACTGGAACTTGAATTACAAAATTTATATGCAGAACTATAATTGTATTTCTGTCTTCATTAAAGAGACTCCATTAAAGTGTTAATGTTTTCAAAAATAATTATATAAAAAATGAACTGATTTCTTTTGTAGGACTAATGGTTGAAACATTTCAATTGCATAAACACCTCAAAACTAGTATAATATGATTTCATTAAATGCCACATTCACACCTGTTGCACTTGTCTTTGATGTCCACTTTAGCTGCTCATATAATCCAGCAAGTTGAGCAGCCAGTGTCATGTATGGCCTGTGAGATGTAATGGTCAATGAACAATAATATAATTGAATTGAGGTGATTTTTAATAATTGGCATCAATATGAATAAGATAGAGAAGGCTCTATTAGACACATGATGGAGGTTTGTGATATCTTGTCTGTTATCAGAATGGTAGTCCGAGTTTCCTCTGACCCTTGCCACCCCATTTTTGATATTTGTTTTTTTATGTTGGGGTGTAGAATTGCGATAAACATGAATTTGACTAGACTAGATTCGCCTGGTCCAAGTTTTTGAAATTGTCAGGACATCTCAGGCAAGAAAAACAGCTAAGATAAATAACTGTTAAGTGTTTTTGGTACACAAAATTCATTTTTACAAAACATTATCAGGAAATAAGACCAAAATTGTGTCTTGAATTGGATATGTTTGTTAAGGATGGTGGAAACCAATTTGTAGCAATTATTTGCCTGGAATTTGTTTGTCTGTAAGCAGTCAATGGTGTTAAGGATTTGTGTTTTTGTTGCATTATCTGGAGTGAATAAAATTTATTTTCTGTTATATTATGTAGGAGACAAACAATTACTTTTTAATATATTAGGCACTGCAGCATGAATTTGCGTTGCTTGGACTTAATTTAGACGACTTTAGTTTAATGTAAAATCTTTGTCATTAAAGTTGATTTTGTCCAGAACTTATGAATTAAAAATGTTTCTTTCATTTAGGAATGCAGAAGGATGCACTCCCTTTATGCTGGCAGTGTGTGGGCGAGCTTATTTGGCTGCCATGACTATTATGGATACAGTCAAGAAAGTTGCCATAGTGAAAGATACACAGGGAGTGGAAAAGGCGATCATGATGAGCATGTTGTATCCTACTGGGTCTAGTTTGGATAATTCTCCACTCCATGTCCTGTGCTGTAATGACACTTGTAGTTTTACTTGGACAAGTGCAGAACATATTAACCAGGTATGAATAGCACTATATTGTCACCTAAGTCCCCATCTTCAGGCTATGTGTTAACTTTTTGTCCCTTGTAGATAACTCTTTATACATGTACCATTTTTATATCATGATGTTTTCGGTTTTATTAATGTTCCAGGCATTTGCTTAACCACTTGTGACATTGATTGCCATTACACTCACACTACACAACGTTGTTACTCATTCACATGGATCCATTACTCCACAAGATCTATTTTTTTTGTCCATGTACCCATGTAATGACAGCAGCATTCATATCTTTACAGATGCAGAACACATGATAAAGGCATGCTGCTCACTTCCCTCTCCCAACTTAAATATTCCCACTTACACTTGTACAACCAATGTACCGCCTTTGTCACTGCATGTTTAGAGATGTAGGAATAACCCCATTTCACTCTGCATGTTCTTAGAGGCAACTATTGGAGGGCACTATCAGTCACAAACCAGGCAAGATAACCACTGTTCCAACGTAGCTCATATGGTGGAACAGTGGTTATCTGGCCTGGTTTGTGACTGAAAGGCTAAAAGTTTGAAGTCAATAATTGAATCGGCCAAAGTAGGCTTCCATGTTGTGTCCATGGGCAGGATACTTCACACCACTTTTGATTGGCACTAAATAAGCAATTCGTGTTGATGTGCCGGAAAACATGAAAACATAGAAATTTGTTTCCGTTGTGATTAGCGATGTCAAAGTTTTATGAACTTTCTACTGGGTAGCCATCGATCCTATAAATTAGTTACATTGGTACCCGAACAAAATGAAATTCCATTAAATGTGAACCTCAACTGCTGTGCTTTAGATTCATACACGATGACCCCCAAGAAATGTATAAACGTAATTATTGCTATTAAAAAAAATCCTGTAATCTGATCATAAAAATTTGCACTTACATATGGATCTGCACAAATTCGTGTCAAAAAATGACTAAATCCATTTGGATTAGTAGTTAAAACAAAAGCATAGACAAAAAACAAATTTATTAATTATTTATTATAACACTCACTACAAATAGTCTACATGTCTAACTTTTGCGAATGGTCATCGACTCCACAAATGATATATGCTCTATTACATCAGTCAAATTCTTTTTCCAAATTTGTAAAGTGCTTTTAATTTGTTATTTTTTATTTGTGACATCGTATAACATCCATGAGTCGCATCAATAAAGCCTGTTTCTCTTGGTACTGGTGACATTGTTTTTCAGCAATTTAGAATAGGCTGCTATGTATGTGTGTATCAAAATAGATTGAATCTGTGACAGGTGGCTTCACATTCAAGAAATTTGTTTTCTTTGAGCTGTTTCATGCATAGTTTTATTAATTGAAAATAAGGAAATTAGGAGGTGTAATGATGAATAAATGTGAATATACTGTGATGAATCTCAATTTCATTTGAACAGATATATGTACATAGAACAGATATAATATCTTATATATTACATATATATCACCAATATCCTTCATATATCATATATGTACATAGAACAGATATATGTAAATCCTGATCATCTAGGTATAACAGTCTTATTTATTCTCCCTAACTCCTCCCAGTATACTGTGTTCTATTGCATTGCATTGTGGCTCATACTAGTTGTATTGTGGCTCATTCCAGTTACATTGTGGCTCATTCTAGTTGCATTGTGGCTCATTCCAGTTGCATTGTTGCTCATTCTAGTTGCATTGTGGCTCATTCTATTTGCATTGTGGCTCATTCTAGTTGCATTGTGGCTCATTCTAGTTGCATTGTGGCTCATTCCAGTTGCTTTGTGGCTCATTCTAGTTGCATTGTGGCTCAAGAGTTTAATATTTTGCTCGAGAATGTTTAGCATTGTAATGTTACCAGTAATTGGATGGCTTTAGAACATACTAATTAGAAGTGTAGTGCCTTGTGATCCAGTTTGTACATTTAGAAGTGTAGTGCCTTGTGATCCAGTTTGTACATTTAGAAGTGTAGTGCCTTGTGATCCAGTTTGTACATGCACTTGACCCAATGGATATCACTTTCAACATATTCCAGTATAATTCCCAGTCATTTACCTGTAGTTATACCAAACAGATTGGATGCCGCCCCCCCACCCCCCCCCCAGGCTTACTTGATCCATTTTGAATCAGTTGACTCAGTCCATTATCTATCAACCTGTCTAATTCCATCACATGGGGAGTCCCCTGTCTGTACTTAGTTTAACTTAACAGTTTGGTTCATGGTGTAATTTATTTTATACTTATAGTGAACTTCACTATAAATAATTTCAAGAAATGGAGAATCAGCTTGTCCAAATTGATACTGTTGTGCATTTGAATCAGAAGAAGTTGCATTTAAAATGTACATTGTCTTATTTCATATCACTTGTGTTGATGGTTATGCCAATCTTTCTGCCTTTCCATCCCTTGAAAAACTGCATTCTTCTGCCTTTCCATCACTTGAAAAATGGCATTCTTTTGCCTTTCCATCCCTTGAAAAACAACATTCTTCTGTCTTTCCAACCCTTGAAAAACAGCATACTTCTGCCTTTCCATCCTTTAAAAAAAATTTATTGTGAAGTGTACTAAGTTCATTCTGACATATCATTTTTCTATTTTCAGGACATATTTGAATGCCATACATGTGGTCTCACAGGATCTCTGTGCTGCTGTACAGAATGTGCTAGAGTATGTCACAAGGGCCACGACTGCAAGTGAGTACTACCAGCTATCATTTTAAATATTATCAAGCTGGAGTTTACATTTCACTCCAGTTGGTACTAGCATACATGGCTTATAGTTCAGCTGTAGTTTACATAGCATACATGGCTGATAGTTCAGCTGTATCTTTTCACAGCACACAAGTTTTATATTTCAGCTGTATTTTACATAGCATGCAAGGTTGATAGTTAAGCTGGATTTTGCATAGCACACAAGGTTGATAGTTCATCTTACTTTTTGTTAGAATATTTTTCTGTTTGTATTTTCCTTAACCCTTTTATCACTACAGACCGGTTTTCCGGTCATGGGGAAATAAGTCTGTAACCCTGCAGACTGCTTTATCTGTCTGGGGCAGTGTGCTTATTTAACGACATAGTACCAGACTGCATACGTTTTGGGATATCTCTAAGAAGTTCCTTATTGTAATGTAGATATAAAGTTGGATTATCTCGTGAGTTAATCTTGAAATCAACTAGAAATCTCGAATCAAGCAGGCACATTCTAAGTGTGTTTTCCGAATGGCAAATTTTTATTCAAATTGGCAGACTTCGACGCAAGATGAGAATGAAGTGTCATATTATGAATTATCAAAATATTTAGCTGTTTTGACCTAACACAGTTGATTTTAAATGAGAGAAAACATCTGGAGATGCATTTGAATATGCTTTTGGGAGATAGTGATGACGATAAAGAGGACTTTGAAGGTTTTGAACCAGACGAAGTGTGAACTTCATGTCTTTTTGTTCTCAACGAACCAAAGTGATTTATTTCAGTTGTCTGAGAGAGTTGGACCCACTGAAGTGTTAGATCGCTCCTGAAAAGCTTTGGAATACTTTGAAATCGTTGATTTAGACGAAATGTTTGAAATTATAATTCATGTATTGTGGTAAATAAATAATTACTTTTGCACTTTACCAGTTGTGTTACCTGTTTGGACCTGTATATTAAAGATTTTAATATTTATGCACGTTTTGTTGAATTATTCATACAAGGTGACTTTTAATCTTTATTTTGATACCAAATACAGCAAGATATATTTAAAATCGGCAAAGTTAAGTTCTTTCAAAGTCCACAGGTCATTCTGCTTTACACGTCCAAAGTTACTTAGTGTTTGGAGTTCAAAGCCTGAAAGTTACTTAGTGATGAAAGGGTTAATTCTTGTATATATTTTAGTGTTTGTGAATTATAGTTAGGATTATGAATGTTTTTATTAATTAGACACTGTTATTTTGGCTGTGATTTCAGGCTGTTTTGTCGCAAGAGAAGTTGCCATCTTTGCTTGATGGAGTGATGGTTGGTGGCAAAAGCTTGCAATACAGTAAGTACTTTCAGAGAGCTCTTCTGTTTTGCCCACAAAAGTTTTTAAAAAGAGGAAGAAGGGTGGATTTAAAAGCAGTTCTGCCCTATGGATTGTTGAAATCTCTCGGACGACTATTGGTCCATTTGTCCGAATGCAGTTATGGTTTGTGCTCAAGTAATTATCTTGGATGCTATAGCTTAAAGACTCCGAAATGCTTGTATTTGGTTGTGATAAATGGATCATGAAATCTTTAAATTAGGTCACTGGGATCTGTATTTCACTGTCCATTGATAAAGGTAATTTTTTTTATAGACACATTTGTTCATGGCCATATAATTTGGTATTTAGATTTGTCATATGAAATTTTTGTGACTTGTATTTAATGTTACATAGTTTTTAGTTGCCTGTTTGTTTACTTCAGTTTTTCTTTCTCAGATATACTCATGCATGAAACACATAACATGGTGTTTAGCTGTTTCATGAGGAGCCAATCACTGTGACCTATATTTCATGGTTCAGGGATTTGAGCTTCACATTGCATTGAGTCAGTTTCTCTAGGCTTGCGTTTACATTGAAGTACTTTCTTCAAACACTTTTGCACATGGTTTCAGACATGTAGACAATTGGAAGTTCTATACTTTTGTTATCTCTGTTCCTTAAACTAGCCGGAGGATTGCCATGAAACTTTACACATGCATTCATCTGGTCTGGAAATGGTTCTCTTTACCATACATTCATCTGCTCTAGCTGGAAATGGTGCTTTGTCATGCATTCATCTGCTCTTGCTGGAAATGGTGCTCTTTACCATACATTCATCTGGTCAAGCTGAAAATGGTGCTCTTTGCCATACATTATCTGGTCTAGCTGAAAATGGTGCTCTTTGCCATACATTATCTGGTCTAGCTGAAAATGGTGCTCTTTGCCATACTTTATCTGGTCTAGCTGAAAATGGTGCTCTTTGCCATACATTATCTGGTCTAGCTGAAAATGGTGCTCTTTATCATACATTCATCTGGTCTAGCTGAAAATGGTGCTCTTTACCATCTAATAAGGACACCACAATGGTCATCTTGAAAATCTTATTGCTACTTCTAGATTGTCTTGCTAATGTGTAAATATAACTAAAATACTATATGTGATGTCTAGTTTGGTACTAATTGAATATGGTGCCAATCCATTATGACCATGGTGGCAGCAAAAAAGATCATCGAATCAGTTTTTCAGGAAAGGTATAATGGCTACTATGTCCTGACTCCTAAGTGATAAAGGGGATACTAATACAATCCTGCCAACCCTTATTATTTTGCCTCAAGTCTTCTGCAAATTACCCTTTACTTGGTTCTAATGAAAATGGCATGCCATTAATATGGCTACCTATGTGGCTATGATTAAAATATTAAAATTGACAATGGCATGCCATTAATATTGTGGCTATCATTAAAATATTGTTATCTCTACTATCAAATTGATTTCTATATAGACACAGGCTTTTTGCCAATAGACTTTTTATGATACCTAGTCCTAAATGAAAATGGTTCCAGTCATGTCAAATATGTCTGTCATAAGGGTTGCCATGAAAATCTTGTTACTACTACCCCAGAATGACAACTTCAAATGCCAATTTGAT
The DNA here is from genome assembly GCA_029339505.1 of Unio delphinus. Lineage (NCBI taxonomy): Eukaryota > Metazoa > Mollusca > Bivalvia > Unionida > Unionidae > Unio > Unio delphinus. The sequence continues at coordinate 4,395,965 of JAQISU010000066.1, forward strand.
ATCTATCTACCACAGCAGGTGGTCTGAAAATCTTGTTGCTGAAGAATATCAGACATGATTTTAGCAACAAAACGATGAAATGGTCTTATCTTATTCACTGAAATTCTTTTCACAAAATAGATTATCAGTCCCTTTGAATTCTTATTGTTTTCTTTTAGTCCCTTTTTTATGGAGCAGAACTCTGAAATTATTACAGATATGAATGTGAAATCTTGAGCACATATTATACTTGTGGTATAGATGTACATACATGTATTACTACTTGGAAATTCTTGTGGGTTTTTTCTCCATTGTTCTATCCATTGTTCACACAAAATACCCAAAAGTATTAAGTATATCCTTACCGTACTTGCTATACTTATCCCATTACTTATCAATATGTGCCTTTGCTGCTGAGAATTATCAGCTTGAATATAAATTTTTGTGTGGTGCTTGATACACAGTTTAGCCTGTACTAAAAATGATCACTATCAAAATGTTCATTCTAATTTCCCTTTGCCCTATTTCCTGTTAAGAAAAGTAATCTTTTATAATGATCACCTGCTTTCCACAGGAAGAAGCCAGGTGTTTTCTAATCAAATAATGCTCTCTCTCTCTTTGCTTGATGTGGTCACTGCAGATTTCGTTTTAGATAACTGATTGAAGTGGTCATTGCATATTTCCTTTTTGATGACTGCTTGATGTGGTCAATGCAGATTTCATTTTTTGATAATGCACACTCGCAGCTGTTTGATACATTTATTAAGCTGAATCCTGGTCTTATAATGGGAGAAATAGTTTTAAAGGAAAATGATGTTTCCTGAAAGACAAATATATGGAATTAAATAATTTGTCATAGTACAGTCATTGAAGGAAAAATGCATTACCTAGATGCCTGTGATAAGTTGGTAGAAGTATACATCACCATTAGGTTGCAAACTTCTTTGTGGTAAAATATTTAATTGAGCTTCTTTTAGGATATTTGCACAGCCAGTATCTATATACATGGAGAGCAATCAAATATGTGTTGGTAAAATACAAATGGACCCTCCCCCCCCAAAAAAAAAAGTTGATTTTGTTGCTGGGCATGTAAATTTGTTTTGTCTAGTGGGTATGTAAGTTTGTTTTGTCTAGTGGGCAAGTAAATTTGTTTTGTATAGTGGGCATGTAAATTTGTTTTGTCTAGTGGGTAAGTAAAGATGTTTTATCAAGTGGGTAAGTGGAATTTCATTTTTCATCCCTGCACACACCTTGCCATAAAAATCTGAGATAATTTTGTCTTGAAACATTGTAAGTAGCATGTGACAATGCAGCCAGCTGGCTTGTCTGATCCCAGCTAATTTAATGGTGGACTGAGGCAGCAAATAAGTAGTTCTTCTAGTCTGTCTTAGCAGTTGGCTTTTTTTGGTGTATCATGTAAATTTAATTTACAAATTGTGTATTTATGATATTGAAAGCAATTCTAGAAACCATGTGACAAGTTAATAATGGGAATTGTTTTTGATGACCACTTACAAATCTGGGTCAGATGAGAAGATACATAACTTGCATGTTGTCTTTGTTAAGTAGATGCATACATCTCTAGTTAAAACCACTTTTGCATCTATGTGATGCCCGATGACACACACTTCTTATTCCTATGGGGATCATCTAGAATTATTTTGATACCTCAAATCCACCAGAGGCTAAAAATTAAATGGCTTAAGAAAATAACTATTCATACAGAATGTGATACTATCAAATGAAAGCAACGTTTTAAAAGTAGTTAGATTACAGAATTCACTCGATACATAGAAACAAGACGCATGCCTAGACTATGGTAATGTTGTTTACTGTACAGCTGAAGTCTGCTGATGCAGATGCATTTGATCAAGTTCCAGCAATCCATTGCTAGAAATCCTCTTTACAAATACCTAATTTCATGAGCAGAAGTGGTACATTTTGTATACTAGTCTAATCTTTGGCGGCTTGGCCTAGTTTTGAACTGTCATTGTTTAAGTCTATGGATGCGGATCTACATTCTATGATTCAGACTGGTCATCGGTGGCAGCACCAGATTCCGATTCCCAGCCTGTGGATGGTGTTTGTTTGGATCTGGATCAACTGTGCAGAAAGCATCGTAATCCAGATCAGCCATTTAGCGGTATTTAACAAATATAATATCTCTGACTATATGACTAAAATGTTCTTTTGAGGTTTTCTTCATTACCTGAACCTACATGCTAGAGTCTGATATGGCTAGCTGCATTTACCATCGAGTCATTGACTGCATTTTTTAAAGACTAGTTGGTTATAGACTGTATCATAGCACTTCCATGTTACTGGTCCAGAGGATTTGCAGGACATCTTTTGAGTTTTTTCTTTATTTCACACACTGATTATATGTAGTATAAATATTAGATATGTATTATTAAGCCTTTTGTTCTTTTAATATTGATGTGACAAAAAATGTTCAATCATTCACTTTCACTTCTTTCAAGACTTGATACAAAGGTTACGAACAAGAGAACGAGAAAAGGAGAGGCAGCGAGCATCCACCCAACGTCAATGCAGTAGGGATCGTGATTCTAGACGAGGTCTTTCTTATGATGCTCCCCCATTTTATATGCCGTCAGATTCTAACAGCACTAGTAATTCTGTGAGTAGTGAACCTCAACCACCCAAGAGCAGCGACACATTGTCTCAGTATCGGCGCCAACTTGGTGAGAGGTTATATCCCAGAGTCCAGGCTTTGCAACCAGTAAGTATGATCTTATCAAAATATTATCATATTTCGGTAATATTTCAGTACCTTTTTTAATTTTCACCTTGCCAGTGAAATTTAACAAAGATGCTATTTTCAAATGGGTGGTAATATCATTATATTGGTGAGTGATGTTACTGATTTTTTTTTGTGCCTATCTTTGTGTATGTTGAATTGTCATGTACAGTCTTGAAATTATTTGTACACATTTGAGGACTACTTGTTACTAAAGATATGTACTCTGTACAAGTCAGGTGTAACTACATACAGCATAGATCTTAATTATCTGTCACATAATGCATGGTCTATGTTTTGGTGACTACTCTTAAGAAACTGCAAAGACCCGAATCTGCTGATGCATTCTATCGGGATTTGAATCTGCTTTATAGAAAATTCACACATGTTAGCTCAGTCTGCATGGATTTGAATATGTCTTAGTCAATGTGGGTATGTGAGAAGGCTTGCCAGTAGTTTTTTGTGTACTGTACTGTTTTGTTTTTACCAGCATTTACATGGATTTATCCTCAATTGTAAAAATTGGCTGTCTAGCATATCTTATCATGTGTTGATAAATGGTATTAAACCTACAAATGCAAACAAACCAATTACGGCTAGTTAACAATTAAAGGTCTAATGAGGTTAAGATATATGATAATACATTGTTAGAGGATTTAGATAATGCTATCTTACTATTGGAACATTTAATTCACAAATATTTCACCACTGCTTTAAAATATTCCTAATTTGTTAATATTGAAATTTATATTAATTGCGACTTCCTATTAGGATTTCTTGTACATATGTTTTTGAAAAAAGTTAAGTACTAAGTAAAAAGTAACAAAGTCTATTTCCATTTAATACTTTTCTTTTTAATATGAAGTTAAAAAAAAATGTTCTGATTGAAGACTTGATCATGTTGTTGTGATTTGGCACATTTCTACCTTTTTAGCCCACGGCTCCAAAGATAACAGGGATGTTGTTAGAGCTGTCACCAGCCCAACTCTTATTCATGTTGACTTCTGAGGAAAGGTTAAGGCAACATGTGGATGAGGCGGTAGACATTATCATGTCGCACAGCAGGTAAGGCATTGATCATTTAATATGATGGAAGTGTTTTTGGGATAATCGTTTGCAGAAAATATTTCTGGTTTTGTTATGCTATTCCGTGAATGTATTATGTACATGCAATGCATGTTTTTCATACAATTTTATGTCCGTCCATCCTTGGTCACATCTGAGGCTAAGTTTTGTGTTTAGAACATATACACTCAAGGTATGAAACGAAATGAATACTTGAGATAAAGGATTTGGCTTCACAGATATGGACCATTGTGGGTTTCAGAGAATTCCTGAACTGGCACTGAAAAAGATCTTCAAGGATGATCAGAATTTCACTATTACTTCCAATGAAGTCACAACATCAATATTATACTAACTGAACAATGCAAAACAAAATTAACAACAAAAAAATTGAGTTCTAGCATAGACTATTGTCTCACTAAATAAATGTGGCTAGTTTTTGAATAAAGGAATTGAGTTTTGTGGTGTTTCAATGTTTAGTCTAGTTCCCTGATGCTTTGTCTCCCGACTTGGCAGTATACTATCATATATCAGTCTGGGAACCAGACTAATCAACAAACAGAAAGCAGTGACGTAATACACATGTTTTTGTGTACATGTAATGACTGTTGAAACCAGTTGGAATGAGGTTGACACATGTTGGACATTTTGAAAATGTTTTTTATACAGAATGACAAACACATTCATTAAAAAAGCATGTTATTAACATTTATTATTGAGATGATTGTAAACTAGGAATCTCATTAAACTGCCCAGTTTTCTAACTCCATCTCCTCCACCCCAACCCGGTTTTGACCATGTAGACTCTAATCAGACATTTTTCAATGTTTGGAGGTAACTCAGGCCTTTGCATAGAGTGCGTTCTATGTTTATGAACCCTGTTGTCTGCGACTTATTTAATGGGGGAGAGGTGCATTGACATTGTTGATATCGGATTCAGCATCGGCAATGTTAATATCTTTTGTTGAAGTTTTTGAAAGTTAAATTTCTGTTTGTGTGCAAGATTTCTTTATGCATGGTTTACTTTAATGTATATTTTATTTTAAATTCATATCATCTAGGGAGCTAAGTGCAGAGGCCCTGCTTGACCTGGATATATTTAGCCTGTCAGCCACGGCTAACACTGATAAGAAAAAGAAGTCATCCGAGTCTGATCGCCGCAGTGATGGCGAAGATGATGATGAATTAGAGGATAATGCCCCACTTTTCTGGCAACCAGGAAAGAGAGGTTTCTACTCCCCTAGGCCTGGCAAGAACACACCCGAGAGACTGAATGCATTTAGAAATGTTGGAAGGTATGAAAAATATTGTTTCAGCAATAATTTGTTTATTGCAGCCTTTATTAATGTGACAGTTGTCTGCTTTCTTATGTACACTTTATTATTAATGTGATAGTGGTCATTGCAATCTTTATTAATGGGACAGTGGTCATTGCAGTCTTTATTAATGGGACAGTGGTTATTGCAGTTTTTATTAATGGGACAGTGGTTATTGCAGTCTTTATTAATGGGACAGTGTTCATTGCAGTCTTTATTAATTGGACAGTGGTCATTGCAGTCTTTATTAATGGGACAGTGGTCATTGATGTCTTTATTAATGGGACAGTGGTCATTGCAGTCTTTATTAATGGGACAGTAGTCATTGCAGTCTTTATTAATTGGACAGTGGTCCTTGCAGTCTTTATTAATAGGACAGTACTCATTGCAGTCTTTATTAATTGGACAGTGGTCATTGCAGTCTTTATTAATGGGACAGTGGTCATTGCAGTCTTTATTAATTGGACAGTGGTCCTTGCAGTCTTTATTAATGGGACAGTGGTCCTTGCAGACTTTATTAATGGGACAGTAATCATTGCAGTCTTTATTAATTGGACAGTGGTCCTTGCAGTCTTTATTAATGGGACAGTGGTCCTTGCAGTCTTTATTAATGGGACAGTGGTCATTGCAGTCTTTATTAATGGGACATTCAACATTTGTATATCATTTTCTGCCTTATGTACATGTTATTGTAGTCTTTATTAATGGGACAGTGGTCCTTGCATTCTTCATTAATGGGACAGTGGTCATTGCAGTCTTTATTAATTGGACAGTGGTCCTTGTAGTCTTTATTAATGGGACAGTGCTCATTGCAGTCTTTATGAATGGGACAGTGGTCATTGCAGTCTTTATTAATGGGACATTGGTCATTGCAGTCTTTATTAATTGGACAGTGGTCCCTGCAGTCTTTATTGATGGGACAGTGGTCATTGCAGTCTTTATTAATGGGTCACTGGTCATTGCAGTCTTTATTAATGGGACATTCAACATTTGTATATCATTTTCTGCCTTATGTACACGTTATTGTAGTCTTTATTAAAAGGACAGTCACTGGTCATTGCAGTCTTTATTAATGGGACTGGTCATCAATAATTTTCATCAGGACTTCATGACAGTTAAAGTGCAGAGCATTAAATAATCAAGATCAAATAGACTTTGCTTAAACATAATTGGTATTCAATTTTAAAACAATTTATATTTAATTTGAGTAAAATGCACATAGATGGCCTGTATTATGACATATTTTAACAGTTTTACAGCAGTTGGAGCATATGTATTTTACAGACATATTTTCAGTGATTTTGTTGTGGTTTTTTTTTTTTTAATGTCATTATCATTTTTTGCTTCCTTTCCAGATATTTAAATTTTGTATACACTATCAATGAATGTTGATTTATTGAAATACCTTTATAGTTTTACTATAGAATAGTTTTGAAAAAGAATATACAATTATTTTTTTCTTGTCTCATGAAAGTGTTAAAATAGCATACCTAAAAAAACATTGTAAAACACAGTTTCAAAAAATTCTTTGTGATATCCAAGAATCTTAAAACACGGCACATATTTCTTCTTTTTCTTCAGATTAATTGGCTTATGTCTTCTTCAAAATGAAATGTGCCCACTCTTTTTGAACCGACATGTTTTTAAACACATCCTTGGGTGGAAGGTAGCATGGCATGACTTGGCATTCTTTGATCCAGTCATGTACGAGAGTCTGCGACAATTAGTGCTAAATTCAGAATCAAAAGATGCAACCCTTCTCTTCAATGATCTTGACATGAACTTCTATGTGGAGCTATGCACAGAAGAGGTCAGTATTATACAATTATTATTGCCCTCTGTTGAGGTGAAAAAGAGCTTTACGGATATGCAAACCTTGTATTGACTGCCCAAAACAAAGGCGTCAATATTGTAGGCTTACAGGTTCATACAATTTAAAGATAGATCAAAGATTGTTTTCAGTATATGATTTTGTGTAAACATTTGGTAATATAGCTTGAATCAGAATGGAGAAAATGCCATTTCATGTGCAATATAACAAACAGTATCATATCATATTACTGTATTATCATGAAATATCTGAAGCCACATGTACACATGATTTTGAAATATCATATTCATTTTTACTTTAATATCTTTTTACTAAAATAAAATGATATACTATCTCAAACATTGGCAGTAAATAATGCAATCATCATTGTAAAGAACAGAATATGCAGGAAAAGTACCTGTTTGTTACCAGGAAATGCACATTTTCTGTAAGGAAAAGTTTAATTACCATAAATGTATATCATTTTAAAAAAAGAAGCAGGAATGAACATGTTGTCAACATGAAGTCTACATATTGTTCCTTGGATATGTGTTTTTTTCTCTCTCTCCAGAAATGTTCATTTCTGTTACTAGAATATATGTAAAGCTAAATTATGTCCAGGTCATATAATCAGTGAGGTAATTGTTGGCATAATTCATGTCACACTGGCAACTTCACACAGCAACAATGTTCTGTTCTTTTAGGGAGGGGAAGGAGTGGAGTTGATTCCTGGAGGCTCAGATATTGAGGTCAATGCACAGAATGTTCATGATTATGTCCGCAGGTATAGTGAACACAGGATGATGAAAGTGGCAGATAAAGCACTAAAGGTAGGACTTTTTATGGCAGTTAAAATGGCCAGATTTTTATCCAGATTATTTGTGATAGTCTCATCCTCCTTTTACTATTGCGTGTAAAGTTTACTTTATTTTTCACTAAACCAATGGATGGGGATTCAGGACACTGGTGGTTATTTTATCCAGCAAGAGTGTTCTAATTTTTAGCTTTCTTCATTGACGTCAACTGAAATGTCCATTGTGCAAAAATTGAAATTACCAGGATATTATCAAGTATTCTTTGACAAGTTTTTTTATTGGAAAACAGGAGGAAGACATGTAATGAGCAGGAAAAAACATGTGACAAATGAGAAATGAAAACCAGTAAGTTTTCTAGAAGATGCTGTCAGTAATGAAGAATGCAGTTGTAAGATCTGCTTTGAAAGAGTACTTAACTGATTTGTTGTGCAGTTGTCTGATTTAAAGCATGAGACAAATTGTGTGATATAAGTAAAATCAAACTTGGAAAAATCCTTCTTGAAAGTGTTAGGACAGCTAAAGATAAATGATAGCCTTAGTAACCTTTCAGTCCAAGAGACTGACAAGATTGTCTCAGTTGAATTAGAATCGTCAACTTCTGGTTCTGATAGTAATGTGGACCACCTTAAATTTCAGAATTACCTGTTCACATAGACCCAGAAAATGATGTAAATTGCTGTCAGAATGTCACCTAATATTTAAGTCGTCCATTCATTTACATGTGCCAAATTGTTCATAATCCAGATACAAAAGCTAGGCTTTCTTGTCAAGAAAGTTTTAAAAAATTCAAACATTTTTTGTTGCAGAATATGAGAATGGGCGTTTTTGATGTGATTCCCTCAAATTCCATGGAAGGTTTAACAGCAGAAGACTTCAGACTTCTCCTGAATGGTGTAGGGGACATAAATGTACAGACGTTAATTAGTTATACATCTTTCAATGATGAGAGTGGTAAGTCAGGAGTTACTTCCCTTTGAAAAGAATGCCTTAGTTAATTATACAAATCATATTCAAAGGGTAAGAATTCATGCAACAAAAAAAAATATTTTCCATGAATTCAGGCTCTGGTAATGTGATATTTTTATTTTACATATGATTTGTTAATTTTGTCTTATTTCTGCAAAAAGAAATAAGAACAAAAATGAAAACAACAGCTTATGTAGAAAGAGGGCTGAAGAATAATGAATATTTGAATTTTTTTTTTATTGCTGCTCCATAACCATATGACAAAGTCAGACTATTTTAGCATTCATGCCTTTTCACCATCAAAGGCTGCTGCTTTTAACCGCTTCGGTGGCCTAGAGGTTAGAATGTCTGCCGCGGACATGATGCCCCAGTGCTGGATATAGCCATAAACTGTCTCACTGCAGACATCTTAGCGATGTGACTGAAAAATTGATTAAGTTACTTTAAAAATCCTAATCAAACAAACTGATGCTTTTAACTGTCACAGCCATGGATGACTTCCAATTCTGACCCAGTTTGACGGATAACATTCTCAGGGTTGTTAGCCAGAGGAGGCAGTTTTGTGAAAATTTATTTATGCCAGGGTATTCTGACTAGTACGCATTGAATTCATATAAAAATGATTTAAATTCTAAATCACATCTATGGGTGACTACTTCACATTGAAGGTGCTTTCTTTTGTTCCCACATGTTTTACTGCAACATCTGTCACACCCTTCCTCCCTCCATATGCATTTCAGGTCAACCAATCATCTTTGTTTTTCAATGCAACCTGTACTACCACTTTTCACTGTCCAGGGGTTAAAAATGTAATTCCAGAAGTTGATTTGTAAATTGAAATTCAGCTGGTTAGCCCTGTATTTTCAGTACTTATTATATTATACAGCAGAATCTCTTTCTTTTGCCAATTTCTTTTCTCTCAAGACAGGTGGTTGCACTTAGCAGATCATAACACTATATGATCAGTACATTTGTTCATTGAGAATAAGGTCTCTCAAGAAAGGTTGTCTCTTATAGCAGTGATATTTAAACACAGTTTTTACCTTATATACTAATCTTTAATATATATATAATGTTTATACAAAAATTTTAAAAAAATATCAGAAAGATTGATTTGTGCATGAAATTGAACTGGTTTATCCCAGTACTTGAAGTACTTAGTTGATTAAATATACTGATATAATACATACATGCCAACCATTACACTTTTGGTGTAATCATTACGCTTTTTTTCACTAAATTATGCGTTACGCTTAAGCGTATATGGATTACGCTTTTTCGATATATCCACCTTGCAAAAAAATCAATTACATGTACTCGTTTTCTCGTTGTTATTAACATTCCATTCATATTTTAGAAAAGACGGCTTTTAGGTAATTACAATATAAGAGTACGCTTGACCGTGGAGTTTCGTAACAGTATCATGTTCTGTTTATAGATAACCTGGTTCTACTGTTGACCTTGAATTCTATTTATAGAATCTGTATGCTTAATGATGAGAGAGAGCAGACTGGTTTTCCAAATGTAATCTGTATGAGCAGATTCCATGTTCTAATTCATATTTCTTGCAGAACCAGTCTAAAGATATTTTAGCGCTTAAAAAGTATATTTTTATTTTAGTCTATGCATTTATGTGAGCTAAAATATCCCCTTTAAAAACTTTCCCAGATAAATTAGAAAAAGGAAACCGAAATAACCCCGAAACAAAATGTAACAGAATCCTCTAAATATTAAGAGTACAGCATCACATGACATCTATTTCCGGCTGTGTGGAAAGAATTTTTAAATTTAGCGCTAAAAGTCTTAAGATGGTTTCTAGTCTATGTGTGTAAAACTGAAAGTGCTACATATGAAAACTTGAAACAGTAAAGGATATTAAAAAGACAAGAAGGGCAAATAATCGTTGTTTATTGAAATTTTAGCATCTTATATGTGGATTACACTTTTTCTGCATGAATTCTGCTTATTGACCACTTGGATTACGCATTTCTTCGTCAGGGGTTGTCATGTATGTTTAATATATAATGTTAAAAATAAAAAGTCGCCTACCTATCGACCTACCCTAATTTTAAAACCAGTGCAATAGGAAACACACTTTTGTTCTGGTTCTTAGATGACTTGGTTTGAATTGTTGACAGTTTTCAGGTAAATATGGTATTGTAGACATTTTATATATTATTAAGAATATTCTTTCATGCATTGGTTGTAAGCTTTGCAATCTGAATATTATGTTTTTTTATAATCCAAGTAGTAAACAGATGCAATTATTTCATGTACTTTGTAACTTTTACATTTTTTGAATACCAATGGAATTTCAAATATACAAACTGCAGTTGATCCTTTATACCGTTTTAGGTTGGACAAACCTTCATCAACACCATCAAAGTTTACACTTTCATATACAGGACACCCACTCTATATACTAATCTTTATTGTTCATGTAAGACATATCTGCAAGTCCTGTACAATATGGTTGATATATAGGACACCTACAGAAAGTACTGTTCTTCTAAGACAGGTTTCACTGAATTGTGTTGAAAGACTTCACTATATGATTATGTTTATTGAACTATTCATAAAATTATATCTAAAATCATTGAAATGAAGCAAAATAAAAATGTGTTTCCACAACTTAATGTAATTTATCCTCTAGGTGAGAACAATGAGAAGGTCCAGAGATTTAAACGCTGGTTCTGGTCAGTGGTAGAGAAGATGAACAACCACGAAAGACAAGATCTAGTAAGTAAATTTGCTCCATGTTATGCATGTACCTGCCATATTTCTTTGAAATTTCTCAGTTGGCTAATAAGGTCAGTATGTAGTTGGGAACAAGCCTTGGAACATCTTACAGTGTCCTGCAGTGTGTACAAGAACCAATTTTAACTTCCTCTAAAGATCCCATTTAATTGTTGTCATTTCTACTTTATACCATTTACCTTCTTATGGCATTAGAATGGTAATGGATCCCATTAAATTGTCAGTTCTACTGCGTGTCCTATGTCAGTTCTACTGCGTGTCCTATGACATGGGAATGGTAATAGATCCCATTAAATTGTTGCCAATTCCACTTTATGTCCTTTTTAATCTTGTAACATTAGAATGATCATGATTCTCATTAAATTGTTGAGACCTTGTACTATAATTATATGGGTCATGAATCCCATTAAATTGTTGAGACCTTGTACTATAATTATGGGTCATGGATCTCATTTAATTGTTGAGACCTTGTACTATAATTATATGGGTCATGAATCCCATTAAATTGTAGAGACCTTGTACTATAATTATATGGGTCATGGATCCCATTGAATTGTTGAGACCTTGTACTATAATTATATGGGTCATGGATCTCATTAAATTGTTGAGACCTTGTACTATAATTATATGGGTCATGATTCCCATTAAATTGTTGAGACCTTGTACTATAATTATATGGGTCATGATTCCCATTAAATTGTTGAGACCTTGTACTATAATTATATGGGTCATGATTCTCATTAAATTGTTAAGACCTTGTACTATAATTATATGGGTCATGATTCCCATTAAATTGTTGAGACCTTGTAATATAATTATGGGTCATGGAACCCATTGTTATCATGCCCTTTTTTATACAGTTGTCCATGTAACATAAATATGGTCATGACCTGTTTTGATTTCATTATGACTAAAGCTTGACCTAACATTTGTTTTGGCAGCTAATGAAGGCATCAGTTCTTTGTGTCCACGCTCCCTACTATGTTGTATCCTTGATACAACTTCAACTTCCTCAGCACTTGATAATCTTCTTGTTTTGTGCCATAAAGCATCAAACCAAACCAAACAAAAACAGACCAGACCAGACCATCACCGATTGGCTGTATGTTTCCAAAATGTATGCAAAATATACCCCAAGATGAGCAGTTCAAATGTTAGGCTTCAAAATGAAATCCAGATACAAGCTTTTGAATCCGAGAATTTCTCCTGTGAATTGTATTTGAACTTAACACTGAAATTGAGTTTTTATAAAATTATGTACTAAGAGTTAGTCTTTATCAGCATAAAGGAGAGAAATTATCAAATTTATCATTGAACCTTAGGAATTATTGTCATCCTTTGAAAGTAATTATTACCGTCCTTTGGAAGTAATTCTGGCCATTGTTTGGAATTATTTAATTGACATCCATAGGAAGTAACTATTACCATCCTTTAGAAGTAATTAATACCATCCTTTAGAAGTAATTATTACCATCCATTAGAAGTAATTAATACCATCCCTTAACCGCTCCTTTGGTCTAGTGGTTAGAATGTCTGCTGCGGAAGCACAATTTTTTGTGTTTGATCCCCGGCTGAGTCGTACAAAAGACTTAAATAGTGCTAACAACTGCCTTGCTTGGTGCTCAGCATTAAGAGGTTAGTGTTAGGACTTGTTGGCCAGGTGTCAGGATAATGTGACTGGGTGGGACATCATGCTACATGTCTGCGGCATGATGCCCCAGTGCTAGACATCACTATATACTGTCTCACTTCAGACATCGTAGCGATATGACTGAACAATTGTTAAAGCAACGTAAAAAATACTAATCAAACAAAAATAATACCATCCATTAGAAGTAATTACAGCCATCCTTTTGAAGTAATTACTGCCATCCTTTTAAAGTAATTATTGCCATCCTTGGGAAGTAAATAATTGCAATCCTTTAAAATTAGGTTTTGCTATCCTTTGGAAGTTATTAATTGCCATCCTTTGGAAGTACTTGTCATTCTTTAGAAGTAAGTATTGACATACTTTAAAAGTAATTGCCAAAAATTAGAAGTAACTATTTTTAAACTTTTGAAAATAATTTGCATTTGTTCCGAAGTAATGATTGCCATCCTTTTTTTAAGGTTTACTTTTGGACCTCAAGTCCAGCACTTCCAGCAAGTGAAGAAGGATTCCAGCCAATGCCAAGCATCACAATACGTCCAGCTGATGATGATCACCTTCCGACAGCAAACACATGCATATCAAGGCTTTATATTCCTCTTTACTCCACTAAAGTGATCCTTAGAAACAAGCTCCTCTTGGCAATCAAGACAAAAGCTTTTGGATTTGTGTAGACACTGGCTTGCTATACCAGGATTTTCAAGTGTTTTGAAGTGGACAATGCATAGGTGTTGAGATCTCTGCTTTATCATGCATACGTAGGACATGCGGGAAGCTAATGTTGATTCCCAGAATCAAGCTTCTATTGGCAATGAAGATCAACTTGTTTTAATTGGTTTAGGAACCATAATACTGTTCTAGGATTGTCATCTTTTGAGACTTGGAAGTGAAATATGAACATACACATTCTTGGAGCCCATATTCATTCTTTTTGTTCTTTCTTGTTATTTTGAACACAGGCTCAAACCGGTGCTGAAACGTTCAATATCGTATGTGATATTGGGATTATACTCTGTGTCCCACACTTTCAATATATGTACTGTGTGTACATTATTGAAATTGAGAAAGCTAAAAGCACTTGTTACAAATTATTCATCCTTGTGGATATTAACCTTTGCGGTTTTGCAACAATTCTGTTCAAGTGTCTGCAAGAGATCTGTGCTTATATTTGTCAATATTTTTTTGATATGAAAAAGAGGGTTGGTTGAGCCTCTAGTAGTTTTGTGCATTTTTGTATGGGTCAGTATTCATTGCATTGAGTCTTTAAACTGGTGAGCTGAAGCACCCAGAAGAAAATCCTTGAAATTAGTACCACATAAATAAAAGGAAACACAGAGCAAGTCCAGAAAACTCGGAAAGTTATGTTAGTCGCAATTTACTCTGGACATGGAAGTAGTTTCAGCTTTTAGCTGGAATTCAGTTACTTTAATCAATCAAGTTCAATGATAATGTGTTATAGTATGGAAAAACAGATACAAATATATAATGCCAGAAGTGCATACCTGACATCATCATTAATAATTGATTATAGGTGTTGTTAAGTACAGATATTCAGAGAAGTTGTGTCATGGTTTTTTATGCTCATTGTTTTCACAGTGGTCAGTAAGATGAAATCAAGTTGTAATTGTCCCAGTGTACTTTTTAAAAATAATTTTACAGACCAGAGTACAGCAAGATTAATGGCAAATTAACATAAAAGGTGAAGGATTTAACGAGATGATGAAATAATGGCATATTACTATGAAATGTGAAGAATTTATGGAGGCGAAATATGTTACAGAATAAAATAGGCTTAATCTTCAATAAAACATATGACTTGCTTGATATTGCATCATCCCATTCACAATACAACAAAACCTGTCTGTAAAGACCACTGCTATGTGAGACCACCTGTCTTGAAAGACCACACTCTCAATGCACAACTATAATGATTATATAGCAGTATGATCTGTTATGAGAGACCACCTGTCTTGAGAGGCCATATTTTTTTGGCAAAAGAGGTGGTCTCTCAAGACAGGTTTTACTGTATGTTGCTAAAATAAGAATGTATATATAGCAGAAAAACAAGATTTTAACAGGACCCATCTTGTTTGCAAGTATTCATTAAGAGTTTATGAAATTAAATAATAAACATGGTGCTTAATTTGTTTTTATTCATTTGACTTATCATTTGAATTGTTTTCAAAAATGTCACAGTATTTATTTCCTTTTACTCGTCACTATTATGATACGTAGCATACTGGTGATTTTTTTTTCAATTAAAAAGGACAAAATGCGCTTTAGAATAAATTGCAGTTGAGTTGGATTTGTTTCCTGTACAAACTGTATTCAACGTCTACAAGCATGCTGTATAGCTGAAGTACTATGAAGACAGACTTTTTATTTAGATTTGCAACCATAATTGTATGCCAAAATAAGGCACAGTTGCAACATAAAGAAAAAGTATTACTTGATATCGTGATTTTCATCGTTGCAGCTCAAGAGTGAGCAGTGGTAGAGTATAGGACTCAAAATCCAAGGATTACAGATTTAATACTTTCCCTTGACAGGCAGGGTTGGCAGTCTGGTATAGTCACTTTTGTGTTGAAAGTCCTGTTTAAAAACTACCACTTAAATTTTTATTTTTTAAAGCAGTTTAAAATTTACTTTATTACTTTATCTTTAGTTTTGTTTAATCCATTCTGCGATCTTGAAATAGGGATGTAAGGAGAGTTACATTTTTGTGGAGTGCATGTTTTATATGTACATGGATTGTTTTGCTGCCCCTGTAGAATTCCTATTATATAACTTACTTCTGAAAAACATTAGCTCTTGATTTATTCTCTACAGAGCAAAAATCGACCCATTTCCTATTCTCAGTCTGTTTTCGAACATTACTTGCATTTGTGCAAAGAAATGGGGTTAAGTATATTTAGTGTATTTTTGAAGAAGTCTTTAAAAAGACTTGTTTTTTTATGGACATTTTTCTTGGATGCAGAATTATAAACACAGAAATTGAGTATGCGGTTGTCTAAAGAAATCAATAAATTTGTTTTTGTCACTTGTGTATAAAAGTGCTTGAATATTTGAAATTTGATGGATAGTATAACAGTTGGTATTCACTTTGTTTAGGAGCTTGACTGACCAAAATATATTTGAGTTTTATGGGTCCTTTGTCAGCTGTGTGTCATTAGTTTGCAATTGCTTTTTAAATTTTATGAAAGGTTTTGACTGCACACCATTTCACAGTAGCATTCTGACATCAGTGCCTTTCAAATTTGTAACTTTGATGCTGATCCATCACACAGCAACCATTTCTAAGATTGTTTAACGGAATTTGACCAAATTTGACCAAAGAACCAGTTCTAAGACTGCTTAATGGAATTCGACCATTTGGCAGCAAGCATAATATCATGAAAGTCGTAAGTGACACAGGTTTGCCATCACACATGGCTGTCATTGCACAAAATGGAAAACCGTTGAGTATTTGTCAAAAACCGAATTTGACAATAACCTGGCATAGAGGACTTTCAATGGTATGCAGATGACATTGAGACAAATTCACATGTATTGTAACAACTGATTTTGAAGAAAAAAAACATTGAAAGGCTTCTCAAAAGCCACTCTGCAGAGTCTTTTTATGTCTGCCATTACAGAAGACGTACACAATTTTAAATGCATTATTTTATGAAACTGCTAGACAGAATTTTATAGGAATTGATGGAACATTATGTCATTAAGGGCTTTCAAAAATATTTATAAATTAATTTTAAAAATCATCCTGGTGTGAAGGACTTTAAAGTTTGTACAAATAATGCTCAGATGCCAATCTGTTGTCATATCTGGCTGTTGTAATGAAAAATAAACCACTTCTCTGGTATAAGTGATTAGAGAGTCCACCTTGGATGCAGGAGGTCACAGGTTAGAAGAATGACCGAGTCGTACCAAAGACATGTACAAATGGTACTTTCAGCTGCCTCACTTGGCGCTCAGCATTAAGAGGTTCATGTTTGGACTGGTCGACCTGGTGTAAGGATATTGTGACTTGGTGGGACATGATGTTACATGTCAGCAGCATGATGCCCCAGTGCTAGACATCACTATTAACTGCCACACTGCAGACATCCTTGTGATATAAGTGATAAATTGATAAAACTGTTTAAAATCCAAATCTCACCCACAGACTAAGAATGTAAACTTTAATATCCTCTAAAAGATGTCCACCAAATTTAACAGAAAGCATTCAGGCTTGAATGATCTATGTTTATAAAATGTATGCTGATCTCGGATCTGTCATCCACTGTGGTTGTTTTTACAAAATAGACATTTTTAACTTCTAGAAAGCCCCATATCGTTAATATTATTGACTAAATTTAATACTAATGGCTAAATTTAACAGACAGCATAAATGGCTTTTAAATCATTACAAGTGAAATAATATGTCATCAAATAGATAAAATAACATTTTTTGTTAGATTTCCGGATCATATGAAGAAGATCATACAACTAGATGTATCTCTTTTCGGTGATGCATTCCATCGTCAATAGAAATATTTACATTATATTAGAACTAGCTCTCATAAGCTGTTTGAATATGTTTTGTAATTTAGGCCAATTATTAATTTCTAGTGATTGGTTGGACTATAATGACTTGATTCTTTTAATACTTTGTTGTGCCAGCAAGATGTCTACCATAGTTCATGACCTGGTGCAAAGTTGATGATAATTATATCATTTAGAGGGGTTCCTGGATGGCCTTAGGGTATAAAGACCTCATCTATACTGAGCTCTGTTTGCTTGGATTTGAGTCTCAAGTTTGGCCACTGTGAAGAAACCTTGCGGGTAGCTTATCTAGATCCGTGTATTCTTCCTCCACCAGTTATTCTATCTGTCATGTATAGCATAACATGCTGAAAAAAGGCCTTAAACCCACAACAGTAACATCATTTAGAACCAGTTTATGTCAGGTACTGTTCACACTTTTCACCAGTGGTAGTGCGTGTTGTTCTATGGTTTAACGCCATTTTTCAGCACACAATGGGCAATACATGTTGGCCAGTATTATTGGTAGAGGAAGAAGCTGGGAATACCCCAGAAAGAACCACTGACCGACGACAAGCTACTGGCAAGCTTTCACACATACCACATAAGCCGAATCTGAAACTTAAACCCATGCAGGCACAGCTGAAAAGGCAGTGATCCATAACAGAGAGCGTTTTAGACCACTTGGCCACTCTGGGCCTTGGCAGACTGACAAATTCACAATAAACAGCAAACAGTATAAATGCATCCAGAATTCACTGTAAATAAAAACACTATAAAGTCATTATTAGGGTGATCTTTCTTGGAATCAAAGGCAGCCTGGTTTATGTAGACCATTGCAGACCAGCATTGGAACCTGAATCACCGATGCACAATCTTCAGTTTGTATTGTGATTATCAAATTACTTTTTGAGGCTAATGTAGTAAAAATGAATGCTCTATTTTCTTTGAAGAAGAAAGATTTTTTGATTGAATGGATGTGAAATTCTTCAAACCTTAAAATGCTTGGACTACGTATTTTTGTCTTTACCGTTTCTTTAGATAATGGCTCCAACTTCAATGATCAGAGTTGCAGCTACATCAAATTTTAAGTTAAATGCAAGACTCAGTGAAGTGCGTTATAAATCTAGATTTTATGAAAAGGAAGTATATTTTTCTGTGAACAAGTTATTAAATTTGAAATAAGCAGGAAAATAACATAAAAGCTATTTGCATTATTATAGATATAAAAAGTGTCAGTTTTCATCAGACTTTGAAATATTAGCAATCAGTTTTCAGATTTAAACACAGTACAATGCTTGTTTAGAAAACATTCTGACATTGAAATCATATTTTACAAGTGTAATAAAATCCAGGAAGATATATGGTCCATTACTGATTTCTACTTTAACTTATGATGAAATTTTCATTTAGATATTATTTTACAATAAATGTCTTGTTCTAGTTTATATACATGATTTGGGGAGAAAAGTAGCAATTGTTCTGCAACTACAATTGTATCTTTGATAATAAATATAATTCCAGGACCTAGGATGTAAATGGCATGAAGTATTTTGTGTCAGTGAATATTATTTTTCATTTTTCTTTATGCCACAGCTTTAATATTTTTTCTTTTGATAATTTAAAAGATATTGGATGACATTTAAATGCTGTTGTGTTAAACGCGGAGATGAGTGTGCACAGCTATGTTTGATGAATGTATTGACTGTGTAATGTAAAGTGTTGGCTTTCATCTTTTATACATGGTAATAAAAGATAAGACGTGCAATTACATATCATTGCATTTGTTTTCTTTTCCATCCTTTTCCAGGCATACAAACTTTTGTTTGTTTACAGCGATTTACTGTTCATTCTGACAACTTTTAGTAGTTTCTGTGGTTTATATATCTTATATTATGAGTGGATCTTTATGAGTGTTTATGAGTGGGTCTTTATGAGTGGGACTTTATGAGTTTTTATGAGTGGGTCTTTATGAGTGTTTATGAGTAGGTCTTTATGAGTGGGTCTTTATGAGTGTTTATGAGTGGATCTTTATGAGTGTTTATGAGTGGGTCTTTATGAGTGTTTATGAGTGGATCTTTATGAGTGGATCTTTATGAGTGTTTATGAGTGGATCTTTATGAGTGTTTATGAGTGGGTCTTTATGAGTGTTTATGAGTGGATCTTTATGAGTGTTTATGAGTGGATCTTTATGAGTCTCTATGAGTGGGTCTTTAAAGCAGAGGAAACTTTGATCTTTAATGAGTAACAACTTCTTTTCCACATACCACGACAGGATTGGGGTTGGTGTGAAGGGCCTCGGGTAGTAGGGGTGGGGTTCTTCCTATAGACTTTAAAGAATTATGAGGAAGTTCCCCTGGTCCGCATTCAGAATGTTACTTCTGGACAATATATTATATATGGCTACGAGCCCCCAGTCAGCAATGCCGACAGTTAAATTAAAAGAAATACAAAGATGAAATTTAAACAAAACAATTTAATAAATGAAAATTTTAAAGATATTAAGCAATCAATGTCACTCTTGACCCAATGTCCCTAGATCATCATTTGATTTCAGTGTGAGAAATATTTTCCCTTCTTGAGTGTTACTCATCTAAATCTGTCTCCTTTCGTCTTTCTCTCCGATTCCTCTACTTCCGTTTCCTCTTCTATCTCTACTTCCGTTTCCTCTTCTCTCTCTACTTCCGTTTTCTCTTCTATCTCTACTTCCGTTTCCTCTTCTACTTTATCTCTTGAGGTCACCCGAAATTCACTGGGTATCTCTCAAATTCACTCGGAATTCTCTCCTTCCGATTCTTCTCAACGTCACCCGAAATTTCCCCGGAATTCTCTCAACGTCACCCGAAATTCTCTCAACGTCACCCGAAAGCTTCCTGTTGAAAGGTATAATGCATTAGCATAGGGTGATGAATATTACCTCACACTAAGTCACTGAATTGAACCATCAGTTTAAGGTGGGACATTTTTGGTCACGCATACGCACACATCGAAATTCCCATACGCTTCCGCCGCTTACAAAATGGCGCCATAACACAATCTCGCAAAGAATTCAAACATCTACATACTAAGCACTATCAGTATATACATACAAATATTTAAAATATCATTGTATTATAATATTACTACTATTAGTAATATGACTATATATTTATATATATTTCCTACACAAGCGTGCCACCTCTACAATATTTACATTCAAATTGCAATAACGGAAATCCGTTAACTCAATGGCAAAATATATCATTACGTAAACAAAGTGCTAGTCTACCATAATATACCTACACAAAGAATTATAATATTAATTCTTATAGCGGCTAACAACAATACAATTCTTCACGAATACAAATCGTCCTTTCAAAAGGGCGTAAACGTAATAATTCACGAAATAATATGCACACATATTACTAACAAAAAAGAGCAACATTTTACCTCACAAAATAAGGTGTAATATAATATCATGAAGAAGATGCAACGAATTTACATCATAATTAACTATTCATACTACAATACAAGTAAAATGAATATACATACGAGAATCCTTCAATTCCGCAGACGTGTCAAGCAGAAATCAAACAAAAATCACACTGACCTTTGAAGCTATCTTAAGATTTCCTTGATTTCCAAAATCTGATTCTGCCACCAATTTTCGTCTGGCCGTACGGAGTTCTACTTCTCTTCTTATTGTAGCAAACTGACTAATTCCTACTAAGCATCTGGTATTATCTCCAATCTTTCGAACAATGTCCCACCCACATCGCATTTCGATTGGAGGGCGATCGACTCTGGTCAGTCGTTCGACTGTCAATCATCCGAATGTCTGTCTGTGTCTCTATCAATTGTTACAAGCTTCTTATTTGGCGCTGTCCTGTCCTTTGATGTGGTTACGTCACCCGTCCGCGATGGACACAGTCTCCTCTCCCCTCGAGAGCTAACAAAGACCATCTTACGTAAGGGGATTAGCTAACTTAGAACAATTTGAAACATCACAGCGGGGTCAGGCGGACATACAATTTATACATGTACAAGGCCAGTCAGAATCACAAGTTATAGTAACTTATACCTACATACAAGGGGTTGGGGTAAAATCGTCACATCCCCCCCACGCTTGAGAATAAAATCAGGATTTTATTCCCTCAAAATACTACCAATGCAAAAGTGTTACAACAATCAGCAAAATCAACTAGATGCTAAACTAAGTATGAACATGAAAATTTAACCAGAATGATCTATATCATTCCAGCGCTTCTACTCATGAAATCTGCGCCTACGTTTTCAGATCCTTTCACGTATCTGATCTGCATCTGGTACTGCTGTAAGAACAGAGACCATCGCATCAATCGACCATTGGACAACTTTGCCTGCGCCAAATAGGCGAGTGGTTGGTGGTCGGTCTCCAATATGAACTTGCGTCCATATAGGTATCGCTCGAACCGTGATATGCCGAACACGATTCCGAGTCATTCCCTCTCCGATACGGAGTAGTTCTTCTCCGCAGCAGACAACTTCCGACTGCCGTATGCGACAGGGAAAAGCGTTTTGTCATGCTCCTGTAGCAGTACTGCTCCCAGTCCTGTGTCGCATGCATCGGTGCGAAGAACGAATTCCTTATCCAAATCCGGTAGACGAACAACGGCGTCGGATGTAAGTCTAGCCTTCAGTGTTTGGAAAGCGTGCTCACACGCATCTGTCCAAATAATCTTACTCGGGGTCCGTTTTCATGGTTAGGTCGGACAACGGCCCCTAAATCGCGCTGAAATTAGCGACATACCTCCGATAGTATCCAGCCAATCCAAGGAATGACCTCACCTCCGTTTTCGTGGTGGGGCGTGCGGCGTTTCGCAGTTGCTCCACCTTCGACTTCTCTGGAGACAGCGTGCCTTGGCTCAGGGTATGTCCTAAGTAGTCCAATGTTCTGAAACCAAAGTGACATTTGGAAGGGCGGGCTGTCAAGCCCTCCTGACGTAGCCGCTCCAAAACGTCAGCTAACAGAGTGAGGTGTTCACCCCATGTCTCTGCAGCTAACAAGAGGTCATCCATGAAGTTGTGGACACCTCTATCGCACAAGGGCTCCAACAACTTCCGCATCATCCTGGTAAAGACGCTGGGCGCGTTTTGTACGCCGAACGGCATAACCAGCCATTGGTATGTCCCGTCGGGAGGAGCAAAAGCAAGTTTCGGCCGGTCTTCTTTCCTTACCGGAATTTGCCAATACCCCTTGGACAAATCCAGCTTGGAAAAATATTTCGCTTTTGAGACCGAAGCGAAGATATGTTCCGGGTCAGGTAACATTTCGACTTGAAATTCTGTCACCTGATTCAGCTTTCGGTAGTCGACGCAGAACCGATATGTGCCGTCCTTTTTATGCACTAGGACTACTGGTGAGCTGTACGGAGAGTCGGCAGGTTCGATTACTCCCAAAACAATCATCTGCTCAATTTCCTCCCTTACAACTTGTCGTTTCGCGTGGGGCAAGGGGTAGGGTTTCCGCTGCACTGGTCGGTCGTCCACAAACTTTAACCCGAACTCGACAAGCACCGTCATCCCGGGTTTTTCTGTTAACACGTCGGAATACCCGGCCAGCAAGGTCTCTATCTCGTCCCGTTGGCCTTCAGTTAACATGGGGTCACACTCCACGTCCGACGGAGTCTCGACCCTCGTTAATGGACAGCTCGGGACAGTGTTGGCACCTTTCGTATCGCCTTCGGCATCCTCGGTGACTATCGTGGCGACAACAAAATCGCTTACGGTCTCCCTTTCCCGGTACCTTTTGAGCAAATTGGCATGGTACAATTTCTCTTTCGTCGGTAGCCGTATCCGGTAGGTTTGACCTCCGACGTTCTCGGTGACGACGTATGGACCCCTCCAGGAAACTTGCAACTTGTTGTGTTCCTGGGGCAACAACAACAACACCTTATCCCCTACCTCAAAATGATGTGGTTTTGCGCGCTTATTGTAATTTTTCGCCTGCTACGCCTTAGCTCGTTTGAGATTATCTTGCGCGAGAGAACAAACCTCTTCCAATTTGTTACGTAAGTCCGCGACGTACTGGTAGGTAGTGCGTACTGCCTCTACAGCGTGGTCATCTCTCCACAGCTGTCTCAGTACAGCGATCGGGCCGCGTATGGTCCTCCCGTACAAGAGTTCAAAGGGAGAGAACCCCAAACTCGCTTGTGGTACTTCCCGGTATGCGAAAAGCATGGCAGGAATATACCGGTCCCAATCCTTGGGGCGGCCTTCGCACAATTTCTTGAGCGTGTGCTTTAGAGTCCCATTAAACCGTTCGACCAATCCGTTACATTGGGGGTGATACGGTGTAGTCGTGAGGTGCTTAATTGATATGAGACGATTCACCTCCGCCATCACACGACTCATGAATTGTGTCCCTTGATCGGTCAAGATCTCGTCGGGCACTCCCGAGTCGGGGACTCTTGACCAGATCGCAAACAGAGCTTCCGCGACAGTTTCCGTGTCAATATTACGCAATGCTACGGCCTCCGGATAGCGTGTAGCATAATCGACGACCGTTAAAATATACCGATTTCCGTGCGCAGACGCGGGTTTTATCGGTCCGATTAAATCCATGGCGACACGTCTAAATGGTTCATCGATAAGGGGCGTACTCCCCAATGGAATGGGTCGATGATCCGTTTTCGCTGCCATTCTCTGGCATTTGTCACAGGAGAGACAACCGTTTTACGTCTCCCTGGACCCCTGGCCAGTAAAACTCTTTTACAAGACGGTCACGTGTCTTAGCAATTCCCATGTGTCCACCCATGAGACTTTCGTGTGCAAGCTTCAGCACTTCACAACCCTTTTCCTTTGGCACGACGACTTGCTTAAAGTGTTCGTTGTGTTTCCTGGCGTGGCGATACAAGATTCCCTTCTTGTAGACAAACTTCACCGCGCCGTTCGGAGTTTCCCTTTCAGTTCCTGCTTCTGCGTGTTTATGCAACTGCGCCAGAGTTGCGTCTTCCTGTTGCAGCTTCCTCAACTCAGCTGGAAGAACATTACTAACCGGTGTCGATGTAACTTGGATCGGCTTCTGTTTCGGCTGTCGACTCATGGCCCTGGTCTCAACAGCACTCACTGGCATAGGTGTACAGGTTTCGGGGTTCGGCTGGGGTAACACATAACGGCATCCCAATATGACGTCATGTGATAGTCCCTCCAAGCAAGCAGCTGCAATTTTCCCCTTCACGTATGGTGAATCGAGGTTAATGACAGCTACTGGCAATGAGTCACGCGCGCAGTTCGCGTACTGAACTTCTATTACCTCCCCTGTATAGTCCTCCAGCTTGACACACTTCTTGTCGACAAGCGCGGGGACGCTGCACCCAGTGTCATACAAGATGGTGGCACCTTCACCATTGACAGTTGCGGCCGCAAGGTTGGCTGGGTTGCGACTCGCTTCCGGCACGCACTCCTTCATAGCAACGACATTCACCTGGGTCTGCCTGCCCTTGGGACAGTCCCTGGTAAAATGCCCCAGGCGCTTGCAGTTAAAACACGTCGGCGGCCCTCGCCGATTTGCAAGTCCTGGTTTCGTGGGTGAGGACTGTCCAGGTCGATAGGTGGCATCCCTACCTGTAGGTGCTCCTCCGACCTTCCCGTCGCCCTGACGGTTGCGGAAGCCGGCTCCACCTCCCCCATTCGACGCGACTCAGAGGGTCGGGGTCGATCCGCGCCCCCGGAACCTCCACTCTTCGAGTGCGCCTGCTCGTATCGCTCCGCCATGTTAGCGATCTCGTCGAGCGTCCGGTGTTCTCTTTCGGCTAAGAAGACTGTCAATTCGCGACGGTTAGTTCCCAGGACATGTTCCTTGAGTATTACCTCGCGTAGTCCGTCGTACGTGCGTTCGACTTCAGCCCTTTTCATCCACTTGTCAAATAAACCATAACACGGTTGTGGAATTGAGAGTGGGTCTCTGTTACCTTTTTCGCAGAGTCCCGAAAAAGTTTCCGGTAAGTCTCGGCGGTCAGCCGATGGCAGAGAAGGGCCTTCTTGAGGGCATTGTAGTCATCAGCCTCTTCTGCAGCTAAGCCGTGGTAGACTTCCCGAGCTGCACCTTGCAAAAAGGCTGAGACATTAATGGTCCAGTGCTGTTCAGGGACCTGATGAGCGTGTGCGAGTTTCTCGAACTGCACGAGAAAATCGTCAATAGCCTCCTCCCTGTCATTGAAGCGTGGCATGTTGATCTGGACCATCCGGTGGTCGATGAATGGTCGGCCGGTCGTTCCAGAGCTTGTACTGGCGTCGTCCCGTCCGTTGGTCCTAGCTTCAACTCTCACCTTTTCCATCTCCAGGGTGTGGGCGAGTCTGGCTAGCTCCAGCTCTCTTTGTGTTTTTCTGTCTGCTGCTATCTTGGCTAGCTCCAGCTCTCTTTGGGTTTCTCTGTCTGCTGCTATCTTGGCTAGCTCCAGCTCTCTTTGGGTTTCTCTGTCTGCTGCTATCTTGGCTAGCTCTTTGTCCGCTGCTTTTTCGGCCTTCCATTCCTTGATCCTTTCTTCTATTAAGGCCGCCAGGCGATCTCCCTCATATCCGAGCTCTTCAGACCCCATAGCTCGATATTCCTTTATCATTTGCCTTTCGGTGGCCATTATAACTAATGTAAAGTGATACCTTCTTGTCTTAATATTCTAACAAGACACAGATACTTGTAATACAAGTTTAAATACTTACCTGTCGATAGCAACTAATTTCGTTCAGGTAAGATATTTGTTCGATATCTGCTTCACCAGTACTGCTAGTAATGGAAGGTCTACAAAGCATGCACATATGACAATAAAAAGCAAGATGAGAAAATCATAAACAAATACAAGAATGGAAAATATCTCACACTGTTCCCTAATACTCCTACAAATAACTTTAGGTCCTAAAATAATATATGTCTAATTCATATCCCGGACGAAGCGCCCACTGTGAAGGGCCTCGGGTAGTAGGGGTGGGGTTCTTCCTATAGACTTTAAAGAATTATGAGGAAGTTCCCTTGGTCCGCATTCAGAATGTTACTTCTGGACAATATATTATATATGGCTACGAGCCCCCAGTTAGCAATGCCGACAGTTAAATTAAAAGAAATACAAAGATGAAATTTAAACAATAACAATTTAATAAATGAAAATTTTAAAGATATTAAGCAATCAATGTCACTCTTGACCCAATGTCCCTAGATCATCATTTGATTTCAGTGTGAGAAATATTTTCCCTTCTTGAGTGTTACTCATCTAAATCTGTCTCCTTTCGTCTTTCTCTCCTTCCGATTCCTCTACTTCCGTTTCCTCTTCTATCTCTACTTCCGTTTCCTCTTCTCTCTTCTATCTCTACTTCCGTTTTCTCTTCTATCTCTACTTCCGTTTCCTCTTCTACGGTATCTCTTAAGGTCACCCGAAATTCACTGGGTATCTCTCAAATTCACTCGGAATTCTCTCCTTCCGATTCTTCTCAACGTCACCCGAAATTTCCCCGGAATTCTCTCAACGTCACCCGAAAGCTTCCTGTTGAAAGGTATAATGCATTAGCATAGGGTGATGAATATTACCTCACACTAAGTCACTAAACTGAACCATCAGTTTAAGGCGGGACATTTTTGGTCACGCATGCACACACATCGAAATTCCCATACGCTTCCGCCGCTTACAAAATGGCGCCATAACACAATCTCACAAAGAATTCAAACATCTACATACCAAGCCCTATCAGTATATACATACAAATATTTAAAATATCATTGTATTATAATATTACTACTATTAGTAATATGACTATATATTTATATATATTTCCTACACAAGCGTGCCAACTCTACAATATTCACATTCAAATTGCAATAACGGAAATCCGTTAACTCAATGGCAAAATATATCATTACGTAAACAAAGTGCTAGTCTACCATAATATACCTACACAAAGAATTATAATATTAATTCTTATAGCGGCTAACAACAATACAATTCTTCACGAATACAAATCGTCCTTTCAAAAGGGCGATAACGTAATAATTCACGAAATAATATGCACACATATTACTAACAAAAAAAGAGCAACATTTTACCTCACAAAATAAGGTGTAATATAATATCATGAAGAAGATACAACGAATTTACATCATAATTAACTATTCATACTACAATACAAGTAAAATGAATATACGTACGAGAATCCTTCAATTCCGCAGACGTGTCAAGCAGAAATCAAACAAAAATCACACTGACCTTTGAAGCTATCTTAAGATTTCCTTGATTTCCAAAATCTGATTCTGCCACCAATTTTCGTCTGGCCGTACGGAGTTCTACTTCTCTTCTTATTGTAGCAAACTGACTAATTCCTACTAAGCATCGGGTATTATCTCCAATCTTTCGAACAAAGTCCCACCCACATCGCATTTCGATTGGAGGGCGATCGACTCTGTTCGACTGTCAATCATCCGAATGTCTGTCTGTGTCTCTATCAATTGTTACAAGCTTCTTATTTGGCGCTGTCCTGTCCTTTGATGTGGTTACGTCACCCGTCCGCGATGGACACAGTCTCCTCTCCCCTCGAGAGCTAACAAAGACCATCTTACGTAAGGGGATTAGCTAACTTAGAACAATTTGAAACATCACAGCGGGGTCAGGCGGACATACAATTTATACATGTACAAGGCCAGTCAGAATCACAAGTTATAGTAACTTATACCTACATACAAGGGGTTGGGGTAAAATCGTCACAGTTTGTAACATGAAATGCAAAGAAACTGTGTACTGCTGTACAAGCCTTGACATTAATGAAGATATCAAAGTATAATACTCTAGTAGTTTTTCATTACTTTTCATAACCTTTTTCTTTCTTGTGTAGAAATGGTCTGATGTACTCTCCAGCACGCTGTAATGGGTTCCAGTGTGACCCAACCAATCTTATCTCAGATATTTAGTTTCATAACCAAGGACTTGGAATGGATTTTTTGTAAAATTTGAGACACTTGATGTTAAGAGGAGCAAGTCTATGGTAATATATTACCTTTTTCTGTCTTGTGTAGAATTGGTCTGATGTACTTTCCAGCATGTTGTAATGGGTTGGTAATGGAGGCAACTGGTTAGCCATAGAGTGCATACCTGTGGTAGGGATGATTTTCCATCTGAAAAGGCATTGAAGTGCAGTTTATATATACAATGAAAACCTTGTAATTTAAGAATATTAATTTGATTTAACACTTACTTTTATATAGCTCTACGGATCATAGGTCAAAGGAGTTTATGGTCTGGTCTGCTACCTGTCATTGGTCTGTTAGCTGAAGATTATTTTTGCTGCATCTACTAAACTACTTTGATGGTTGCCATTACAAATAAGACACATTCACTACAAGGTCTAATTTGTCATAAATAAAAATGGTACTGCTAGGATATCTATGAAAAGGGACATCTTGAAAATTGTGTTATTGCTACTCTTTCTGAATGAATGGTCATAATAATGTAGGGTTTTCATTAAAGAGATGTACAGATGCAGGCTTTGTGTGCATACAGTTAGCAATGCTAATTATAAACTTTAGTATTTTAGTAAAAGAATGATGGGGCAGAATTTGTTTTGAAAACATCTTGGTTAATTCATTGCTTTAGTCATACTACATGCATTGAAACAGGAGCAAATAGTCAGTGGTCAATAGATATCACAATTATCAACTAGTAACTCCAAATCCGTGCAAAAAGGAATGATTAATTAAATTAACTGGATAAGTTGGAAATTTAAGATAAACATAGAGTTCGTGTTTTTCATTGTCCGGATTATTTGTTAACATTTCAAAAGCCCTTCACTTGATTTGCCAACAGTTGAAACAGTTTTATTATGCATATTCATTCTAGCAGAAACTGTCTCCAAACAAAATTATCAGATTTATTTTACATTTTAGCACTAAGGTTACATTGACTTTGATCATCTCAGTCAATCTAATTGATTACTATGTATCAGATTAAACACTATTACCAATTTGAATAATATCAGTCAGTGGTGTATGTATGTTTTGTAACGGCCAAGCTAGGTCATGATGATTAATACTACACTGGAGTATGACACCATGGATGAGTATGCTTTTCACCAACTGACTAATGAGGGAAGAATGGAAGAAACCCCAATTCTTGAATAATTTTCAAACATAACATAAGTTGATTCGTTGAAGCCAGGAGGGTAGACAGATAGCTCAGCTACAAGGGAATAGTTTACAACATCTGTTGAAGACTGCTCGACACTCCAAGCCGAAATAGGTCTCATATCCTCCATCATCAAACCTAACCAGATTGGGCATCTTGAAGTCAAGCAGACTGCTGGATGTGAGGTGATGTCCATGTATGGTGGAATTTTCTCACTACATAGACCTTAGCCAACACTCTTATGGTGGCTTCCTGGTGACACAGCTATGTATGAGGAATGTTGTTAAGTAATGGCAGCCATGTCAAATAAGTAGGACATAGTATTCCAGAGATTATGCACACAGTTGTGTTGAGCTGGACATCAATTAACTTAGTGTGGGATGATCAAGCGCAGATAGGAGTACAATACTTGGCTGTCAAATAACAGAGGGTCTGTGCTGATGTCTTGAGTGTCTGAGCACTAGCGCCCAAGGTTGATCCAGTCAGTTTGAGAAGTTTGTTTTGAGTGCCAAGTTTTGCTTGAGTTTTCTTAGGTAGAATGTCGGTGATCGGTCCAGAGACACACCAAGGTATGTTGGTGTTTGGTCATGTTTTATTTTCTGTCCACTGAGGAGAATGCAAGGCTCATGGTTCGCATCTGCATTGTTAAGGTGGAAGATGCTGGAGACTGTTGTGTTTGGCTCTAGATGCCATGTATAGAATAAGTCCATCACATCGTCCAAGTCCTTATTCATTGCATCTTAAAGCTCAACAAATGAGTGATTTTGGGTGTCGAGAGCAATATCATCTGCATGCATGAAATTGTGTGACTGTGTTGGAGGTAAATCATTGATATAAACATTGAACAAACTTTTCAAAATAACAGTACATTAGTCTGTCCTCCATGAACTGCAGCTCTCTCTAATGTGCACTCTGAAGCACCTGTTGCAGAGGAACAGCTTAATAATTTCAACTATCCAGGGATACTCTGGAAATTTTCAACAACAGCCCTGCATAACAGACCATGTCATATGCCACTTTTCGATTCAGAAAACATTTTAGAATCAGTACTTTAAAACGGGATGAAAGCAAGGAGATCAGCCAATAAATCGCCGCATTGTTGGGATCTTTTACAGGCTTTTAGATCGCAATAATCTTTACCTGGCACCACAAAGTCAGCATGTACTTTTACCTAACAACCTGGTGCTTCAGGAACATAGCAGACTTAAGGTCAGGGTGTATGCTATTATCAAGTGTCAGAGATCATCATCACCCAGTGTCTCACAAATTGTATGCTGATGACACTCAAATATACAAGTCTAGCCATCCAAATGAAGTTAATGCTACAATCCAAGGAATAGAGAGGTATATTTCTAATGTAAAATCATGGATGACATGTAACAGGCTGCAGATGAATGATGATAAAACTGAGGCCATTCTGATCACAACACCAAGGCTTTCTCATTCACATCCTTTACCTCAAACAATTAATATCAGCAACACCAATATTACATTTATGCAGTCTGTACGAAACCTAGGTGTTACTCTAGACAGTACTCTCACAATGCACCACCATGTCATGAGCATATGCAAGGCTGCATATCTTGAACTGAGATGCATCAGTTTCATTTACAAATATGTTTCTGTTAATGCCACTAAAACACCAGTGTTCATTAGTACTTTCAAGACTGGACTATTGTAACTCAATTCTGTCTGATTCATCACAACACCTATTCCAGAAACTTCAAAACACAGTTGCTTGGATCATTTTACAGTACCTCGATCAGAGCACACATCACCACTGCTCTGTATGCTACACTGGATATCCATTTGATCCAGAATCAAACACAAAATTTGTTCTCTGTGCTATGTTTCACTTAGAGACTTCAGCCGATGAAAACGAAGTCATATGGACATCTTATGCTCTTAAAACTCACCTTTTTCGACTGCAGGATCAAACTTAGAGACAAATTAATGTTCTGCTCCTTAAATGTTTTCATCATATTTTTGTTCCAAGTGTTAAATTAAGAACTAATTAAGAAATTAAACATTTTATTGAGAATGTCAAATTGGTGAAGACAACATTCATAAGGACTAAAAACATTTTTGACCAATAATTTAAGAAAATGAATTATATATCTACAGTGTAGAGAAATTTCTCTGTATGCATTTAGCTTCATAAAAATAATTAAATAAAGAAAATTAATATATAAATAAAAGTATTTGTATGTGAGGATAACACTCACTTGATCATATAACTGAATTCACATTATAAATGATATAATATGTAGTTTGCTTGTAAAACAAAAATGAAAGATAGAATTCATATAATTTAAAAGAGAGTAATGTATTAAAATTCCTGAAATAAATATTGCTTTGTGCTTAAACAAACTTTAAAAAAAATTACTTTAAAAAATACAGTATTGCCAAAGTCTTAAAATTTTGTACAGAAAATTAATAAATTAAAGAAAACAAAACAAATAAATAAAACTCGCTATAATTGTGATGTGATAGTTTAAGAGCTGCTAAGCTGACTGCCCACAGCGCCTTATACATCTGGTGAAACCCCACAACCATGAGTGTCCACAAAACCCACATAGTTTGTTAGAATATTCAAACAAACATAAGCAAGTATGGCATCAGTACCTTTTATGGCTTTAGTTAATTTTTCCACTAATTATATCATTTTCTTCATCAACTCGATATTGTACCAATTACTACATTACGATTGTATTGCCTCAAAATATAAAATCAGCTGTGTTTTGTTATACATGTACCTGGTTTTACAGTGTTGCACATTGCAATGGATCGGAATGTGGTCTCGGTTATTTACTTTACAATATCACCGAGCTCGACCGCGTGATACATACAATCAGCATGCGTTTGTACAAAATAAAATAGGAGAAAATCAAAATTAAATGCAGTGACGAACAAACCGTACCAGTTGGGCATATAAATACATTCAGAAAGTATCGTACAGTCTTAAGTGGTGAACTAAATTTTGCAATTTGTCAAATTATATGGGATTCCAACCGACGGCATTGATACTCCATATTTTCGATAACTGAGAAACATCATTATATTATAGTTAACATTATTGTTAAGGTATCTGACAAATCGCATGTAATGCAATGATTAAAATAAAAAAAAAAATCAGAAACCGAGTCGGGATTCTTGTTTAGACTTACAAAGTAGGTCTCTGCATTTTTTCTTTTCTTTCTGAAGTGTTATAGCGTCTACCTTAGATCATAGTAGATACGATAGATCGTAGGTTTGATACCGCGTCGTACCAAATACTTACACAAATGGTACTAATAGCTGCCTGGCTTGGCGCTCAGCATTAAGAGGTTAGTGTTAGGACTGGTCAGCCTTGTGTCAGGATAATGTGACTGGGTGGGGCATCATGCTACATGTCTGAGGCATGATGCACCAATGCTAGACATCACTATAAACTGCCACACTGCAGACATTGTAGCAATATGACTGAAAAATTGTTAAAGCTACGTTAAATCTCTCTCTCTCTCTCTCTCTCTCTTGTGTGTGTGTGTGAATGTTTAAAGGAACATCAGCACAAAATAATAACATTATTGTGCAAAAAAGTAAAGGAGAAAAAAGTACAAAGAATTAGGGGTCATCCATTGTTTATGTTAACAAAATGGGGGGGGGGGGGGAGGGGGTTTGAAGAAGTTTGACAATTGTTGACAGGGGGGAAATTCAAAATGAATTGACGTCAACAATGTTATTTTTTTAATAATAAATTTAATAAATAAAAAAAAATAGGAAAATGGAATAATGACAGAAGTAAGAATATAAAGTTTCGAATTTTTTCATGAATTCAAAGTAATGTAGTCAATTGGAAATGTGTTAAACAAGTAAAATAAATGTATTCAAATTTATTTGTAGACCTTTTAATTTCCATAATTCTATTTTTAGCATAAAAACCAGCCATATAAAATATTATTTGTTTGTTGAGGGGGTAAAAAAAATTGACATGATTTTATTGAGGGGGGGGGGGTCACTGAAAGTTTGACAGTTGCTGACAAGGAAGTGGGGAGGGAGGGTAAAAAAATTGCTTAAAAATTGTTGACATAATTAATTGACGTCCCCTTATACAAAGAAACTTTTTTAATTGTTTATGGTACTTCATGTATGCTAAAAATATTTTGTTGGAGACTGCCATTCATATTTTACCTCATTTTAGATGTCAGTAATGAATTATAATGATTCTTGCCATCAAAATGTGTGTTGCAAAGTCCGTTACCGATAACTGCGTCAACTTGAGCTGTAACGTATACCCAGTATGAAAGTTCGGACAGAGTCAGTCAGTTATCAATGATATGGCTGAACAAAACATGTGTCGCAATTTTTGTTTAAAGAACCCCCAAGCCTTCTTCCTTTCAGCATTTTCTGTTGCAAAGCTGCCATTACCCAACTATACACTGGAATCACATTTTCGAAATGCATATATGCCATACTTTTTTTCTTTTTCAAACAACCTTACCCCAAGAATGTTACATTTTTTTTGTGTGAGAGGGATTCTTAGGCCATCATGTCAGTTATTTTTAGTAAATTTTATGCCATCGCACCAATAATTTGAAGAAAAAAACATTGTAAACCCTGACAAATATTAAAGAAAAAGTATAAGCCATCATACCCCCAAATTTGTTTTAAAAAATAAAATTCTAAATAATTCCGTCTTCATAATGTACTGCCTAAAATTACAACATTCAGTTGTCATTTGAGGACAATTGTTCTATCTGAGGAGCACAACAGACCATCTGACAATCAGTTGGTATATAATTTAATCAATACAGATTAAGTCATAACAGCTAGGATTCAGACATTTTTACATTTAGAAACCAGAAAAAAAAACTTGAAAGAATAAACTCATTAATTTATTTAAATGTTTTTTTTCTTACTCCTGAGCCATGAAACTTTACACACATTTATCCCCTGGCCTAGTTGCATCTAAATGTAAAGGATGCTGCGTTAGAATTAAATATGGATGCCAAAGTAGCCATCTTGAAAAATGATATGGCTGCTTCTTTTGAATGTGTATTCATATACATGGGTTTTTCACTGTTATATAGTTTTTCACTGTTATATAGTTGTTCATTAATGGAAATTAATGTAAATGGTGCCGTTCTACCTGTACGGTAATGATTGCAAAGGACATTCAATACTGGAAGCATCTGGAGTATTCTGATAGTATGTGGAAGGATATATGATATACTGTTGATTGTTGTCAATCCAATGCTACGGCAAGTTTATTATCACTACTTCTAGGTATAGGATTTTGACACATATTCATCCCAATATCAAGTTAAATTTAAATTAGAATAATGACAGTTGGCCACTGCAGTGACGGATTAGAGAATTGTCTTATTGCTACTACTTCCAGATGATTATATCAACATGGGGTTTTCATTTAAAGATTTCAAATGTCTCGTTGTACCTAAAATACATGATATGACATTAATAAGGGCCATTATTGATTATCTTGAAAATAGATTTTTTTCACTGCTCCTTTAAAAAAAGTCATATTGACATTTTATGTGTTCACCAGAAGACTTCTTATGCTGTCTAGTTGGTCGCAAATATAAATGGTAACTTCAGACATTCAATATGACTACCATGGTAACAGTCTTGTCATGGCTGCAACTCCTGAATTATGATCAACTTAACAAGGAGTTTAAACTTGCGATGTCACAGATTAAAATGAAACCAATCTGACCACCACTATTGCTGCAATGATGAAATTTTGACAAATTTTTTGTATCACTTATCCTTCTTGATAAATGGTCATATCAACATGGGATTTAACCAAAAGACTTTTTAAAATGTCTAATTGGCCCTAAATGAAAAAAATGCTGAGATGAAAACCAATTTGACCAACATGGCAGCTCTGTTAATTTTGATTTTTTTTTGGTACCTGTCCTCAATGTTCATATTGATATAAAAGATTTCACCAAAAGACTTCGTCTGATACCTAGTTTGTTCTAAATGTTATAGATGTGACATTCAAGTAGGCCAACATGGCTGCCATCAAGACATTATCACTATTGAAAGGTGGTATCAACATAACCTTTTTACCAGAAGACTTTTCTAACGAAAATTGATGCCGTCATCCAGTACAACCATTATGGCGGCCACATCTTCTCAATAGATGAACATTTCAATACAAGGTTTCACCAAAGGGCTTCTTATTATATTGAGATAGCTCTTAGAAAAAACACTGTGAAAACTTTAGGCACTGCAGTCACCTTGAAAATTTTTTTAAATTTTTTTTTTGTATCACAACACCTTCTAGTCGTATTTGATAAATGTGAAGATCATATCGTCAGGTGGTTTTCTCCAAAGACCCGTATCCAGGTGGGTCAAAATAAAATGGTTCCGAACTTACATCCAGTATGGTTGTCCTCGCTACCATCTTGTAATCATATAAAAAAATTTACACTGTCATGTGCTTTTCAAATAGAAGACTTTCAATGATATGATATCCATTTTTACTATATTGGTGTTCATTTGTAAATCTTGTTGCTGCTGCTATTACTAAATTAATGACCATATCGATGCGGCTTTACCCTAAAATATTCTTTTGATATCACATTGTAACTAAATGAGAGCAAGCCATTCTTATATCCAACATTTAGCAGCTGTGTTTTATTACTGGTCCTGAATTGATGGCCATATAGGGTTATCACTAAACTATTTACAGTTATATTGAGTGCATTCTAAATTAAAAAGTTGTTGACTTTAATCTGTGATTGCTGTACTTGTCATAGACCAGAAGAGTTTATGGGATGGCCAATATAGTCAAATCCTCTATAGTAACAATGTTGACAACTCTCGAGAAAAAGCAAAGATGGCTTCAGAATGAAATGGTTTTATCGTGAATTCCTGGAAATTTGTTTCCAGCCAGTAGAGCATTCATCCCTTTCAGGGTCTACTGTATAGATTTTACGATTTATTTGTCATTGTCACATTGCCCTGCCCGTGATTGCTTAAGTCACAGGAACAAAGCAAAGGTTAGAAGCTATGTTTATATAGCGGGTATTCTTCGCAAGCGCGTGACAAGTCACACATGTACGTTGTAAGCTTTGGTCAAGAACAATTGACCATTAAATTCGCTCTAATTATCATCACATTGCCAGACAACTCGGGGAGGGGGGTGCATTGTCTGTTAAGTTGAATGTAATAGGGTAGAATCAACATCCTATAGGAATTGAGATAGGGTATGGTCACCATTTCAATCCGAATTTAATTTATCATTTTCGAGCTAGGAACTTAATAATTGCCCAAACATCGTGCTAGAAGGATAGTCCAATACTCTGAGAAATCCACTCGTAATTTGGCGGGAATACTTATACAAGTCTAAGAAGGACAAAGCTTCGTAAAGGAATCTGTTCGTAGACAGAGTTCCGGTATAGTTAGTCCCAAGTCTCTAAGAAGAGAGACGGAAGTGAGACTCGCAGAACAGTCGGAGTCGACAAAGTAGTCAGGAGAGAGTCGAAGAGGAGAAGGACAAGGAGTCGAAGAAGAGAAAGTAAAGAAGGAGGAGGAGTATCGAGAAATCGAGAGGAGAAATAATATGGAGCACGTCGGGAGGAAGAGGAAAAGGAATTGGAAGAATAGTATAGAATACATAGATTAGTTGAATACAGGGACGGGTATCTCACACTACATATCAATTAATGCAACAGGCTTTTACTTGGTCGAGAGAAGAAGAATGATTGGAGAATTGTTATCAGTTAACTATTGAATTATATTAAATTGTTAATCATTTGAATTTCATCTTTTGCGTACTCAATAATTTAACTGTCTGCATTGCTGATCGAGAGCTTGGAGCTTGACCTCTTTCTATCACTAATTTCACTTCCTACAAAATCGAGCTTGGTGGGACATTTATAATAATTTAAATAAAAAGCTACATTATATTAAGGATATTTAAAGGCAAAACATGATTAAAAAAAGGCTTTTTAAAGACTACATTATATAAAGAATATTTAAAAGGTACATTCTATAAAGGATATTGAAATGGTACATTATATAAAAGATATTAAAGGCTACATTCTATAATGGATCTTTAAAGACAAAATAAAGGATATTTAAAGGATACATTATAACTTTTAGTCCCATGTACTGCAACTTTCTTTATGTCATTGTAGTCTACCTGTAGTGATTGAAAAAGCATAAAGTTGATAGCATTGTATAGCAAGCTGCCTTACACCATTGCCATCTACCTGTATTGATTGAATAACGATAACATTAGACTTATTGCATAGCAAACCTGCCTCATACCCTTGTCTTCTACCTGTATTGATTGAATAAGCCTAGATTTGATTATTTTTAGGGATAATTTTCTTTTGTAATTATTTACGAACTCTGTGATTGCACAAATATACCTTACCGGATAAATTCAGCATTCCGGAAAAGTTCCGGATAACACCAGCATTCCAGATAAAATTCAGCATGGTAATTTTTTAAATTCACAAGCACGTTGTCATAAAACAATGCAGAAAACAGCTATAAGTAAATTGATCAGTATATATGTACCAGTTTACTGAGTGAAAGTAACATCATATTGCATTTAGGCAGATCGAGAGAGAGAGAGAGAGATTTTGGTTTCCTAAATCTAATTTCTCAGTCAGCCGTATTCTTGCTATGGACGGGGATATTATTAATACAAGGAATGCCTCAGACGTTGAACGTTTTCAATACCTCCATTAGCTTGGTTATTATAATTTTAGACAAGTAGTACTACTACTAGTTCTACTACTACTACTACTACAACTATTGCTACTACTACTACCACTACTGCTACTACCA
Source organism: Unio delphinus (assembly GCA_029339505.1). NCBI lineage: Eukaryota > Metazoa > Mollusca > Bivalvia > Unionida > Unionidae > Unio > Unio delphinus. Next base: position 4,434,527 of record JAQISU010000066.1, read on the forward strand.
CTACCACTACTACTAACACTGCTACTACTATCAGTACTACTACTACCACCACTACTACTACTAATACTACGGCTACTACTACTACCACCACTACTACTACCACTACTACTAGTACTACCACCACTGCTACTACTACTACTACTACTATGACCATGACGCAGAATAAACTAGTACATTGCATGACATTTATTAGATGAGATCAATAAATTCCAAGTTTTCCTAGTCCTGGTGGCTACTAACACGAGAATTTACAGATGTATATGTTGGACGTGTACATGCACGTTCTTCTGTATAAATAACAAACATGCTTCTAATTCACGTGGATCAAGGGAAATAAATCCTACCTTGCATGATATGGCGATTGCCTTTTGAAAATCTATTATTATCGCACATTGTGTCATTGACTTGGGTATCTAGGTCATTGTATCAATCTGTAAAGTTAAAGGCAGCAGTCATTTGCTTATCATATGACAGTCGGATAATTTTTTGAAAACACAAGGGATTTTGCTGGTAGATATTCTTTTCGAAGGTTTCCTGTTTGCCAATATTGAAATTTGGAAACATAGGCCCGTAAAACGTATTGTTGTTGATTCTACACTAGACTAAAACCGACATAGCCCAAACGAAAGTACTCTCCAAAAATGGCGTCGAGACAACAGAAGTGCACCATTTGTATGGATAGTTTTAAGAATCCTAAGCTGATATCGTGTCACCATAGTTTCTGTTTAAATTGCCTGGAGGATTATGTACGGGCTAATCTTCGTAACGGTAGATTTGATTGCCCCATCTGCAAGACAAGTGTGGAGTTACCGAAAGGTGGCGTTGCAAGTCTCCAAAGTAATTTTTATATTGACGACACAGGTTCTGGTGAGAAGTTTGCCTGCGATGTTTGTGGTCCGAAAAATGTGGCATGCAGTAGATGTTTGGATTGCGAGGAGAATTTGTGTCAGTCATGTTGTTATGTCCACGAGAAATTGAAAGTTAGTAGGCATCACAAATTAAGTGATTTGGGTACTCTAGATACAGAAACGAAGGGCAAAATTCGACAACGTATATTTTGTGATCAACATCCGGAAGACGAAATCAGGCTTTTTTGCAGAGACTGTAAAGTACTTATTTGTTTAATGTGCAAAGCAGTAAATCACGAAAACCATACAAGTAGAACTGTAGCCGATTATGCAGCTGAAATGAAGAAGACCTTACAGAGCAAAAATGATGAATGCTCGGACAAACTGAGACGCATGAATGATTCCAAAGCAACGGCGGAGGAACTTGATAGAAAGATTAATGATGCGGAGCGGGAAGAAATTAAAGAAGTTGAAAAACAGCATTTAAAGTTGAAAAAAGTACTTGAGCAAGAAGTGACAAATGTGAAAGGCAGAATAAAAAATGTTTATCACGACCTGAGACAACAAATCGCAGTTTTCAAAAAATGTGTGGAGGATGAATTGGTGACCTGTCATAACGCACAAGAAAATGTACAGAAAATAACAGATCAAGGGACAGACATCGATATCATAAGAAATGGTCAAAATCTTGAACAGTTGATTTCTGCATCCATGTCAAAGACGGATCCAACCCATACTACAGTTCTGGAAAACAAACTGTTTTCGCCAGCCCCAATCTACGCAAGTAAACTGATTCCATTAATTGGCATAATGCAAGATTCAACTGACGTCGTAAGTATCACTTCTCGTACAAGCGGTCACTTTTTGTTTCTACCTTTGATGACTTAAGGAGTGTGTGCAGTCTTAACAGAAATAATAAGACATTTTTATTGTTTTTAGCAAATTATGTTACTGAATAGATATTCTTGACATTCGCTGATTAGCTCTGAATGTTACCATCAATATATTGTATCGGTTTCAGATCGAGGCTTCCCAAAATTGTCTTTAGAAACTGCATAGCAAAATAATACCCCCACCTTCAAAGAAAAAACAAGGTAAAATGTGTTGTTAGCAAATTATGTTACTGCGTAGATAGTTTTGAAATTCGCCGAATAGCTCTGAATGTTACCATAAATATATTGTATCGCTTTCATAGCGAGGCTTCACAATTTTATCTATATAAACTGCATAGCAAAATAATACCCCCACCATCCAAGAAAAAACAAGGTAAAATTTGTTATCAGCACATATTTTATTATACATTTGCTGCCTAAATAGGTAAATCAGGAAATCAATTGTTTACATTTCTAAAACATCAGAATATTATAAATAATGCTATGTGTACAGAAATAAAGAAAAAAAAAATTCTTGTGCAAGACATTGACACAATGACTATAATGTCTATTTTGTATCCAAAAGTATAGTATAAACTCATAACTAATGTAACCTAGTGTGTAAGGGGTAAGATTCGGTAATATAAAATGTGTCCATATTTGCGTATCTTAGTCGAATTAAAACGTTATGAAAATGTACAGATATCTTGGTGATCCGAAAACACATAGCACTACATACCTAGATAAAATCAATGAATAGTAGATATAATATATTAACATCACTCACGAATGATTGCCAAAATATTTATGAAGTTTAACCAACAATTTTTCATGATCAAACTAACATTATTTTTTCAAAGAAAAATCACGTGCCGGAGTTAATATTTCGACTTTCATTTATGGATAAGATAACAACGTTTTAGGAGAAAGTTTTCAGGTGACATGTTAATGAAATGAGTGAAACAGGCTTTGTATAGTGCACATTCTAATCACGAAGGACTAAACATCTGATATGACCTGCTGCGTCTGGAAAGCAACGTATACACTGACGAATTTTTTGTTGTTACTTCGTTGTTAGAAATTGAAGACAACATAACAAATGAGTTATCGTTTAAATAAAACGAAATAAGACATTTTGAAAGTGCTCAACAGTTTCCCCAGTTGTCAAAGTGATAAATCTATCCAGGCTTTTACATATCTCATTACAGTTCACATATTATGATCGTTCCAAGTAAATTTCTATGAAATAATGAAAATATATTAACATGATATGCTCTGTACTGGCGCTCATAGGTTAACTGACTGACTAATTATTAATTATAGTAGCATAAGGACATTCGGTCTTGCTCGACCTTTTAATGCCATCACCGCTGTTGTTTATTTTAGTTTATCGTAGGGGTGGGTGTCGGAAACGATCCAGCTCCCGAACTCTCCATCGCATGCACCAAATGCTTCTCAATCAGGCAAGCGAAATAACCATGTCTGGAAGCGGAAAGAGGAGAAATGTCCGGCCGGGGCACCAATTAACAGCACCCTTCTGTTGAAACTCCTCAGATGTAGAATAAATTTTGCCCAGCTTCCTAGATTTTTGTATCAATACCACCCGATTCTGAGTATTAGAGTCATGCAATCCTGTGTTATAATATTTTTCCTAACGAGACAAATGTTTAAGAAATAAATTTGTGCACGTTGCGTACTTTAAGATCAGAAAAAGTACAACATCATTCCAATCTGGATTGGAGTAACCTTACATTTGTTTGCGATCTTAATCAGGTATAAATTGCTACGTAGCAAGTTTAGAAAGGTGTGATCAATAGGGTCAAAGTAGTAAAGGTATCATCAAGATGGCTAATGCTTTATCTCCTCGGTAAATGGACGCATCCGCCATCCATGAGTCTCCTGCTGCCCTGCAGGTTGGATTTGGTTAGTCAAAGGCTAATGGAGTAAACCAAAACTCAGGAGTGGAGACCCTATGAAAGTTAAATGATGTACTATATCCCCTTCTGGCAACACATTGATCTGTAGAGAGCTGGGCTCCGCCAGACGACGTTTGCCAAAGACACGCTGATAATGCTGGACAAATCTGAAACAGCCATACCGGATCGGTCGTCGCCCGGGTCAACAAGGACCACACCTGCCGTTGTCCACCTGGATGGAGGTGACAAGTGTGCTACTGGTACTTTGCATGAAATCAGAGCGAGAGATAATCGCCATCGCCATCTGGAACATTAGAACTCTGGTGCAAATTGTAAGATTCGAAGACTTGGCACATGAACTGGAACACTACACATGGCACATTCTGAGACTCTTTGAAGTCAGATGCAAAGCCCTAGGAGAAAATCAAACTGAAAATGGGCATGTATTGTACTATAGTGGAGAGTTTGACAAGTCCATCAATGGTGTATACTTTCTTATAAACAAAGCCATCAAAGGATCTGTGCTTGAATGCCAGCCCATATCTAGCATAATCATTTATATTCGTCTGAAAGCATCTCCCTTTCACATAATATTTAACTAAGTCTGTGCTTCAACTACCTATCATGATGATGAAGAAATAGAGGACTTTTACAACAAAACTCCAGGTATTATAAACATGGTCAGTAACAAAGTCATCGTCATCATCCAAGGAGAAAGGAATGCCAAAAAAGTCGGTACATTTGCTCTAAATAACTAGAAATATCATTGTTTACATTCTTGCAATGAGCTTACCCATGAAAGATGGAGACGGCTGCTCGATTTCGTAAGCTTCAACAACTTGGCACTTGCCAACACCCTGGACCTCTTGATTATGAACTTTCGAGTGAGGCTAAAGAAAATGAATAAGCTCAAATACATCATGCTGAAATTCAACCTTGCACAACCGAAGGATCCTAACATAGTCATTCCAAGCAACAATTTGAGGGGAATTTGCATCACTCTTTGTGATCGATGTAGATGACAAACACTTTCAACGCGATCATGACATATGCTGCCAAAGACATCATTGACCTCCATCACCTAAAGAAAAAACATGGGTTACATTAGATATTTTGAAGTTGTGTGAGGCCTAAAGAGACCTAAAAAAAAGCCAGACACACACAGGGGCAATGGAGTACCGAGTAGACAAGAATGTCGGAAAAACCTTGGAGAAAGCAAAAAAAGATTGGATTGGACGAAAGTGCACAGAAATAGAGAGCAGTCTGCTAAACAGCGAATAGGCATTCCAAATTGTAAAAGGCCTCAACAGACAGAAGCAGCAAAGACTCAGCACCATTGAAGACGTAAATGCAAACTGCCTCACAGAAGCTACTGGCATTACATAAGTATGTACTAACGTTTGCAAAGAACTCTACAACAGTCAGTGGACAGGAGACCTAGATGTGCTTGAAATTCCACATTCCTCAAACGATCATGAGTTTCCCATTTAAGGAAGAGGCGGAGTAATCAATAAGAACATTGAATAATAAGAAGGAAGCTGGAGTAGACAACATCCCAGCTGAACTGATCAAGATTGGGGGGGATAAGTTATAGTAGAGGTACTAACAAACATCTGCAACATGATCTGGAAAACAGGTGAGTGGCCGACACCATAGACCCAGTAACTGATTATTACACTCCATAAAAGAATATATCCAGCTGTGCCAAAATTACAGAACTATCAGTTTGATCAGCCATGTTAGTAAGGTGATGATGAAGATCATCTTGAACAACAGACTGAAACCACAATCAGACGAAATAATCACTGAAGAACAGGCGAGGTTCCCAAGTGGTAAAAGCACAACAGAACAAATATTTAATCTCAAGTTTCTGTGTAAAAATTACGCGCAACACCAAAAAGACTATCATGTGTTCATGGATTTCAAAAAGGCCTTTGACATAGTGTTGCACGAGGAAAAATGGAACAATACCATCCAGCAGGTATATGTCTAGGCTACCAGTACACTAATTTCCCTAGGTTCTCTGTGGGATTGGTGAAGAACCTGGATGAAGCATCTTCCAGATTTGACATGGATTTAATCACTGAGAAGACAAAGCTGGTGAAACATAGTTGCAAACAAATCTCAGCCAAGATTGAAATCAGAGGATATGACTGGTAACAGTGAGCCTGTTAAAATATCTTAGTTCCACAATCACTGAAGAGGGATCGAGACCAGAAACTTTGTCACGAGCAGCAAAAAGAACATCATCTTTGTCAAAGACTAATCTGGAGAGTCAATAATATCTGTCTGAAAACTAAATTAAGACTATTGAGTTCATGTGAGGTCTGGAGTCCGACAGCAGAATTACAACGAAGAATACAGGCACTTGAAATGAGATGTTACAGAACCATTATTGGCATCTCTTACATGGACCACATCACAAATAAAGACGTGCGTAACACCATTGGGCGTTAAGTAGGCCAATATAAATACCTCATCACCACCGTCAAAAAGAGAAAGGGGAAATGGTATGACCATGTCATTAGAGCGAACAATCTATCCACAACAGTCTGCAGCGCAACGTCCAGAATGGCAGAAGGAGAGGTGAAAAGAATTTGAATGACAGCATGACATAACGGACCAGGAAAGGTTTTTATCGTAAGGGAGCGATTCAAGCCCAAACTTAGTACATATCCATGCAAACATTTATGCTTTTTAGATTGTCGTATGTAACGGCAAAACCCCAATTGACATGTCAGAAGTTAAGATAAGTGGAAATCAAAGAAATACACACACTCACCGTAATACAGTCATTGTAATGCAGATATGACGCCAGGTGAGGTCCGTGCATGAATGCTCTTCTGGTTATTAGGTTATAAGACGAGTGTTAACTTAGTCGTCTTGGTATGTCCGGGCAGAAAAGGGAGGCAAAGGACTCAGATGGAGGGTAAAACGAGATGGAGGGTAAAAACGTTAGCCGGAATGTTAACTGGAGCGCCGTAATTGAGCATGGGTCAAATTCTGCCAAGATATGATATGGAGCATTTCCTATTGTCAATTCTGTGAAAGCTAAAATCGTGATTAAATTCACACATACATGCGGGTTATCAATTTCCTATCTCAAAATTAATAAATGTTGGTATAAGCGTACAGGAAGCGACAAATAAATGTTAAAATATAATGTAAATGGGACCAAGTGGATTTTTTTCCATCTTATTAGATGTATGCAGATAAATTGAACTTTGGATAAAGGGTGAAGATGTTACTTTGGGTTTCCAAGGTGAAATGAAATGAGGCAATATATTAGTACAGAGGGTTGAAAGCATTTTGGATAGTATCTTCTTCCCATCATTTTTTCACACTCCAAGTTTCGTCATACTGCTGCTTTGGAAATACCTCGAACCCATTAATTTACGGTAGTTGTGCATCAGCTTCCACTAGAGTAAGCAATAAGGGTTGTTCATAGTTTTCGCGGTAGTAATGTGAGATGATCCGCTCTCCAAACTGCCATCACTGTAGCTTAGAATTACGATACTTCAAGGACCTCCAAACCACGTATTTTACGACACTGATGAAATTACTGCTTTTGTAGTGTCTTAAATGGCATCATGATGTTCCATATTCACTGGATTATACCTGGTTTGGTCTTTGTCTTTTTCTTCTTCAGCTACAGTTTCGTCAACCGCCTTATTCTCTTGTTCCTGTGCATGTCCTTGCTCATTGTGTGGAATAATGCCAGCGTTGGAGGCGGTACATGGAATATTTGAAATTGTAAAACTTGTTTATATCTCCTCATTAGATGTTATTTTCTACTGTGATGTTGTGGGGTCGGAGGATGCTGTTTTGAATTAATTTGTCTGGGTACAAATGATGGGTTTTCTGTGCAATAACTAGAGTAACCGCTTTTGGTATAGAATTGTTAACCGTCCGTTATTGGGCTTATTTCGTCCTCTTCCTCTGCTTCTTGTTTCATCGCATCGTTTCCTTCTTCCATGGCCTTGAACTATCAGTTTGAACTACTGGCACATTTTGCTCATCGAACGTCAGTAAGAGTGGTGTTGTTTTGGACTTCAGTTAGTAGGCGTCAGCTACTAAATATCACCTTATCTGTGGCCCTAATGGCTCGTAGTGCTCGGGTCGCCATTAGCTGGCAGCCAAAGTTTTCATCGCCGTGTTTCTATGTTATGCTTAACTTCATCATTGAAGTTCTTACTAGCTTGACTCACTGCGACTCTGCCAGTCTGATACGTTACAACATTTGATTAATGACGTGTTTTGCTCTTAGAGTATGCACATCTAGTTTATTCCACAAAGTGGAGTTTTTTCTTCAGGTTTAATAGTGCCAAACCCCTCACACAATTTGTTCTACATAATTAAATTCAAGACAAAGTGCAATTATATCCTTACTGACTTGTTGATAGACTTAATGGGTGGGAATTGACAATTTTTTAATCAGCCCACACTTTACGTGTGTTGACCGAACAGAGAAGGGAGGATGAAGACTGGGATGCTTGGTACAACTTCAACCGGTACGTAAGGTAAAGCCAGGAGTGTCCTTAAGTCACGTTTTGCCCAGCTATAGTATGAGGCGTTACCCACACTTGTAATTAATCACACATGAAACAAATTAAGAATTTTCTAATCTTCTGAATTTATACATTTTGGTAGAAGTGTACATAACATGCCTACTAAATAAGTGCAAAAATATGTGATTAAACTGACCAAGTGGAGTTTTGTTCCATCATGTTTGGTTTCAGCAGAAACGTTTAAAAGATCACTAAAATGTCAAGGTTGATTTCTGGTAGTATGAAAATGGGTTCCAGGCTAAAATGGAACCCAGAATATATTGAGACATTTAGTTCGTAGCTTTTGAAAGGAAGATTGAAGGCTTCGTGGCTGATGTCGTCTTGCTGCCGTGCGACAAAATGTTTCATACTGCTGTTCTGGAAATGTCTCAAAGTCATGGATTTATGTTAATTGTTCAGTAGTTTCCCCTAGAGAAGGCAGTTGGCGATGTACACATGCTTTGCGGTAGTAGTGATAGTGATTGCATAGTCTAGGTCTGCCATGTATTTTATAACACTAATAAAGTTGTTGTCTATCTTGGAGTCCTCAGTGGTATCTTGAAGTCCCATGTCTATTAGCTTTTGCTGGTCTGGGTCTGGTTCGTCCACTTCCTTTTCTGCCTCTTCATTGTCTGAGACGACCTCTGTCTCTTCGTCATGTACTAGTTAATTATCGGGTACAAGTGTATCTTTGACGGTGGTACGTGGTCGATGGGCCATGAAAATGAATGTACTTACACATCACTTGTTGTTTTCTGCCGTATAATTATGACGGTGGAGTGGGTGAGAGGTGCTTCTCGTCAATCCGACAGTTTAGGATAGGTTAAAGGGTAATCAGTTCCTGTATAAGGACTGGGTCAACAACAACAGGTGCGGAACTGTTAGCTGCCCATAATTGAGATTCTTTCCCCCTCTCCTCTGTTTCTTGTTTTTCCGCTTTTCTCCTTTTCCAACTTTACTGATCTGTCATTTCCGCCTGTTGCTAAGCTTTGTGTAACCCACATAAGTATTGAAGTTGTTCATTTGACCCCTGGTCGTAGGCTCCAGTTACTGGCTAGCGCCTTTCCTAGGACACTTATGGCTAGTACTACTGTGATAGGTAAGATGCCGACAATGCGCCTCGTCGCTCATCTCTGTTCTGCGTAACTCCATCGCTGATGTTCACACTAGCTTAACTCACTTCGGTCATACCGGTTAACGTACCGATTTATACGATAAAAGAACGGACGTTTGCAAAATCATCCCTCTGATCAAATTCGCAACCGTGGAAGACACTTGACCAACCATGATTCTGAGAAACGTGAACATTTTTGGTCATGCATATGTGTTTTCATTGAAGTGATATGACAATACTATTTATGTTTAATAATAATAAGAAACCTCTGTAGCATAAAACAGGAATACAAACATACAAGAAAATGTTTAAATATGAACATATATGTACAAAGTTGAAAATATTGTGAAGGCAGACTTGACTTCTAGTGATATGGAACTAATTTTGTCACGATGTTCTCGTCGTTTCTGTGCTAAAGACAAGATATAAGTACAATTTTCACAAAGCCATTTTTCTAGTTAACCATGATTTTCTGATTGTTTTCCGTTGATACCTGTAATTATGTTAGCCACGTTCTGAGTAAAATAGAAGACTAAAAGCTATTTATTTTTGGTTGTCTTGTGGTAATTTTGTCGTTTTCTTCTCCTAGATCAAAACCAGTTTCCAATAATCTATATTCGGTTCCATCGAACGTTTGAGAGTATTGTCAACTTCTGCATCCAAGACGACATTAATTGATTGCAGGGAGACATTCACATTGAAATTAGACCAATTGTATAGAGTAGAAATGTAGAAAACTCTGAAGTTAAGATTTAAATAAATGTCCCAATCTGATTTAGAAAATAAGTCTGTGACAAAAGGTAGATACTTGTAACCACGATTGTTCGTTACGCAATCAGAGAGATCTACTAAGGTTTGCTTGCTACTGTTAGTAAACACCAGCCATTTTGATTTGGCGTAGTGAAAATGTTCATATAATGGAGTTGTGTAACATGAACGTCGATTATTGTTGTAACCGTTCTCGCACATGTGGTAAATGTACACTTTACAGCATTGTATAATGTTTGAACATCGTAACTAACCGCCAGTGTAGTAAATGCTAGCTAACATTGTTTCCATTATTGAGTTAACTGCGGTTATTGATACACCTCGATAAATTAACCACCTGCTAATAACATTTTCTGCGTGTGATAGTTTTTGGTTATAAAGCTTTATGTGTCCGACTAAACATAGGTACTTAGCATGATGTCGTTATGGTGGAAAATGGAGCATATATGATTTCAGTTTTGAATAATTCGGTTTTGCCAAGCTACTCCTCTAGCAATCATTGTTAAAGAGGAGGAGATGGTAATCGTTTAACTTTGATGATATCATTTGTTGGCAATCACTTTGAGAGCAGGGGAGAATGGGGTTGTAGCCATAACTATGTTGATTAGCATTCTGAGATTGCTATCAAGGACACAACACACTTTATACATTTAAAGCGAGCGAGTTTAATGTTTGTTCAAAAAGTGTATGCTTCAGTATTCAAAAATTAAAACAAGAATACAAGTAAGGAATAATTTATCCCTTCCATTAATGTTGTAAAAATTAAAACCACCAAGGTTACATATAAACATTCCAATGTATAATACTTTCGATCGATTTGTGTCCGATTAAATCTAAGTACATGCATTGATGTTCTCCTGCTCTCCGCAAATTATTTTTTCTTCTTCTGATTACACCGAGAATGTATTGTATTCCGCATCTGTCTATGTCTACTTCGATGATTTCGTGGAGTTGTAATATTTCTTTCTCTGTCTCTTAGGATGAATCTATTCGAACTCTTTGTAAATGCGTTCTCTTAGCTTAGGAGACGAACTATGAATGTTCACTTCTAAAGTATCCGTGAGGATCATAATCAAGTGCCAACGAAAGAAGGGTAACTTTTCGAGGATATGAGTTGAATTTCATAGTCACAATATTAGTCGCACGGCATGAAATAAATTCTTGATAGATATGGGAAATATAGAAAATTAACATATAGGTGAAATGTGCTGAATACACAGGTTAACGTATATATAATGCAATGCACTACTGGTACCCTTTCGTTAATGAGAAATATATATATATATATATATATATATATATATATATATATATATATATATATATATATATATATATATTCAGCGCGTAAAAGCAATCATTATCTCTAGAGGTAATTTAAATATATATATATATATATATATATATATATATATATATATATATATATATATAGTAATTCACTTATGGTATCACTATGTTGTAGCATAATTCCTACTGTCAGGCGTTTGGTATCGTTTGGTGCTATTGTTCAGTAGGTGTCATGAGGTAATAGGTTAATCGCTGATATGGAATAAATATATTTTCGTTTCAGACCGTGGTGAGTATGTTTAACTGAAAAAGAAAAGATGTTTGTGAATAAAGTTGATCAGCACATATGCTGCTTATAATCAACTTAAGCTCAGAACATTTGATATTCTTAATTATTTGAATGCAGTTATTGTGAATTTGAAAAAAAAACTGAATTTTTCCTATGAATTGAGTTGATGTGCCTCCTGTAGATTTGGCTGACGCGAGCTAAATGTTGTCCCAAAAGAATACGTTTAAAGGATTCCGAATTAAACCCATCATATCTAAATATATTTATGATCCCACATGGTGATTGTACAACGTAAATGTTTTTTTTTTTTTTGTTTTTTTTTACAAATTCCTTTATTTACATATTTAGTATGACCTTAAACACAATATTATTTCCCGGGGAAATACGTACGTCTAGAATTGAAATCAGAATAAACGCCAGGGTAACTAAGGAAACTAATTTCAAAATTCAGAGGTAGACTAAACATAACATTAGTCAGGTGGAAATAAATTTTGCCTTCAATCACGATCTTTCCAAGAAGCTTAATACAGTTTTTATATTGATGGATTGATCTGTTTCAATTTTAATACTGCTCGTGTTTACACTGTATATTTTGATCATGACCTTTCATTAAATTTGAAACAAACTCTACATAAAATAGTCGTTTGGCAGATTAATGGAATCTATTAAGACTTGAGACAAGAATTAAAGGGCAATAAAGAGACCCGATATAATATGCTTTTATATTTGAGCGGACCTTTATCTCATGATTATACAAAATGGTCCCTTTTGAAACAAACACAGCATAAAAGAGATTGAGAAACAAGTTCGTAAAATGTGATAATTTGGAATGCGTCTAACACATTGTTCTTGTTAATAGCATAGTGTTAATAATTTCTGCTGTTAATAGCAGAGATTTGATAGCTACAGTTTCAATTGTTCCAAGTATTAGGGTACGTGTTAGATACATACTCTATGAAATACCTATGAATTATTTTTTAATATGGAAAATTTATTTTTGTTTTAGGTTGCTTCTCCGGTAAGTAATCTCATGAGATAAATCAAGGTTTTGGAATAATGGACATTAGTGTATATTTGTTTGCAATCAAGTCAAGCTCAGAACATTTGTATTGTTTTTATGATTTAGAAGCAGTTAGAGTAAGATACAAGAATCTAAATAAGTGAAATGAAAACATTTCCCTTTAATATGGAAAATATCCATTTAAATTAGTACAGCCTTTTACGCACATAACATTCGTTGTGTTAATTTTTATATTTATCAGATCCACGGCATGAAATAAGATGTTGATAGATAAAGAGAATGAGTGACATGATAGAAGATATTCACATGTATCTGGAAAAAGTTGTATACTCTGTTTGAAACAGGTTATCGTATTTATTGTGCAATGCAATACTGGTACCCTTTCTTTAATGTGAAAGATATATATTTCGAGCAAAATCTATTATTATGTTGTAATATAAACAAAGTGTTTATAATAAGAAGACGTTACGCTCAGTGGTCCTTTTTATATGTGAAATAACGCAACATAAACTTGATTGTTGGGATATTAGGAGCAAGATTAAAATTACCTAAAAACAACAAAAAAAAAAATAACGCTGAAATGTAAAAACCGAATGATTGAAGGAAACTATCGTATTTAAAAGGAAGCAAAATACTAGTTTCTTTTCAATCTTTTGAAAATGGTTAATTTACAAACCATTGAATGTTTACATATATGGTATTAATTTATTGTAGTCAGTATATTTTTTCATCCAGTGATAATATAATGATTTTGTAAAATAATTTTTAATTATTACTATAAAATAATTGTCATTATAAGAATACAAGTATTATGTCGATTCTGTCGAGTTAAGAAGCGAAATAAACAATTTAGCATAATAGTATTTTGTTTGTGGATTGAATGCAAAGTAAAAATTATAATTACAAATTATTCTGAATTAAATCACCCAAATCCAACATCTTATATCCCAAGTCCAATGTTTCGAATATTTTGAATAAAATTGAATAATCTTGAATAATCACAGACTGACTGTACAATACGCTTTGGAGGTTGGCTTTTCATAATCCTTTATTGGCATAATTCGCATGTTTTAATACAGAATATACTTTCGGAAATATATACGCAGGTCTAGAACTCATGTTCAAATAAACGAGAGGGTTACTAGGCAACATCATGACAAAGGTCAGAATTAGACAACACATAACATTAGTCAAGTGGAAAAAAATTCTAACATATGAAAATATTTTAACTGCTTTTTACGCTCATGACTATAAGAAAGGTCCTCTTTGAATGTGAAACTATCACCGCATAACTGAGATTGAGAAACAAATTTGGAAAATAGTGATAATTTCGAATGTCTCTAACACATTGTTTCAAATGGGATTATCGCATAAAAAATGATATATATTATGTACGCACCTTGAATGCCTGTAATGAACCTTATTCTTACACGTTATTCTGTTATCTTTTCAATGTGTTAATATTCATGTTAATATCATAGTTTTAATAGTTGCTAGTGCAATCTTTCCAAAGATTGGGGAGCGCGTTAGATACATATTGTATGAAATACCTAAGATGTATTGCTTAAATATGGAACATTTAGTTTTGTTTCAGGCTTCATATTTTGTAAGTAGTCGCAGATGAGATAAACACAGGTAGTGGAATAACGTAAATTAGTGCATATTTGTTCGAAATCAGTTGATGATGCAATCTTTCCAAAGACTGGGGTGCGCGTTAGGTCCATATTGTATGAAATAACTAAGATGTATTGCTTAATATGGAGTATTTACTTTTGTTTCAGAATCCTTATGTAAGTAGTCGCAGATGACATAAATACAGGTTGTCGAATAATGTACATTAGTGCTTATTCGCTTGAAATCCATTCCAGCGCGGAACATTTTCTTGTTCTTTTCTGATTTTAAAGCAGTTAGAGTAAGATACGGGGAACCAATTGTTCCAATTATCAAACAAGCATTTAAATTAGTACAGTCTTTTATGATTACTATTTATTGATGGCCATGTTTACATTTTTTTAGAAGCACGGCATGAAGTAAGTTGTTGATATATATGGTGAATGAGTAACATGATAGTGTGCCGAATACAGTAAAAGAGGTTATCGTATTTATAGTGCAAAGTTACTGGTACCCTTACTTTAATGTGAGAGGTATTTACTCATAGCAAAATATATCATCATGTTGTAATATGTAATCGTATTTATATCATGACGACCTGGTACGCACCTTGTTATAGTAATGATTATTTTTACATGTTCAGTAACGCAGGATCAATAAGATTGTTTGGATATTAGGGGATGAGTAAAATTACAAAGAAAACTAAAATCGGGCTAAAATGTAAAAACCGAGTGATTCAGAAAGAGAATATCGTATTTGAAAGGAAATTAAATACTAGTTCCATTTCAATCTATTTGAAAATCTTCATTTTACCTACCAGTTAATGATTGCATTTAATGTACTAATTTGCTTTAGTGACAGTATATAAAGTCATCCACTGATAATATAATGATGTTGTAAAATAGTTGTTAATAATAGCATTTCAGTAGTATGTCGATTATGTGGGGTTAAGAATCAAAAAATACAATTTAGTAAATTAATTTGTAATTTTTACTTTGAGAGAATAGAACTTAAAAGTTCTAAAGACATTATTCTGAATTAAATACCCCAAATCCTAAATGTTATAACCCATGTCCAAATGCTTAGAAAATTCCTAATAAAAGCCGTAAATCTTGGATAATCACAAGATGAATGTACAAGGCGCTCGACGTTTGGACTTTTTTATCCGTTATTTGCATGATTTGAATATCTTAAGACAGAGTATAATTTCCCAAAGATATGCACAGGTCTAGAATTCATTTTCAAATAAACACGAGGGTTATTAAGCAACATCATGAAAAATGTCAGAGATAGACAACACATAAAGTTAGTCAGGTGGAGATCAATTCTAATTTCAATCACGATCTTTCCAAGTAGTCAAATATTGAAGCCACGAGAAACGAATTATGTAGCAATAAATGTATGAGCTAGAGTATGTTTCTATATTAATACTATTTGTTATAACACTGCTCGTTTTTACACTGCATATTTTAATCATGAAATATCATTGAATGTGAATCAAACTCTGCATGAAATAGAATATTTGAAGGTCAGTGGAATCTATGAAGACTTGAGACAAGAATTAAGTAGCAATAAAGGAATCAGATTGAATATGCTTCAGCATTAGAACGGACGTACCTCATGATTATCCACAAATGTCCTTTTTTAAATATGAAACATACACAGCGTAAAAGAGATTAAGAAACATGTTCGGAAAATAGTGATGATTTCGAATGTGTCTAACACTTTGCTTGAAATGGGATTATCGTATATAAAATAAAATGTATTATGTGCTCACGTTAAATGAATTTGATGAACCTTATTCTATGTTACGGCGATCCTTAACACGCAAGTGGGACATTTATTTAAGTGTTGCCTGAGATCGTTATTGTGTGTTATCTTTTGAATGTGATACTATTCATGTTGATATAACAGCTTAGTGTTAATAGTTGCTGCTGCAAATTTTCCACAGATTGGAGTATTTGTTAGATACATACTGTTTGAAATACCGATGATTATTATTTAATATGGAAAATTTATTTGTGTTGCAGTCTATTGCTCAGGAACGTAATCTCAGATGAGGTATATCAAGGTTGTTAAATAAAGGACATGAGTGTATATTCGTTCGCAAAAAAATCAAGCTCAGACTATTTGATGGTTTTATGATTTAAAAGAAGATAGAGTAAGATACGAGAAACTTAATAAGTGATATGAAAACATTTCCTTTTAATATGGAAAATATCCATTTAAATTAGTACAGCCTTTACGCACATACCATTAATTGTGTTCATGTTTACATTTATTAGAAGCACGGCATGAAATAAGCTGTTGATAGATAAAGAAAATGAGTAACGTGATAGATAGGAAATTCACATAGATCTGGAATGTGCGACATACTCTGTTTGAAACAGGTTATCATATGTATAGTGCAATATAATACTGGTACCATTTATTTTATGTGGAAGATATATATTCCGAGCAAAATCTGTCATTATGTTGTAACATACAAAAATATCTATATGAAGACAACCTGTTACTCTCAGTGGTCCTTTTAACATGTGAAATGACGAAGCATAAAATTGATTGTTGGGATAATAGGAGCATGATTAAAATTTGAAAAAAAATAATAAAATCAAACTATTGGCTGACGTGTTAAAACCGTGTGCCTGAATGCGGATATTGTATCTGAAAGGAAATAGAATGCTAGTTCCTCTTCAATCTATTTGAAAATCGTTAAATTACGAACCAGCGAATATTAAATAATCATAAGATGACTGTACAAGAAGCTTGAAACTTCGCTTTCAGAATCATTTAATTGCATAATTCGAATATCTTAAGACCGAATATAATTACCGAAGACATACACAGGTCCAGAATTCAATTTCAAATAAACGGGATGGTTTCTAGCAAAATCATGACAAAAGTCAGAGGTAGACAAAATAGAACATTAGTTAGGTGGAGATAAATCCTACTCTCAGTCACGATCTTTCCAAGACGTCTAATATTGTAAACAATGAAGCCTTGAGAAACTAATTATGTAGCAATAAATGTATGAGCCAGAATATGTTTTTATATTAATACTATTCATTTTTACGCTGCATATGGTAATCATGACCTGTAATGCAATTTGAAACAAAATCTGCCGAAATAGTAGTTTGGCAGATTAGGGGAATCTATTAAGACTTGCGACAACTATTAAGTAGCAATAAAGGGATCAGATAGAATATGTATTTATATTTCAACGGCCTTTTACGCTCATGACTATAAGAAGGGTCGTTTTCAAATGTGAAACTAACACAGCATAACTGAGATTGAGAAAAAAGTTTTGAAAATAGTGCTAATTTCGAATGTGTCTAATACATTGTTTGAAATGGGATTATCGTAGATAAAATTAAATGTACTATTTACGAATCTTGAATGCATGTGATGAACCTTATTCTTACTCTTTATTCTGTGTTATCTTTTCAATGTGTTAATATTCATGTTAATAGCATAGTTTAATAGTTAATGGTGCAATCTTTCCAAAGATCGGGGTGCGCGTTAGATACATATTGTATGAAATACCTAAGATGTATTGCTTAATATGGAACATTTATTTATGTTTCATAATCCTTATGTAAGTTGTCGAAGATGAGATAAACACAGGTTGTGGTATAATGTAAATTAGTGTATATTCGTTCGAAATCCATTCCCGTGCAGAACGTTTTCTTGTCTTTCTG